>JANRMT010062813.1:101896517-102038548 GCA_026402145.1 Polypterus bichir lapradei | reverse complement strand
ATATATATATATATATATATATATATATATATATATATATATATATAAATGAGGGATGTTCAAAAATTTTCCGCACTTTTTTTAACTTTATTTATAATGACACTCAAAAACAAATTACATCACTTTTCTTCACTCACCTTCATTTGCGGTGCAATTTTCCTAACGTCGTGCCAACTTTTTAATGCCCAATTACTACTCCTCTTACCTTCACAGTTTCCAACGAAAATATAAAAGTGCGGAAACTATTTGAACATCCCTCATGTATATATTTTTATTTAACACAACTATTATAGAATTTTGCGCTGCTTTGGTGATTGAGACTGAACTTTGTTTCAACCTTTACTTAAATTTTAAAAGGAATTCATGAAGATTGAAGAATTCTTCTACAGCCCCAATAGTTTTAGCTTTTCTTCAGTTGGGCAAATGTAACACAGCAATGCTGACAAACTCTGAATGGTCAGTTTATTCCACAGCAAAACCCAAGCCAATCTCAGCCCATCTCTTTGCCTTGGGGATCCTCAAGTTCAGACCTGAACGCCTGCAGGCATGGGCACAGGCTCAGCCTGTTTCAAGTTTAAACCCATTTCATCCAAAATTATATTTTATGACATTTGCAACTGATTGATTATACAGCAGAGAGAAATAAAGCATACATGATTCATGTACTTTTCCTTCATCCCCCAAACACTAAATTAACTCCTGGCTTCACCTTCGGCTACAAATTTTTATTAAAACATAATTTCTTAATTAGAAGCTGATTATTGCTGAAGCAACATTTTTGTGCTTCATTTTCATTAACCCACTTATTAAGATTCCCAATCCTTGAAGCCTACAAAAAAACTCATAATCCCAGGCCACCTTAAATTCCTTTGCACCTCTCCATTAGTGTCTTTTGTGTTGTAAATGTGTCGATCAGCACAAGCAGCAAGCAGCCTGCTATCCCATCTCACCACCAATGCAGCCCAAGTCGCAAAGAAGATTCTCAGAGCTCAAGTGTGTTTATCTGGGTGTGAGGTGCCTAGAGTTGTATTGGGTAAATAATACAGTATACAGTATAGTCATTTGAAATACATGCTTTTCATATGTGTTCTGTGTCTACAACGATCTATGTAAATGTATGATGAAAGGAAATGTGAGGCAGGAATTGTTGAACACATACCTAAAACAGAAACGTTTTTCATGTTTTAGTAATAAGTGACAAAATGTAGACATGAAGTGTATAATGTGTGAAGACTGCAGTTCAAATATCAAATAAACACTTTCACAAAAGGTACAAGTATAACAAAACAAGCACGCTTTTATTCAAGAATATAACCAAAGAAAAAGAAGTTGGTTTAGGGTACAACATTGATATGACTGCTTGGGTTGTGCAGCGGTAAGAACTGCTGACGCAAAAACAAGAGGTTGTGGGTTTGATTCCTGGGTCCTCCAATTACCATTTTGAGTAGTGAGCTGCTATTTTTATTGTTATTAAATAATAAAAACATGCATTTGATTTGTGTCTGCAACGGCCGGTGTAAATTTATGGTACTTGTAAAAGTTAGCGTTGTTTTTTTTCTTTCAGTTTTAACAAACTTGTTTTGTTATACCACCTCTTTTTTTGAAAAAACTGTCAGATCTTGTGGGTGAACAAGATGAGACTGGGACTGGGAAAACTGTGGACGTGGGTGTGAGTGGTGTACGTGACTGGGAATAACTGTAGATGTGAATGGTGTTTTGAGACAATGGAACTGGAAATTCTCTGATCTGGAGGGATAAAAGCTGACACACAAACGCTTATGAATCTGCCTTCTTCGTATCTCACCGTCACTTGAATTTTTTTTTATTCATTTTTATTGAGTGTTCCTGCTCACGCTGAATTAGTATGTACCTTCTGGTCCATGATGTCAAAGCCACACTGACAACAAACAGAGACATAGGTATATATGATATTTGGAATAACTCATTTTATGACCTGTATAGTACATTTCAGAAAACATTGTGGCACTGATGCAATATTATTCATATTCATTTGCATACCTTCATGCGGTTGTAGTCAGTCACCGCATTTGTTTGTTTTTTTTCCGATCTTGCCCATTCTCCACATTTTGGTGCATGGTGGTGTTTCCTTTGTACTCCGGGACATGGAGAAGAAAGAATAGTACAGTGGTCAGTTCCACGCTTTATGCAATCATCAGATTCAAATGTTAACAGTTCACACACACGAAAGGACTGTCCTTTCTATGTTTACGACGTGTGTACCTGTTGCAATGTGCACACTTCTCTCTATGCAGTGGTTTCTATTACATTGAAAGGGCACCTGACACTGACTGAGTTTTCTTTCCTGGGGGAAGCGGCGGTCTTGGAACAGAAGCCTGTTGATGTTGCATCCTGCTTTTATTTTTCAATTGCCTTTTCTAGTAAGATGCGACGACGAAGTTCCTCTGCAAGGTGAGCCAAGAACGCTCTTATTTTATAAGTGGACCCGTGCATGCCTTTTACAGTACATGTGCCTTGATCGCTGCCAGGTCAAGCTTGTTGTAGCACAAGCAACTGGCCACCCACGTGTTCCTGCTTGCACTAAATAAGCTCACGCCTTCTGGTGCACGATGCCAACGCAGCACCGGGAAAAAAAGAAAGAGACAAATATATGTGACATTTTGAAGAAATCATTTTATGACCTGAATAGTACCAATCAAAAAACATTGTCGAAATAATACAATATTATTTGAAAACTAACAGCCTCCTCAGACTATATGACAAAGTTTTTTCATGGATGTTTTGATGCTATTTTCTGTTGTTCAGTATTGGCCTCCATTGATAGCTGTTGTATAAGGAGTTTTGTAATTTCTGTTCTTCATGGAAACTGACCTTGGCAATCACAATAAAAATTATGGGGTAAGTAACAGATAAAAATATTATCATTTTTGTGTAGAGAACTCGAAATCTAAATAAGCACAGGCATTATACATTTTGTAATGGTTTACATTTTTGCCATAACCCACTGTACCTCTGTTAAATGTGCTATTAAACCTGTTAGTATGCAAATGTAGTTCTCTCTCGAGTTTGCCTGCCAGGTCTCAGATCACAATTTATTTACTCTTAATATGCAGCCAGTTATGACCAACTCCTAAAGTGCACCATAAAATGGGACAAATTGTAAAAGATGGATTGCTTACCATAAACGGGCATGAGATGACCCTATGTCAACTGATCTGTGTCTCGTCTCAGGGTGGTGACTACTACCTTATACCAAAACGCTTTAGGCTCCTTGTTCACCAGCTTACTCTGTGACCTTTTGCAAATCATTTCATTTGCTTCTGTTCCAAATGTAGGAATATGGATACAACTGTGTTATCAATTTGCAAGTTACTGTGTACCCAAAATTCTAAATGAAGTTATACTACAGGTCAAAATTAACCACTCAGTTATAAACACAGCTTAATGTCTACAGTCCTGATGGCACACATATTTCTTACCAGTATTCAGATAATTAATAATATTTTATTACCTGGGATTGTCTTGCGTCCTATTTATGATTGACTACCCAAAGATGTTGTAATAATTTCATGTTCCCACTATTGTAACATGGTAAAGGCTGGCTTAGTACATGAGTGGATGGATCACTGATACTGTATATCTAAATACTCTCATATACTATTTCAAAATTCCAAGATCTCCAGATTGCACAATGCTGGTGCTGAAGGATAAAATCAGAAGTCTAGAGCAACATCTAGCCTTCTCCTCCTCTGCTCAGCACTGGTTAAGCAAACATCACCATGACATTATTACACTAACACAAAATCTTGGGCACAGTCTAACTTTTTCTTCCATCCTAACTTAAGTTAAACATATTAGTGACAGCTCAACAGGTGAGGTCATCGGTTTGCTTAATAAGCAGCTTGCCTCTAAAAACCAAACTTAATTGTTAAATTTACTGCCTTAGTTTTCTACGTCTGGGCTACTTGAGTTAACCCTTTGGGGAGGTTGACCTCAGGTTAATAACAACTCCAAAGCCACAGCATTGGCTTAACCCACTATTGGCCTGCCATCATCTGCAGAGAATGAGCACTACATGTTTACTTTTCAATGGATGACCTAACATTTTTCTGGTTAAAGCTCATCAACCACAATGCCATGTCACCATGCCAATGACAAACTAACTCTGAGTCCTGTTAGAACCATCAGCTGACCACTGTAAAACAACAATGACTGCCTACCAGCAGGGTGCTTTCTTGATCATTAGGAATGTATTATAGATAAAAGAAGTCTCTTCATCTGCTCCAGGGTCCCTAACATTTGAACAATGGGTGAGAAAATGGATTTGGTAAATTAGCCCGGACTACAGAGAGCGTTAAAAACAAAGAGTGAAGTAATGCAGAATAGCTAAGTGAGGAGATGAGGGGGGGAGATGATGATCTAAATACAAGGCTTAAAGGTGACTAATGACAGCCGTCTGGCACTCATTTATCAATAACAAAAAAAAGTCCATTCCAGTTTATAGTTTATTTTGCCTTTACTGGATTATTTACCATGTGTATTACCTAGGACTGTAATGAGATCTGATGGCATATCACTCACTTAATGCTCTAGCCACACTCAAAAGAAATATTACATCTAGCCATTTTTACATGACTGTCCTGTGTGAGTGTAGGGAACCAGAGATTAAGTGGTCATAGATTGTTTTATATATAAGTTTACAAATGAATGAGTACAATTAAATGGTAATAACAGTAGTAATAGTTGTATTGTCATGCATACAGAGTACAGTAAAATTATCACATGCATGTCTGCACAACACGTGCCGCCACTCTATAGAAATTCTTAAACGCCTTAGTGATGAATGGATGCGTCAGTATTGTAGTTTTTGCTGTTCCATCAAAGCTTCACAAACCCTGACTAAGTTCTTGGTCTGCTTACTGCTGAAGCAGAATTTGCAAGTTCTCCCTGTGGTTTGGTGGGCCTTCTCCAGACACTCATCGCAAATTCCAAAGAGGTGCATGTAAGACAAACTAGCCATTTTAAGTTGTTCCGATTTTAATTTAATCTACTTTGTCAATCTCTGAGCCATTGTGCTGCACCCCTAGAGTAACTTTCAGGTCAAGGGTTTTGCTCAAGGGCCCAATAGTGTAGGGTCCCTTCTGATGTGAGTGATTATGGGGGTGTGCAGGGCTGTGCTCTCAAACGACTGGCAGTCTGTCAACGTTTGTTTCCTGCCAAGTGCCCAGAGCTGCCAGTGACCTTCTACTAGGCTAAGTGGAAGGACACATTACTTTTAAAATACACATCCATGGGAAAAAGGGGATGGTGTTAGGAAAGCTGACACAAAGCTGACAAGTCAAGCACATTTAATGCTCATATATTTGATTCATAAACAGTGAACTAACAGTAACAAATACAGAAAACCACTACAAAGTAAGGAATACCCTGTAATTATGTGTTGGAATAAGTAGATGCATAAAATGGATGGACAGATGAACAGAAAGGAAAAAAGGAAGGAATTCCAGTTTCAGGCAGTTGAACTGGCTTATTGATTATTATGCATTGGGGGTGGTGACTGTGAAGGAGGAGTCAGATACAAGTGGCTATGGGCAGACGGAGACGTTGGCCAAAGGTATAACTCCACTTTCAAATAACTGACTGCACACCCTACAGGGTGAAGGAAAAAAAAAAAAAACAAAGCAAAAGAAATCGCAAAACCTGTCCTTTGCTCTCATTGGCACCAGGATATAAAAGAAAGTTTAGACAAACAGAACAAGTTCAGACGCACAGACCATGGATCACAGCAAGACCTGGTTAGCTCTGGGACTCCTGCTTTGCTGTTATATGAAACACTCCTATGGGATTATCCCAGGTAAGTGAATTTTACTTTTTCTGTTTTTATTGGATCTTTTTGCACAGAATTATTTTTTGAATGCTGCTTATATCATCATGCATGCAAGCTTCAATGAATGCTTTGTGTTTAACTAGTTAAACCGAGCAGATGACTGTGAGGAAGCTCCTGTACTGCAGACCTAATTGCATGATTTTACATAACGAAAGGCTAGAAGGCAACTTTCATATTGAAAGTTAACTTTTATCTCTTTACAGTTTCTTTCTTTCTGTAGATGCACTTCTCTGCTATTGTCCAAAAAAGAAAGCATACACAAACCCATAGAGTCTTTGAAATAAGTGTAGCTAGCACAGAACACCAAACATAAAAACCCTGAAAGTGTAAAAGAAAATGATATGTGAAGTATAAAGCTATAAAGCCCCTGGAGAAATGTATGCAATGACTAAGTATATTCTTAATTTCATTGCTACCTCCACTGTGAATACACACTAGCCCACCCTGCCCTTATGGTGCTTACTTACTCAGCAGACTTGTTTATTTAAAGTTTTTTTATTCAAGATGTTAATTTAGCAAATTAGCTTTTTTATGAAAGGAACAAAAGAAGGTCACATAAGGCAATTCCACCAAGTAGCACAGTTGTGAGCCTTAACATTGTCCTTACATCCATAGCCAGCATCTGCATAGTCAGTAGAGCTTGTCCAATCTGCGTACACATTTCTAAGATAATGGACAAATAAAAAGCCTCCATGGACTCACTCCCTTCCTCCCATTGATGGGTGAGAAGTCAAACTCCATTAAAGGAATAAAATGTAAAAAATATACATGGTTCAAAAAATATGAATCTCTTTGAGAGCTTCCACTGGATGAAATATAATACTGAAAATAAGTGTTACTAGCTCTTCTTTGCTAGATGCTACACAATAAATGCCTGTGGCATCCTACTGGTGCTGCCAGAGCTTTAGTATTTTGTCCTCCACATGTTCAGTTGAACTCCTGTACTTCCTTCTTTCTAGCACTCCAGTTTTTTTTTTATTAATTTTATTGATTTTATTGTAATCATTCCATACAAATAGATCAATTTTTATAACAAAATAGGATTGAAAACAAACCAACCCCCACCCCCGAGAAAGAAAGCATGGCCAACAGAATTAAACTTAAAGCTAGTAAAAATAAATAAATTGATGAGTTTAATAGGTGGATAAAGGAAGATAATCTGCTTCCTCAGTGCTTTAAGAGCTTATTCTAAAATATTACTGATTAGATCCTGCCAGGTTCTGAAACAGTTCTGCACAGATCCTCTAACTGAGAATTACATTTTTTCCAATTTCAAATAGTATAACACATCAGTTTCCCACTGACTTAAAAGAGGAGAGTTTGGGTTCTCCCAGTTGAGCAAAATAAGTCTGCGTGCCAGAAGTCTAGTAAATGCAATCACAGTTTGTTTGTCCTTCTCCATTTTAAGCCCATCTGGAAGAACATCAAACACAGCTGTTAATGGGTTAGGAGGGATTGTGACACCAAAGCTGTCTGAAAGGTAATTAAAAATTTTGGTCCAGAATGATGTTAATTTGGTGCAGGCCCAATCTAGCACACCAGTTAATCCGTAATCCGTGCACTGTGCTATATTTATGAAATGAAAGACGAAGGTTCAGCCTGCTGTCCATGTGACGCACACCTTTTCATCTTCTAACAGTGAATGCTGTCTAAACATATGCCTTGGAAATGTTTAACAGTTGCAGTGCTCTTTGCTTTTTAGTGAGTGAAATGTTTGCAAGGAGGTGGAGGAGTGGATTCCCAGTTCATGTTGTCAGCACTGGAACCTTGGAATGCCCTGTATGATTAATATGCCAAGTAGCATAAATTGGCCACATGCATGTGATGGGGGACTGTTTACTGCTTTGCTCCCAGTCCTGCCAGGATAGACTCCAGTCTCACGGAGCCCTGAATTGGACGAGGGGAATTTTGAAAGTTGTTATGCAACTTTATCCTTTTGAATTGTCCGTTTCTGTGACTCTTTATAGTGTATTATTTTGGCCATGATCCTCATGATCTTTAGCCCTCACACAGAATTTTAAAGGTGAATGAATTAATCAGCTATAATAAAAGCTTTTTCTTGTATGCTCCCACTGTTACTTTTGTAGAACTGGCCGTGTAGCCATGATATTGGGGAGACAACATCAAAATTAGAAAATATTTACTTTGGTAAGCTTTCTGCAACAAAATTAATTTACAAGATAGTTTCCTACATGAACAGCTGCCTATGTTAATGTTTTCCTGCATTCCCCCTGGGTTATGACGTTATTCATATTGTAGCACTGGGGGAGGTAGACCTCCTATTATGCCCCATAACACTGTGGACCTTCAGCTGGGCATTTCACATTATCCTCCCCTGAATGCAAGCTCTAATTCTACATTAGCTGTATTTGTCTTCTCTCAAGATATTTAAGCAAAGGTTGAGTTTTCCACTGTCACTTACAGGTGCTGTGTCACACATGCTACCTATGAAAAATGGCACTGTGAGTTCTACCTAGGGTAGCAGTCAGTGCGAGTGTCCATACAAACCCTCATAAGAGAGAGACATTTGTTTGAAACGAGTGTATCTAACCCCACAATACAAATTTAAGGTAAATTTTAAGACACTTAGGAAATTAAAACATGTGTATATTTGGGATTTCTTGTTATGTGAATTTTTGACTATTTGATGTACATTAAAAATCCCCATAAAATAATAGAGGATTAATTGTGAATATTTTAAATGTCACCGTAAAGGTTCTGATTTGCTGCACATACAGAATAACAACTTGTTTCATTCTTATGGAGGTGCAAACAACAACTTTGGAAATGTGAATAAAACTGCCCATCCATTTTCTGAACCTACTTAGCCATCTTCAGATTCACAGGGAGCTGAGCCAAAGCCTATCCTGTTAGGACTGGGCATATAGGAAGAACAAACAGTAGACTAGAGAGCAAGTCCATCTCAGTCCACAAAGACACAATAAAAAATAATAATAGGATTTTTATTCTATTTATTCTTATCCTTTCCTAATGTTTTTTTTGTGCTATGTGACCTTAATTCAAAGTGACTAGAAACTTTCTAGTTCTTTTAAAACAAACAACCAGCCAAACTTTGTATACACATGCCTGAGAGAACAGAAATGTAATGCATTAACACCAGCTTTAATAAATAGCCACTGATGGCCTACATAAGGCTTGTAACTTTATGAAGTCCAATAACATAAACAACGAGGCAAGTGATGATTCATGGAGCACTCTGTCTTTACAAAAGCAGTTGCCAGAGGAGTTTCATTAAACATGCAAGCAAGTTTGACCAGGGGCCTCACAGTTTAATGAGCAATAGCACAGCCCACAAGAATGAAAGAAGCACGAGGACAGAAAAATCTGTGTGTGTAATGTGCGAGTATTCGGTTGAACTTTGCCGCAGCACTCTCTCCGAGATCTTTTCTCACACATTTTGAATTTGTTTTGAAATAAAGGTGATCATGGTAATGAGATTCAAAAAAAGGTTCCAAAAATCCATGCACTCTGAAAAAAATTACTTTCATTTTGCAAAAACTAAAAAATAAAACTGCAGTATAGCAATAAAAATCAATGTTAATTTCACTTCCCATTCACTTAAGATACCAGCTATATTGGTAACAGCTTGAAGGTTTGTTAAAAATGCCCATTTATAAAGGTTATCTATCATAAAAGCTGTCAGGAGCTCAAACTGTCTATTTTAGAATGAAGATATGGTGACAATGGATGTCTCATGCGTTCTGCACTACAACTACTTTGTAATTTCACATTATGGTTTAAAATGAAATCAAGAAAATGTTATTATTTTGGTAGTATGTTATTTTGAAAACACATTTCAATTAGTGTGTAAAATACCCTTTGGTAATCAAAGAGTACTATTAGCTGGCTGAACACTGAAATCTTATTCTGGCACCGTGAAACAGACAAGAAATTAGCTGTGGAGAAAACCATGAATTAGGATTCAGATATCTTAAATAGACAAACTGCATCATAAATGAATACACAATCGGCAAAGAAAAGCCACAGCTTTGCCTAACTTCTAACCAGTCTTTTGATGAAACATGTAGACATTGAGTAATGCTCAAATGGATACTTCACCATGAAGACTGAGGTATGATGAAGCAATTTACCACTCTGGAACTGGCGGCAATGCATTTCTATTTAGTTAAGAGCATAGAAAGCAGAAGCAATTAGTGTTTCCCTCAATGTGAACACTGTCAGTATCACAGGATGAGAAATCACTTGTCACTTTCTTCTACCCAGTGCCACACTCCTCAGCATCGCTGTTGAGATCAACACAAGCAATTAGGCCTCCATGGAGTACCTATTTATCCTTTTTCGCTGAAGGTCTCTGTTGTTTCTCTGAAATCACACTGAAACTAAGCAAAAGATTAATTAGGAAGTGGCCGCATTTAGCACCTTGATTTGAACCCGATCTTGCATGATGCAGATGTCTTTTACCTTTTTAAAATGGACCAAAAGTTTCAGGATACAAGGAGGTACAATCAGATAGTTTACTCAAAATCTCATATTTCAGTCTGTTTGTTCTGTGCAGCCATCTTGGCAGTGATGCGTCTCTGTTTTATCCCCAGTCCTGTGTAGTCCCCATAATGTTTAATTTATTGTTACGCAGTTGACGGCTGACAGAATCCAGTGTTCTCTACATGGCACGTCCATTAATAACGAAAAAGATCAACTCCACCACCACCTATCAAAGATGTGAGTAGAACAGTACAGAGTTTGGTAAAAGAACACCATGCCATCAACCTGTGTGTCATCCTATAATTTGATAAATGATATTTGTCATGATAAGGTTACGTATTCAATTTTACCTTTTTAATTTTTATTTTTCCTCTTTAAGGTTTTGTTATCCATATCCATCTGTTTATTTCTGCTATTAGTTTTTTGAGATTCTTTTAAGGGTCCAAAAAATATTTTGAGTTGACCCACATCATCATTTTGGTTTTTTTGTTGATGCCGCCATTTTGTGTAGTATTTTTGTAGCAGTTACTACAGGTAACATTTAGTGTTGTGTGTATAACTGGGCGCCAAGGGCATAAAGGTTTCTTCCACACACTGCCTGACATTCAAGAATATAACAAACTTGTCTTTGTTCAAGTTGCCTTTCTTGTTGAACTTTCTGGCTTACAGAATTCTTATTTTGTTCTCAGATTTTGATTATTATTTACAACCCTCACTTTAGGCAAAGGATTGAACAGACATTTGGTTAAAGATTCTAGGCTTGGCTCTCAATAAAGCATAAGCAGTAATAATATTCAAGTTGAGACAAAATAAAACTTCTGAATAACATTTACATTAAAATCATACAATTTATGCATAGCAACACATTCCAGGCTAATTAAAAAAAAATGATTTGCTAGTTAACATCTGCTCACTAACTAGATAAATGAAGCATAAATTTACAGATGACAATAAAAGTAGTGCAATTCAGCCACATGCTTATAATATTTGTAATGTAAACACATTATTCCAAAAACATTTTGCACTTTTACATGGAAAATAAGGTTGCAAATAGTACAGTCCACAAACAGAAGCCTGCAAAGCCTGAATTCCAATTAAAAGGCAAATTTAGTCATCTTTAGGTGTTCAACCAGGTGCTCACATGGGCAAAACACCAAATTTACCTTGTAAAACCCAATCAACAGTGGCTAATGAAGCCAAGGGATGCACTCAATTCACACATCTGAGCCTCTTAAGTTGGATTATTGACAGTCATTGGTGTCAGGATACTAAAGTTTCACTCACAAGTTGCTCAAAAAACACTTAGTATTTGATGCTGTGTCACCAGTTTCTACAGGAATATAACTAATTTCACAAAATATATTACCTGTATATGTGGGAATGTGTCCTTATCTGGTATATAAATGTATGCAAAATAAGCAAAAGTACGAAACACATCGATAGTAAGACCAAAGTAAACAGGTTCTTATTGCCTTAGTTTCGATGATGATGATCGGTCAGAATTTTACTTTAGCTACAAAGTTGACTTTTGCAATGAAACAAAACAACAAATCTGCTATTATATGACTCAAAAAGTACCTTGATGACCTTGCTGGTTTAAAAAAAATACATTTTGAGCCAAAGCTCTTTAAAGTGATTATATCCACTACCTTTACGAGGCAAGGGTTAAACTACATTTCAAGCCTGTACTCTTTCACGTCAATGAAATGGAAAAGCTCTTGTAAATTTGTCCGGGGAAATTCACTCTCTGGAAATAAGCTAGTGTAAGTGCTACCACACTTGCAACATTCCATCATATTAGGCATTGTCTTCTTTATTACAGAGGGATATTTATTTTTATAAAATTTTGTGTCAAAGAAAGGCAACAGAGTGACACAGTAGTTAGTGCAATTGTCTTGGAGCAAAACAAATGCGGGTTTGAAGTCTGTCTCCGACACGGCTTCTGTGGAGTCTGCACATTCTTTTCTGGTCACCCTGGATGTCTCTCCGGGTAAGGATTAGATGTGCCTAATAGTGTAAAATGGACAACTAATAATGCATCCCTGTGCTTATCAAGAACTTTTAAGCCCAATTGTCTTCTTAATTTGCAGTCTATGAACACCCCTACATTTTTTAGCATACTAAATTTTTATTGAATATTGTCTGTTCATTTATTAACTTCATATTCAATAAATGTAATCTTAAGGTATTTATAAATAAAATACTTTTAAAAAGTACAAATGTACAATTTACTTTTATTTGGTTAGTAAGTTATCCATTAATTGCACACATCTTAAAATTTGTTTGAATTCAGATGTGTAGTGATTTTAAACTGCAATTTCTGCTTGCATACAGTGAAATGCATCTTGTCAGATAGCATAGAGCACACAAAGCCACAACGTACAAGGACATTTTTGTCACATTTTCTGATAGCTGAACTTATTTTGACAGAAGGCTTTCCAAGGATGCTTTTAGATGGACAACTCAGCATATCCAAAAAGGTATCTGACCGTGATGTGGGGTTTAGATTGAAGGCTAATACGAGGGGGTACCCAAAAATAACTGGAATCTGTACCTGGCATGCAATCTGAACTTAGTTGTAAATTTTGCCGCTAGGAGTAGCATACTTACATTTCTGTGGCAGTCTGCCAATTGGCATTGCTCTGTATTGTTTGTATGACATTCTGTGTCGGTTTTTCTTGGAGCTTATTAAATATTTTCTACAATTTTTGTGATGGGTGATCATGAAGAACTGCAAGTCTGCGTTAGGTTTTGTATTCTCTTAGGGAAAACAGCTGCTGAAACAGTAGTGATGCTTGAAGCTGCTTTTAAAGAGGAAGCTTTAAGTAAAACACTGGACTAGAAGTGATTTTCACGTTTCAAACGAAGGGAAATGTCACTTGAAGACCAATCAAGATGTGGCCAACCTTCCACGATTAGGAATGACAAAAATCTTGAAAAAGTTCACAGTGCAATTTATGAAGATCATCATTGGACTAATGAAAAGATTTCTGAATTAACTTGTGGGTCTTGGAGTTCTTGCCACCTCCCTACTCGCCCGATCTTGCTCCGTGAGACTTTTTCTTGTTCCCATATAAGACAAAAGAATGTTTTTGTACCGTGGAGGAAGTAAAAAAAAAAATTGCTCCAGGCATTGGACAATGTTCTTCTTCAGCAATTCCAAAAATGTTTCCGCCAGTGGGAAAACTGTTGGGACAAGTGCATTCATTCACTTGGAGAGTACTTTGAAGGAGACTAAAGTTTCAGTAAGTAAAAATTATTACAACTTTTTTTTTTCAATTCCAGTTATTTTTGGGTACCCCCTCATATATGGTTTCTAGGCTGACCCTTATCCTGGAAATGATTCTAGGAATTAACCTAGAAATGACCAAAGGTTTGAACGAGCCTGAGTCCAGTGTGTCTGTTACTCCGATTTTACAAACAAATTCAAGAGAGGCAGAAGCAGACCAAACCTTATTTCTAATTTGATTTTTGAAGAAGGTCTCAAGATCCAGCTTTGAAATTTCTCAGCACTAATGGAACCTGCTGATTACCATACTTATGGACCCATATCAGACTGGAAACCACCTCAAGTAGGCAATTATGATATGTAACCACTAATTTATTACTAGCCAAGTGGTCTTGAAGGTGAGAGTCCTGTACTCAAAGCTTTGTTACTTTTTTGCCATTTTTAAACACTCTATAATCATACAACTTCCAATCCATAAAGATGCTCAGCACATAGGTGAAGAAGACATTGGCAGAAAAGAGTGTTCTGTGAGGCATAAGAGAGGGTCAGAGAAAATTACAGGTAACAAAATATAGTAGCCTTTACCTTTATATGTATTAAACATGAAATTATGTTCTTTAGTGTTATATAAGCAATATACAAGTAACATTCTCTTCTAGAACGTGACTAGAAGTGTGACCTTGATCTGGTTTCGAGTGCTAGTTGAAAATGGAGAACTGGGGGAACCACCCCATTAGATAGACTGAGAGCAGACCATTAATGACAACCCAGTACGTCTGCAGGTTTGTTTTATTCAGTTATTTTATTACTTTATGTGGTGGTCACTTGTTTGTTTTGCATTTTGAATTACAGTAGTAGTCTAATCATCACCCCATCTGAAATGTGTTTGAATATTGTCAGGATTGTCTACTATATAATACAATGCTAAGGTCTTGTGTGTGTGTGTGTGTGTGTGTGTGTGTGTGTGTGTCCGATCACCCTGTTCAATCTGATTCATCAGTTTGGCTTTGGTGATGTGATTGCAGGTGGCGGCGAGTGTGAGACACACAATGAAGAAAAAAGACATAGGAGGCACACTGAGAGTTGCCTTTAAAGACAGGAAGCATAAAAGCAGACAGGAGGCAATTAAGGGGAGTCTGAGAAGCAGGATTTATAGGAACGCACTCAGCAGAAGGACTCCCAGGCAAGAGAGCTTCAGACATGTGAGGATACAGAGGAAAGGTGCTGAATGTATACATTAGAAAAGAGATATCAAATACAGCATTTTAAAATGTATTCTATTTCCTGTCTTCGGGACAGGTAAAACAGGGAGTATCATTATATAAGGCTGGAAATTTGTATTTTCAAGTGAAGTACTGTTTCTAAACAAAATAGAAAAAACAAGCATCCCTCCAGCAGATTCCAATAGTGGGCAATGGGGCTCCAAAAGAAATGTGAAATAATAAAGTATTACCACCATCAATAACCTTTTAGCCCACAGGGGCACAGGACCTGGGAACTGGAAAGTTGGCTTCATGAATGGTGCAGGTGCAGTTGCACTTTAATGGTGATTCAAGCAATCTGACTATACTATCTTTCATGGTAAGATTATAATTTACTGAAGTACAGTATGTCTATAAAAATGATGTTTAAACACTTCTTTGCTGAAGTGAAACTGCTCAGCCAGGGAGCTTCAAAAGACTGAAGAAAGCAAGAAAGAGAGGAAAACCAACAACCCGCAGCTGTACAGAAAAGGTCAGGAGGACTGAGAATTGGTGGCACATGTGTAGAAAATGTAAGAGAATGCCACTAAAGATGTTGCGTTTTTTTGTCTTACTGTTCCGTCTTCTGGAAAATGTACACGTTTCCAATTATGGGCCTTTTTTATGTGAGGCAGACATCTGTGTTACAGGAAGGGTGGATTTCCTGGCTCTCATCATTATTCATATTCTGGAGACATTCTGCCATATTTCATAATTAAACTAAAATAACTGATGAGGCTGCAAAGATCAGAGGCAACTTTCATTAGAGTAAGCATGTTCGTTGATCTTGTTAGTGGAAGCAGCACATTGTTTAGCACTGTTCCCTTACAGCTCACATCTAAACACTGCAAGCCATAGCTTCAAGAATTACTGAAAGGGGTCAATAGATTCTATAAACATTATTTTTTCTATTTTATTTTCAGATCCTGGGTATGCACACTTACCCATCATTTTAGCTTAAACATGAACAATCACATTTTTCTATTGTTTTATAGTGAAAAACAACTACAATTATTTTACGTCATTATTAAGAGATAGGAAAATCTGACTGTCCCCCTGTAAAGACACTGTTGTGCTAAACAGCTATAGATACTTTACAAGCTCTTCCTTGGAATGTTCTGCTGTAGAAGGTCCAGTTTTCATGGCAACTTCAAACTGGTGCACACAAACCAGTCACTGTGAATGGAAAAAAGGGCATGGCATGTTTGTTTTAATGGAAAGACAATGCCAAGAATCTGTGATAAAAGCGTAGCACTTCCACCGTGTCTTCTGAAACTGGAACCTTTGCCATTTCAAAAATGAACATGCTTCATAAACTTTAAGGCTTTGCTTTCATATTTTTTCCTGGTGCTCCTTTGACACCCATTATAAACATCTGTAGAAATTATTCTTCATTGAAAACCAAAAGTTTCTGGGGCAAATTAATGCAGGCAACAACTGTGCAAAATTAACCTGAACTGAACTATCTTGAATTAAGAGTTGCAAGCTGGTGCTGTAACATGCAGTATATACATTTCAAGAATGTGTTGTTTGGGGAAATAAAACTCAGTGTGTCAATAATCAAAATCTAAACCTTTAGGCAGTTTGAAAATTGCAATAGCAATACTTTTATGTGTTTGAAATAAAGAAAAGGTATTGAAACGCATAATACGTGATTTGTGGATTTTATTTTAAAGCCATTAGTTTCTACCCTACTTATTTTTCTATATAACCACTAAGCACTTAATGTTCATTTTCATCTAGAACTTGCAGGGGTGGGAAGTGGAACCTCCCTAAATTCACACAGGTTTCCTCCCCAAGCCAAAGACAGCCATACTAGAGAGTAGGTGTGTGTGCTCTGAGCTATAGGAGTTCACCTCACGCATCATTAAAAAAGCCACACAATTGGAATGTATTTGACTTCATAAAATGTAAAAGCGGGGTTACACAGTGAAGAGCTCCTTTGATCACAGGGCATATGATATTACACTGTTATCTAAAAACACTGAAAAAACCACCTACAGACAACAGCAAAATTTATTTTCATGAAGCATTTTGCCACCATGAAAGTGGGAAACATCAAATTATTGTGATGTTTGCTTTAAAGAATGTGTTAGGTTTTTGTGGCTCGTGCTGTTATTTCAAAAGGTATTCTAGTTCTGCCATGTGCCCACATGAACTCTAAGCTGGCATGAAAATTGCATGGACGGATAAGAGAATTCAAGTCTATTTATGTCATCCTGCTTTATGCATTTCTTGCTGTCTAAATGAAGGCGCTTCACACTCCATAGTTCATTTGCTTTGTTCTGAATCAGGAGATGATTAGTTACTGTGTGGTTCAATCTGCAGTTAGTTTAATTGTGTTTCACACATCAGACTTTCAAGTTAATTACAACTGCTCAATAAACACCCCATGGGTGAGGCACGGACTTCTTTTATAGGGTAGAAACAGGCTTTCCTGGGAAAAACCATCATGGAAGGTTGACATCTTCTTTTGTGCACCATCTTATGTGCAATAATCATGCAGTAAGTATTTTGTTTGCCATACACAGCTTGTGAGCAGAATGCTTGTTAACTGTTAAGTACAAGTGTAAAAGAAAATTAGGTGCTAATTCACGTGCTACAGAAAAACAGGTTTCACTGTGGCAAGGAATGTATGATTAACATTTATTTCATTATAACAAAGTTCATATGCCTCTAGTGTCTGCATCATGCCTGAAGAGTGATTGCACTGAATATTGGTTGCACAGAGCACTACTATTCATTTGTCTTCACCTTTGTATGTACTTTGATCACAAGTAAATTTATCTATTATTTAATTTTTTAACACAGTCAGTTCCTACCCGAACAACTTGAGACACAGCGAAGCTCTGACCCTGAACCAGGTGCTTGGCATGTTCTGATTGATGTGTATTTGTGTGAGCTGTTTAATGTGAATTGTGTTACATTTGAATGTACATGTGTATTGCTTTTTATGTAAATTTTACCATAATGCACAGTATTTCCTAAAGTTAGGTCGATCTTTTGTCAGAACCCGTTCATATTCTGTATAAAATTCAAAGTTCACCAAAGTATTGTGTCACGACCACCATTTCCAAAGGGTCTTTGTCTGATCGTTTCAGTCCATACCTGTCATGTCTCAGCTAGGGCTTCTCCCCTGGTTAGGTTTCAAATTTATGTTTTATGTCTCTTTATTTCATGTTTGATTCTTTAATGTTTGTAGATTGTGTGTATCATTCTTTATTTTTGGTTTAGTCTATGTATAAGCTGTCTCTGTTATGTTCCATGTGTTTTGTGGAGGGCTCCCCAAGACGGGGCCACTTGCCAATCACAACCAGGAACTGCCTTCCGCCCTATAAATCCAGAGTGTCTTCCACAGTTTCGGGCAGTTCATTATGAATGTGTTATGGAGTTGGTGAGTTATCTGTATTTTGCTCTGCCTATACCCTTTGTATATTTTGGAAAATTGAGTACACTCTACTTGAATTCTGTATTGGGACACTGTTTGACTTGGATTGCCTTTGCGTTCCACAGAGCTTCATTGTGATTGGAATCCGTTTTGTGAAGAATAAAGCTTTTATTTTATAAAGATTCAGTGCTTGTCCTTTTTACTAGCCAGGGTTTGACAGTGATATCCCACTCTAGTGGGCACTATTGGAAGTGTATGGGAACTCTTTAGAGCTTGGGACTCGTAGTTTATGAATGGCATGTTCACATCTACCTCAATGAACGGTTTTGATAAACAAAAAAGTAAGATAAACATTTTAAAGGGAAACTACCTGTTTTAATGTAATATCTAATAAAAGTAATGAAAAGTCTTGTGTATTGCCATAGTTAAAATGAGAAGGACAAAAAGCTACCCTGTGCATTACATCCCCTTTAATACATGTGTAACAATCACCCAAAATGTGCGCGAACACTATACTTCACCACCCGTGAGGGAAGTGGACGATGTTCTGAGGATATATTAGCATTAAAAAATATTTGGTCCTCAACCCCTCTTCCTCCCTTTCTACGACCGCCAGTGCTTGACAGAAACCCAGGTGGTACTTTGGTTAGTTAAATAAGCAAGTGTATTGTAATTCAGGGTACAATATTTATGCATTTACATAAAAGGTGACTGGGTGCTCGTTCATGATCCCATTTTCCCCAGACGCCCTCCCTCGCCTCCCTACCCTCAGTGGCCAAATCTCAATCCCCAGTATGAAACACACACGAAATAAAAGACAAATCAAAAGGAGAAAGATTAAACATAGTCTGTGTGAAATCCAGTCATACAGTTCTCATTGATGGACCTCAAGCAAATATGGATGTCTTCTTGCAAAGCCAAAGAATTGAGAAACACAAGTCTGACTCACCAACGGGAGCACCCGGAGAACCACAGGTCCATATACCACAACCCCTTGCCTCCTCTTGGGGATTTGACTCACTATTTCCAACTTCTGGGTGGCCACCCACAAATAGCAGACGTCCCTGGGTGAAGTTTGATCATACTGTATTCTTAGGCATAGATAGCCAAGCCCCTTGCCTTTCACTTCTCTCTAGGGTTACCACTTTTAATACAAAAAAATAAGGGACGCATACTGCAGCGGGGGCCAAGACCACAAATACGGGACGATTCCATATTTTAAAGGACGGGTGGCAACCCTACTTCTCTCCATTCCTCCTTTCTCAGTCTGCCTTTCCCGTTAAAAATAAAAGTTTCCCGCGTAAATGTCCATTTCCTGCTTAGTTGTCATAGCTACATGATGCCTGCACTAAATAGCTGGAATCCTTAATGGGCAAGGTCCTACCTGACTTGGTCGTCCACAATAATGCCTGAAGGGATGTTTCTCTGTCAACCTCCAGACCATATAATACAGTGACAGCAGTTCACAAAGCCAGCCTGATTGTAGTTTAATATAGGCTTGCTAAACATGACTTGATAAATAAAATGCTACCTCAGCAAAGTCAAACTCACCTGAATATGTGAAAATACAATTACTACTATAACATTAGTGGCCTGTGCACATATAAACTCCATTTCTGCACAATGTCCTGTATTTGTATAATAGCCCTGCAAGAGAAAATCACAGAAAAATTTTCCTAATGATTGTTTTAATGATGTTAATTTGTCTCCTTGCCTTTCCTGCTTTGTTCTTAATGTTTATTCTTGTAGTCATTATTAATCAGTTTCTGCATTATGCAGCACATTTCACAGTACAAAACATCACACACAGCTTCACAAAGCAATCACAATACCACTAACAGAGAAAGGCTAACAGGCCTTTAATACATAAAGAATAATGAAAGTGGCATCAGACATACTGCCTGACTAAGCCTAAATTGGAGTGTTGGGCTAGTGGTCATTTAAGTTTAAAAAAAAATGTTTATATAAAGACCACACATCTGTTATAATCTGAACTTAAACATTTTTCAGCTTTTCCTTGGTCTCTAAAAAGAATGTATATATCAATTTGGTCCTTTTTCAGGTCAAGGAATTTAGTCAGGTCAGTTATGGGGGCCACCATTGTTTGTTGTTTGTGATTTAGAGTTGCCAGGCAAGATAACTTGAAATGTGTGACACATGACGTCATTACTAGGACCATATAAAGGTCAGCATCATACACTTCCTGACTGTCCAACTTTGTGGATAAATCAAAACTAAATATAACCCTTGTGTTATTATTGCTTAAATCTCTCTCTGGTTACAAATTCTTTCTGTTTAACTTTGGTTTACATCTTGCATTATGGCAGTGGTTCTCAACCTGTGGGGGCGGGCCCCCCTAGGGGGGCGCAAAGTAACAAAAAGGGGGTTGTGAAGAAGTGAAAAAAAGAAAACAAGAATCGAAAATATGAAAAATACATCTATTGAAACCAACACAAATTAACTTAAACTACATTCTGATACTAGAAAAATAAATATAGAGTTAGATAAATGTCGATAAAAGTTACGTAGGTATAATAAAATATGCATCAATGATATATCATTAATTAAAAAAGAACAAATTGGTATTAGTGGGCTCCTTTCAAAAAAACGTTAGGGGGTGCGATTAAAACTGTTATGAAAACTCGGGTCGCAAATACTTAAAGGTTGAGAAACAGTGCATTATGGCTTTGGCTGTGTGAAATATTCTGCTCATTGACTCTTGCTATGTTTCTCCTGTCCTAGCCTTTGTCTACTTAATTCCTGCCAAACTGGGTACGACCTTATTTTATTATTACTTGTATGATCGACTATCTGATTCCCTACTACTTCAAACTGCTGCCACCCCAGCCTGAAAAAGCAGGAGGAATATCCAGAAAGTCTTACAGGGCTGAGGTCATGCAGAAGAAAAGTGCGCCCTAAGCAGCCCAAAAGTTTCCAAACTACCCTCATGTTCCATTCGGCTAATCTTATATTAAAGTTAGGACAGTGAATATAAGAATACAGAGCAATGACAGACATGCTGTTCAGTCTGATATGTTAGCAGCTGCTCATGGAAAGAGAGCAGAGATATTATTAAAGTGAGCAAGATGCCGTAAATGGGGATATTCTTTTACATCAGAAGATCTCAGCTAGTCACCAAGATGACTGCTTATATAGTAATACTATACAACAGCTACTCAAAACTGGTAGCTACAGCTCTTGCTGTTCTTTCTTTACAAAATGAGATCAGAGACAGTGCTTAAAAAGCAGAATTGTGGGGCTGCTTGTTTAATCTCTTCCACAGACTCGCTTTGTTATCATGTTGACCATTTCTGTGAACATGTCAATCACCTTGGCATGGTGTTCAGGGAAAAGGATACTCTATGAAATAAACTCTAGAACTCTTCTTAGAAGAACTTATTATTTTTATAACTGTAGAATATACAGTAGATAATCTCAGTTTTTCTTTAAATATAATGTAATTATTAATAATTTATTTGCAGATATATACATTAGGACAAACAAACAATGAAAACATTAATCCAATAAAAATGTAATCAGTTCCTTAAATCACAGTCACTAATGTTAAATACACCTTAAAACTTCACCTTTACCCCTTAGAATGGGGGCTGATCAATAATTAAAAGTCCATTATTTTAAAGTTCCACATATTGCTTGAATCAAGTTAATCAGAAACACTGGCAGCAACCTCGTGGATTTATTCCAGAGTAACATTTGATTTTTACCAGTTTTAGGTAATATGAGATATTATGTTCTCTTTGAGTTATGGAGGGTGCATTAAGATTCTTCCAGATGAGCAAAATCAACCAATAGGCTAACAATGTAGTGTAGGAAATCACAGTGCGTTTAACACTAGTCTCAGAGTCTAGACCTTCCTGACATTATCCCAGACACTGCTATAAGAGCATATGGACTTATTGTAGACCTTACACTGTTTGATAAACAAATATGCTCCCCAAATGGTTTTAATTTAGGACAATCCCAAACATATGACCTAGCAAGGTCAACGTTAAATGGAATCCTTCACATTTAGGGCCGAATCCCTAATATAATTTAGATAATTTGAGTCTGGGAAGGTGTGTCCAGTGTTCAATTTAAAGTTGGTTTACAGAATGTTTTGATGAAGAATAGTTGTTGTGAATGATCAGATTCAAGTTGTTACCCCAGATATTAATAGAGAAGGTCTTTTTTCTAGCATCAATTAGACTGCTGTTGTTTAATGTTCATTCCTGTTCTGTTTAATATCGAACCAGTTAAATCTAGTGTAATCCAATTCAGGCTCATGGTTTGAGAGCAAGAGCCTGTTCCCCACAGCTTCTGATGGAAGGCAGAAGCTAGCCTTGACTGAATGGAACACTAATCCTTCACAGAGTCTATTACTGTTGCGCATAAAGATGTAAAAAAAACTGTTAATGTTCATCAAAGCATTGACATTGTTTAAGGCCAGTGACACTGTATGGCCAACTAGCAGCATGCTGTATTTAGTTTGGTAATGGAGTGAAATACATTTTGGTAATGAAGCTTATAAAGTGGAAAAAACAAAACACTTCAGTTTAACAAAACCTAGGCAAATCCAGTTTGTCTAATATGTGAACCATTATACATGAGGGCTACTGTCTCAAAATGTAGATAAATCAGATTGAACTCTTTGGCCTTTTTTGTTGTTATAGTATACAATAAAATACTGTATATTGCATTGGAATGTGCAACAAAGGATTATATTTTCATCCCAAAGGGATGACATTTCAGTTGAATATGAACTAAGTTTAAATCTTATTATTTATAGTTTTTTTTTTTTTTTTTTGTCATTATTTGTTTTAAAGAGGAAGAACAAGATCCATCCTTCTGGAATGTGAAAGCCAAGCAGTCTCTGAAAAATGCACTTGAGCTGAGCCATAATTACCATAAAGCCAAAAATCTCATCCTGTTTCTTGGAGATGGTGAGCCCTGAACACTACTACAGCCATTTTTTTCTGAATGTTGAAATAAGGAGGATTCCTTTCCTAGAAGATCAGAGAAAACAATTTTTACTCATAAAACCCTCATTCTGATCTGCATACTGGAAAATAAGGGAGAGGGTCCATTTATTAATTTAATGAAATAATAGAATCTAGAAGCTTGGAGCACTTGGACTAGGGAATTTCTACATGATTTCCGGAAAATAGGGTATTACTTTTTGAGCGCTCAGAAACAAATTAGCAATTATTAAAAATGCATGAAACATAAAATTATTTTTTATCTGTCTATTTCCCTAGCATGCCCTCTACCCTTTCAAAATACATATATCTCAGATAAATAAACTTTTGCAACTTTCCAAACTATCATAAAACAGACAGTGTATCTAAGCTGTAAATATTTGAGTGAGCTTAATGTCTTTGTAATACTGCAGAAATATGCAATTACAGCACCAGGCTTGATAAATACTTGTGTGAAGTACATAGGAACATTTAATTATGACAGTAAAGCACTTCACTTGCCTTTTATTTACTGTTAATTATAAACCAGAGATGTAAGGTGATAAAACAACAGTGCAGGTGCCTAGAGCTGCAGACAGACAGGCAGGTAAACAATGATAGTTCATTAAATCTTACAATTTTCATCTTCTATGTATCAGGAATGGGAGTCCCAACAGTAACAGCAGCCCGGATCTACAAAGGGCAACTCAACAATCAGCCAGGAGAAGAAACAATTCTCGCTATGGATAAGTTTCCATATGTGGCTCTTTCCAAGGTCAGAAAGATTTAAAAAGTGTTCTATAAAAATAATGGTGTCCATCACCCCCTAAATACATTTTTTCACAGTCTTTCTATAATTTAATAATTGTAGTATCCTTCATGAAGAGCTTTAAAATCAAACAAGAACATAATAGGAGTTAATATTTATTTGGTAATCCATATGGTCATCTTGTTCAAAGATGTGCAGCAGCCGCCGACATGTTTGTATAAAGATGCGTGTCAACTGCCAGCCCAAACACACACATATTGAATGAGAACTTTTTTCCTTTAATTACAAATATGAAGAGCTGCCAGCTTTGTTGACTTATTGGCACATGATAATACACATCTTTTAGATTTATGAAT
This sequence comes from Polypterus bichir lapradei, assembly GCA_026402145.1. Classification (NCBI taxonomy): domain Eukaryota; kingdom Metazoa; phylum Chordata; class Cladistia; order Polypteriformes; family Polypteridae; genus Polypterus; species Polypterus bichir. Next base: position 102,014,280 of record JANRMT010062813.1, on the reverse strand, counting down.
ACAGCATAAGCCAGTCATCTACAACGTATATGGCAACATAATAGACTGCATTTCAAAGGTGCCATTTCTGAAAGTTAGGTTGTGAACTTGTGAACTGGTGTGAATACCTGCCTTTACTTTCCCTGATTTTCTTCAGAAATGGGAGATCTCTGTGATGGCCCGTATTTATTCAAACCAATTCTATAATCTACAGTATGTGTCATTCTTACTTTAAACTGATCTCACTACATAGTTATCTGACCAGAAATATTTGTACAAACTTCATAAAAGTAGATATTCTTTTCCATTGTTTTAAATACTTGCAGTTATTTTGACATTTTCTAACCAATTCATTAGACTTTGGTCACTTAATTGAACCCAAAAAGTTATAAGTAGCAATAAGCAGTACAGACAAAGGTCTAAACAACTTTACATGCTACAAGGGAGAAATTACTTCACTGCCATTTGCACTTCCCGGCTCAATAAAACATTTCTTAGAAAATAGCAGACCAGTGAGTATGGCAATTGAGTAACTGCTCCCCTTTAGCAGTCAGTGCTGTCAGCATTTGGATATAATTAAGGGAATAAACTCTGTGGAAAAAAGGTAAACTAAAAAGAACATGATGACAGAAACTTGGGCATTTCAAGTTTTGGAATAAACACTAATATTTCAGGTGCCCTAATAAACAACTTAAAGAATTTTTTCTTTTTGGAGATGTACTAGTGACCACAGATACACTTGGCACTTCACTGCAAATGACTGAAAAGGTGACCAAGGTTTTGGAAGGAAGAACGAAATAAAATCACAGGAAATCTGTACTATAATAAGAAACGTTTAATTAAGCACTTAGTGATAGTAAATACTAAGAAGTGTGCTGCAATAAATTCAAAATAATGGACGAACAGAACCTGTGTGTTATAATGCACTTCGATGTCATACTGGTGCTTTGTAGTCAGCAGATGACAATTACAGTACTTGGGCCTGACTCAGGCACATGGGTAATAAGAGGTGTTCATCCTTCCAATATCATGACAGATTAGGTTATTTGTGGTATATTCATAAAATCAACTGGCATTTTTTTACCATTATTCAAAACAAATTACACAATGTCAAAAGGAAAACAGAACTGTACACATTTATTCTAAATGTTTTTTATTGCTTCAGTACCAGGTTTGCTACACAAAAACAGAGCACTGATGAATACTAAAATGTTCCAAACAATTTTATTATTTCTGACAGACCTATAATGTTGACCACCAGGTGCCTGATAGTGCAGGCACTGCCACAGCCTACTTGTGTGGTGTAAAGGGAAACTATGGAACCATGGGACTTAGTGCAGCAGCCAGACGCTTTCAGTGTAACACCACCAAAGGGAATGAAGTCTACTCTCTGCTTCACAGAGCCAAGGCAGCAGGTACTGTGTGAATACATATTTATCTCTCTCTCTCTCTCTTTATACAGTATATATATATATATAGATAGATAGATTTGGTTTGAAATGTGTGTGTGGTACTTTGACTTTCTCCTACATCCAAAAGATGTGCTTGTTAGACTAACTAGTAACTCTAAACTCAGTTGTTCTAGGCAATCAGGGGGCTCTGAGAGTGGAGCTATTTGTGCCCTGGCACTCTGTCTAGATATCCTGAACTGAATAAATGGGTTGGAAAATTGATGTGTGGTGTTCAGATCAATATGACCCACCATTCAAACATGCCAGGAGTCTTTGTGCTATGCTGTATGCTCATCCCAAATGATTCCTTCCATCTAGCCCTAACATAGAGATATCTTTTTATGTATTTATTTAAAATCAGCACTTCTGAGGGTTAGGGGCATCTTTACTATAAATGTAGCTTTTCAACTAAAATCCTGGGAAATGATAACAAACTAGTAATCTGGTATAATTTCCTCTCTCCATTATCAACCCTGTTAATCCCTGCAAACTCAGTTGGTACTGGGGACCTATTAAAGCAGGAAACCTGGACAGACAGAACCTCAGTTCATCCATTACAGGATATACTCACTCACCTAGTAACACAGGGCAAAATTTAGAATCATCAGCTCCGTTACACACAGATCTCCACAATGTAGGAGTAAAGCCCAAATGGATACAAAAAGAATGAGCAAACTCCACACAAACCACCCTTGGGCACAAAGATTCAAACGGCAGTCTCCGGAGCTGTGAGGCCCCACAGCAGTGCTATCCACTGCACCATAAAGGATCAAACCTCTAAAGGAAATATCCAAGTACTGTGCTGTATAAATAAAATTTTGAAAAGTTTAAGATAGGTACTTACAAAAATTAAGCTGTCATCTTTACTTATTTCTTAAATTCTTTAATACATATTTGTCATTATATGCAAGTCCATTTCTAGAGTTTTGGGACATACACTGTGCACTTTCTGTCCCTTTTGCAAGTAGTAAAGTAAACAAGAAAGTCTCCAGTTAGGTACCAACAATTAAAACAATGACACTGATAAATACAAACACAATAAATTTATAAAATATTGTGATTTTTACCTTGTAAGAAAGGAGCTCACTGAACATGATTTACTGTATGTTTTTGCATTACTTCATCGTAAGCATTAGAAAATTCTTTAATTTTCTGGCTTAGTCCAGTTGCCCAGCTGCTCAGGATATTCCTTCACTGATACATGATAGCTTTCAAAATCTTCCAGGTTGTGCACTTATTTCTTTCTTTAATTTTTCTCTGAAAAGAAAGTGATGGCCACTATCTGTTTTGACTCAAACAGTCATTGTCTTTACCTTTACTAAGCCCTCATTCTTGCTTTGGATATGGTATGGGAAGGCAACATTCTGTTCTCCATACTGATAGTGGAAAAGCAGGACAACACGAGCCTTTACTGTTTTGTGGGCTGACAAGGAGAACCTTTTAACTGAAATGAAGATCCATATCACCACTGTATCTGAGACGACCTCCTTGTGACAGCATAACAAAGTCACATCTTACAGTTATCAGTGTTACATGTATACATCCACAGTGTATGTGTAATGAGTTTTAATGTTTATGTAAGGTTTACATTCTTTATTGTGGTGGTTTGGACTGCCGCAGCCGACCCTTGAGACAGGAAACTTTACAAAAGGATATCTAGTAAAGGAGTTGGTTTATTGTTTGTGTTTTGTTGGGGTTAAAGTCCGGATTATTTTCTTAACTAAACCTTCCTCCATTGGACTCATTTCCTTGGATTAGGCAAGATGAATAACTTTAAAATTTTCTAAAGAAATCTGACAGCAGCACAGGTGTAGTTCCTGGAAGACATGAGGATCGGAAGCACTGATGTCTGTGAACCCAATAACATTATCCTGACATTGTAATGGTTAAGAGTTTCTCTTTGGATTTTTTGGGAAAAAGGTAACTGTATAATCACAAAGCCAAGTCGGCATTTAATCATCTTTATAGCTTAGGTATGAAATGTGCCCTCAGTGTGTTTAATGTGTCATTATATATATATATATATAAATTGCAATGTATATGTGCACAGTTTATCTATGTAATATACCGTATTTGCTTTTACTTTTCTATTTTGTGGTTGGATTGGAAAGTTAAAAAGTAACCTTATACTGCATGGGATGGCAGTCTGGGTTATCTCTGTGATATTATAAATTCTGTTACTCCATGTTTTGATTGTAGTGACCTAGTTTTACTTTTTATGAGCCTTATTACAGAATGACAAATGTGAGAATTCAGGAGGCCACACATCTAACAATACAGCATTTGTGTGAAATTATTTTCTCACTAGAAACATAGTAGGAAGGCATTTTTCCTAGAATGTCTGACATCTCTGTTGCTCAGTGCAATGTAGTTGTGTACAATCTACATGTCTCATATTCAGTCTTTTCCTAAGTTCTCAACAAACATTAAAACAGCAATTGTCAGGACTTCAATTGTGTGGCTATAAACACAAATATTAAAGTATCAGGCATGATGGACAGTTGTTTTCCTTTTTCAAAAGGTAAATCTGTTGGCATTGTGACCACGACACGTGTTCAACATGCCTCTCCAGGAGCTGCCTATGCCCATATTGCCAACAGAGACTGGTACAGTGATGCAGACATGCCTGCCTCAGAACGGAATGCTGGCTGCAAGGACATTGCTTTCCAGCTCATCAATAACACCGACATTAATGTGAGTACCACGAGAGCTGCTACTGAGGAACAACAGGACGGCCTGCTGTTTGAACGTTCACTTGACTAATATGAACTATAGGGGGCCAGCCAGATGGAGTGATGCTGTCTTAGTGTTAGCAGCCTATCTTTTGAGACCAACCATGAGGCTTTTAGTTTGTTAGTCAAGTTTGACTTTATTAGTTCAGTGACAGTTTGTTATATACTTTTAGGTATTGACCAAAATATGAAAATTAATGGCCTGCATTATCTTTTGTCTGCAGATCTGTCATACTGTACTCTATAAATAAAGTGCCTAAGGCATGACGGGGCTTTGGAGGGGTATAAAAGACATCAAATATAAATCCACTGTGGGGAGCAGTCCTAAAAGCTTTTGATTCTCTAGGCTTAATCAGTCCATCCTTAGTAATTTTATATGGCACGCTCTACAGAGCACACCACCTCAATACACTTTACAAAGTATAAGTAGGAAAAAAATACATTATTTGATACATGATTTGAGATAATCAGCTACTCAGTTATCACTGGTATCTTGCATAAATTAGAATTTTCTTTAATGAAATCATAAGCAGTGAAAATGCATGTGAAAAGGTAGACCTGAATATAATAATGGAGCCATTTTTAGTAATCTGTCATTTACTCTCGCATTAAGTTCATAAAGTGACAGATAGGGGGCGCTATCGCTCCCTTGAACCCTTGTCCAAGGCGTCATACACCAGGTAAAAGTCCAATAATCTTCTTTATTTGGACAAATACAGTGCACAAGCACCCTCCTCTCCACAATACTCATTAAATTCACACAAATACACAATAATAATCACTCCACCACTCCCAGACGCGTTGCCACCCTTCCACCCAGCTCAGCTCAACATCTGGGGATTTCCCATAGTCCTATATAGTCCCTGACCCAGAAGTGTTTCCAATCCTTCAGTCCATGATTCCTTATCACTTCCGGGCCAGATAAAAAGTCCTTTTCTTCATCCCGGAAGTATGTTACTTCTGCTGTCGCTTTGCCTATGACGCACTTCTGGGTTATAGGGCACATATGACTCTCTGGGCCTCCCTGCAGCGTCCTCTGTTGGCCCCTAGGTTATCCAGCAGGTTTGTAGGGGAAAACTCCATAGTCCACGATTCCCTGCTGGTATCCGGGGCACCTCCATGCTGCAGGGAGAGCTCCATCTGGCGGCCTGGGGGTATTGGCTGTGATGACAAGGCGGCCATAGACCACAATAAGAAGAGTAATAAGCCTCTGGTGTGGACTTATGGCTTCTTCAAGAGTCTTCTTAAGATGTTTCCTTACTATACGCAATGACATATCTGGCAAATGTTGCTTTTCTAATTAATTGGCTGTCCATAAAGTACATGGACCCATATTGGTTTATGTAGCTGCTGTTTTGACTCCTTTTTATTCTTTGCTTTATTTGAAATAAGAAATTCTATCAAATCAATTTATTAAAATATTTAACCCTATCAGATCTAAGGCTTCTCCATATACACATTTGCTGTACTGTAAATGCTTTATTTTAATCAGAATTTATCATAAATCAAATGGGTACATATTATTTTGAAAGCTGAAATTATTGTTCAATCAGAGGACATAAAGCATTTTATGACAGTGTAATCTATCATTGCTTTACAGTCAAATACAAGTATCTGACCTGGGAGCAGAAAACACAAAAACACCAAGGCAGGGAGCTACAAAAATTGGGCATTGTCTTTTAAACAATCTAATAGAGCCTTACAGTATCTCTAATATACAGTATAATCTTCATTTGGATCTTGATCTTTGTTTGTCCACGAATGAATTAGAAGTAGAAGCACTAGATGGCAGTAGAGAGACAGCTAAAACATAGGCATTGCATTAAGAATCTCCTCCAGGCTTATTCTACTGAAGACTGTAGTACGCCAGTCACACCTCAAAACACAGACATTCAAACTAAACAAATTGTTGTGCTTTAAATTAACTAAAGAGATCTTCATTTAGATCTTGATCTTTGTTTGTCCGCGAATTCCACGCATGCATAGACCACCTTCCAGTTTAGTACGTTGTTGTTACTCATGGATGTCAACAATGTGCCGGAATAACGAAAGGGGTGGTGGACAGTGTTACGCTGGTTAGCTCCTGAGGCCTGGTTAGAGAATGAGATTGCCGAAGATAAAAGGTACGTGCCTATGTAACATATGAATGAAAGAAAGACAGTGGGTAAAATGAATGACAATGTAACAGCACGTTCCGGAAATTATTATTGTTACGTTGTAGCCGGCGAGTGCTGCGCGTCTCACAGTTGTACCGTGGCTTCCTCACATGTCAGTGAAGTGATCCCTATTTATGCTTTAAAGAGCCTGGATACCTATGTGTCCCCCCTTTTATAACCATTGGTCCGTGTATATTGCCTTAGTCTTTGGATTGCCACAAAGCAACCTGCGAGATTGGAGAAAGGTTGAGAAGAGATCGTGAGAGGAAACGACAGCGTCGTGAAAACGAGACGGACTGTGAACGGACAGAAGCAGAAATGCTCCTACACTACCACATACAGTAATTACGATTCGGACAGTGATTCCGAGTAGGCCGTTCCTATCGAATCAATGTCCAAGGGTTTTCTTTTGTAATTTTGTTTCCCTTATAAAAAATCAGAATGCTGTGCGACGAAGGGCCCAGTTCACGACTGGCAGCCGCATTTAAACAGGGAGCCCTTCACAGACAACTTTAACACGTGCAACGTAGTTGGGCGCACATGGCTAGTCTTTTATAAGGTACTGTTTTCATTTAGCTTTTTTTCAATTCTTCATGTTCTCATTGTTTTTTACAGTGAAAATGTAAACAAAAAAATTGTCTGCATTTTTCTTCTCTGAGCATGCAGTTTTCTAGTGATAGTGATATTTATTGCCAACATAAGTGGAAAGATGGATTTATACTGAAGAAGATGACATTAAGCTCCTAATTATATGTGAAAAATCACTGTACAAGAAAATATATGAAGGAATGCCCAGACAGGGCTTTTTAGGCTTAGATCAGGAGAGGTTAAACAAGATATTGACCTGTAGCCGCCGGAGCGTAAGGCGAAGTCAGGAACGGGTAAAACGCGTGTCAAAAGAAATCTCACAGTCCAGAAGTTCATTTTAAAAATATTTAGTGAATATTAAAAGCAAATAATCAACACAAGAATAAAGGAAAAAATAGTTCACACATTCTAAGAGCCCATAGGCCATCAAGCACGGTCATGTGCGCAAGCAAGATCACGAGCACAAACACGGTTAAAAACCGCATGCCTCTATACCTTACACAAGGCAAGGCTGGTCACTAACTAAATTATAATGTTTACTCAAAGCTGTTAGAAATGGCAAGAATATACCAATACAATTCTACTTACGGGGGTATATGAACCTTCCATAGATATGCATTGTTATCTAGTAGAAAATATTCATGAATTTTACAGAACTAAGAAAATGGCGCTTACAGACCGGTTAATAAGTTTGTTTCCAGGACCCATCAGAGGATTCCACTTTATTGCATGATACTGAAACCATACGGCCAAACACTTAGCATTTCCACAAAACTCATGGTGCTTTAGCACACTCTACAATGATATGCATAGTGTATCTGTAAAAATATAATTCTTTTTCCTTTTAAACGCACTACAACATAAACATAATGCGTTCAATTGTCTCTCAACACCATCAGAAAGGGGAAGGAGGTTACGGACATAGGCACTTCTCACAGATTACCTCTCTGTTTGAAGCAATGTGTTATAGCTTGGCCAGCATACCTCAATGGAAATATTCCTTTTTGAAAGTAATACAAAACCTTTTTCACATATCAACACAAGAAACACATACGTACATAGATGTAAGGTTCAAAAAAACAGAAATGGTTGCATACAAATCATCTCTTCCAAAGGAATGGACAGCTGCCACGTAGGTGGGATGTAGCCTCTTGCTCCTGCTTCCATTTTTTTTAAAGATTATTTGATTTAAAATATGTCATCTTGTTGCTCCCCTGTAGTCAGCAGAGGGGCTTGGAAACACACTGCTTGCAAAAACTAAAAGTGTGTCAATGAGTACTGAGGTTATCTACGTGTTTATTTAAAAACAAAAAAGAGTGTTGTATGTAGAAAAAAGATACCCTTGCTCTTTAACTAAACATCATTGGCCCATTGCACAGGCATCTTTGGAGAATAATGAGTAGTAAAATGTTAATCACCTGATTGTTTGCACACTGCTTTTTCATAATGCTACTTATGAACACCACTATACAAAGATTATCTGTAATATGTCTCATGATTGCTTGTCAAGACTTTGGCATTATGATCATTATGAAAGTCAGTATGTATAAACTGACTGCAAAATTATTCTTGATTCTTTGCACTATACTCCTTAATAATGCTCATGATGAAGGGCACTATGCATAACAAACCTCAACCTTAGTATTTTTATCCACAGATTTGTGAAGATTTTTGGAGCCTTTATGTTTTTATTATTTATATGACATTTTAACATTATGAAAATCATTATTTTATATAATGCCTAACTGTCTTTTTGGTGTCCCAAAGAAAACTGGGTAAGATAACTGGTGATTTTAAACTGGCTTTGAGAAGATGATGGTGTGTGAGTGTACCAGTGATGGACTGGCACCCTGTTTGGGGTTGTTTTATACTTTGTATGCAGTGCTGCCAATATAGGCACCAACAATTGATGACCTCTAGTTGGAAAAAGTGGAAATGAAAGATGAATGGGTGCAATTTGCTTGTTAGCACTGTGCATTATAAGGTTGCATTCCACTTAGTGAATGTCTAAATTTAAATGTTTTTCTGTTCAGAGTCAAAAGTAAACCTAATTATTTTGAAAATCTTTTGTGGAATTGTCCACGTTGTTAAATATTCTTCACGTATGTTCATGAAGTATAAAAATATCTTTCTTTACATGCAGATTTTCTTAGCTTTCTTGCACGTTACCTTTACTTTATGGTTTATTAATGTTTTCTTAAAGTGTATGGCCTCCAGTTAAACTTGTTTGCAAGTTTCTAAATAACAACTATTTCTTTTTAAACTATAACCAGTTTAAACAAGGAAAGTAACCCAGGTCTTCCAGTTGGCTGCTTACTAATACTCTTATTTAACAGATCTTGAAAAACCAAACATTCAAGTTGATCTGTACTCCTAACAATAAAAGCTTTTATGTAGAAACTCTTTCTTTACAAATCTTCTTGCTATTTTAAAATAGTTATAATACTTCCAAATAGAAACAGTGACAAGCTTTAGTTGAAGAGGAAATGCAGAAAAAATAAATACCAAGAGCAGGTAACAGAGGTGACGCTGAATGCTGACCAAGAAACAGGATTTGAAAGCAAAGAGGTGCTCCTGAACTTTCATTGTTGGACATTCATCGTTTTTTCTAGTTGTTTGTTTGTTAACAATTAATTTCCCATACACTTTAACCTTAAAAAAAACATAATGTTGATCGCTTTGCTCTCTCGTTGATTACAATCACACTCTCTAGGTAGTTATTTCTCTCCTGTCCTTGCCTGCCTTGCCTTCTCCTCTTATGTCAGTTTCTTCATCAGGCTTTGTGCTCCTCTTAATGGCATCAGCCTGGCTGAAAAGTTTAACCGTTTATCTTCTGTTCCTGTTAATGTGTGCTAATAGTACTGTGCTTTAAAAATACCTTGTAGGTAATCCTGGGTGGAGGAAGGAAATACATGACACCAAATGGCACAAAGGATCCTGAATATGATAAAGACTCTTCTCAATCTGGAACCCGATTAGATGGCAGAAACCTCATACAGGAGTGGCTGAAACAAAGACAAGTATGGGCCTCTGCATCACTGCCTAAACTTTCCAGCCATTTAGTGGCTGAGAAGTGCCAACAGGTTTTCTTCAAGAAAAGTCTTTATATTGTGTGCTGTGAAAGTCATAACACAACTAATTGGTCATGTGCTTTAGTTTTGTCTTTCTGCTACAGAAAAAAATGAAAACCAGGCAATAGAAGCTTATGTAGGTTAAAAAGCTCATTCAGCCAAACTACACGATCTATCTCAAAAGCAATGACAGATCCTTCAAATCCCCTCTCCTCTGACTCATCTTCGCATAATTATAGAAGGGCAGATTTACAAACCATCCATTCATTTTCTGAACCTGCTTCTTCCTTTACTGGTACATAAGAGACTTATGCCTATCTTGGCAGTGTTATACACAACAGGTACCAACCCTAGATGGGGTATAATTATAAACACCCATACACACACATATCTATCCATCATCCATCCTGCCTCATCCAACTCAGGGCCATGTGAGCCATAGCTAGCGTTGAGTGGAAGGCATAAAAATCAGCCCTCAATGGAACATCATTCTATTTGTAGGCATTTTCATGTGCACACACATATTCACACATAAAGGAGCATGTTAGTTATGTCAATTATTCCTGTGTCAGAGGAACTGGAAAACTGGAGCACCCACAGCTACACCAATAGAGACACAGAGAAAAATGTGCCATTGGCACACAGCAAAGATGACAAGATTCAAATTAAGGTCCCTATAGATGTGAAGCAGAACTGCTATTAAATGTATCACCATGCTGCTCAGATTTACAAGTAAATAACTTGAGGGGATGTCATTAAAAGAGCCTGCTAATAATCAGTTGGTCTTTTTTTTTAGGGTTCAAAATATGTTTGGAATAAAAGTGATTTTGACAAAGTGGACGTTAAAACAACAGACTATTTGATGGGTAAGGAGGACAAAAACTTAATCATCTTATAAGATAATGGCTTTGAAATATAGTGCAATTCTTGGTAACCACATAATCCCAGTTCACATGATGTGGCGAGGATGGTATTCATTTGTTTATTAAATTTAGCAGGTCATTCAGAAGTGATTTGGCATTTCTATATGGTACACATTATCTGCATTCTAAATCCTGAGAACAGTCCTGCTAGTCAGTTTCATGTACAAACCGGATTCCAAAAAAGTTGGGACACTAAACAAATTGTGAATAAAAACTGAATGCAATGATGTGGAGATGGCAAATGTCAATATTTTATTTGTAATAGAACGTAGATGACAGATCAAACGTTTAATCCGAGTAAATGTATCATTTTAAAGGAAAAATATTTTGATTCAAAATTTCACAGTGTCAACAAACCCCAAAAAAGTTGGGACAAGTAGCAATAAGAGGCTGGAAAAAGTAAATTTGAGCATAACGAAGAGCTGGAAGACCAATAAACACTAATTAGGTCAATTGGCAACATGATTGGGTATAAAAAGAGCTTCTCAGAGTGGCAGTGTCTCTCAGAAGCCAAGATGGGTAGAGGATTACCAATTCCCACAATGTTGCGCAGAAAGATAGTGGAGCAATATCAGAAAGGTGTTACCCAGCGAAAAATTGCAAAGACTTTGCATCTATCATCATCAACTATGCATAACATCATCCGAAGATTCAGAGAATCTGGAACAATCTCTGTGCGTAAGGGTCAAGGCCGTAAAACCATACTGGATGCCCGTGATCTCCAGGCCCTTAAACGACACTGCACCACAAACAGGAATGCTACTGTAAAGGAAATCACAGAATGGGCTCAGGAATACTTCCAGAAACCATTGTCAGTGAACACAATCCACCGTGCCATCCGCCGTTGCCAGCTGAAACTCTACAGTGCAAAGAAGAAGCCATTTCTAAGCAAGATCCACAAGCTCAGGCGTTGTCACTGGGCCAGGGATCATTTAAAATGGAGTGTGGCAAAATGGAAGACTGTTCTGTGGTCAGACGAGTCACGATTCGAAGTTCTTTTTGGAAATCTGGGACGCCATGTCATCCGGACCAAAGAGGACAAGGACAACCCAAGTTGTTATCAACGCTCAGTTCAGAAGCCTGCATCTCTGATGGTATGGGGTTGCATGAGTGCGTGTGGCATGGGCAGCTTGCATGTCTGGAAAGGCACCATCAATGCAGAAAAATATATTCAGGTTCTAGAACAACATATGCTCCCATCCAGACGTCATCTCTTTCAGGGAAGACCCTGCATTTTTCAACAAGATAATGCCAGACCACATTCTGCATCAATCACAACATCATGGCTGCGTAGGAGAAGGATCCGGGTACTGAAATGGCCAGTCTGCAGTCCAGATCTTTCACCTATAGAGAACATTTGGCACATCATAAAGAGGAAGGTGCGACAAAGAAGGCCCAAGACGATTGAACAGTTAGAGGCCTGTATTAGACAAGAATGGGAGAGCATTCCTATTTCTAAACTTGAGAAACTGGTCTCCTCGGTCCCCAGACGTCTGTTGAGTGTTGTAAGAAGAAGGGGAGATGCCACACAGTGGTGAAAATGGCCTTGTCCCAACTTTTTTGGGATTTGTTGACACCATGAAATTCTGAATCAACATATTGTTCCCTTAAAATGATACATTTTCTCAGTTTAAACTTTTGTTCCGTGATTTATGTTCTATTCTGAATAAAATATTAGAAGTTGGCACCTCCACATCATTGCATTCAGTTTTTATTCACGATTTGTATAGTGTCCCAACTTTTTTGGAATCCGGTTTGTACATAACTCTGGTTAGGAAACAGCTTTAGAATTTAAATGGTTTCTGAAAGCATCAGTGTCACTAGGCACAGTTGGAACTTTCCCATACTGCACAAAGAACAGCAGATCACAAATATGGAGGGCTTTGTTGGTAGCCCACTCATTGTATTAGCTTTATTTTTCAGGTAGTCAAGTATATTGCTCTGGGCACTCAGCGCTTTTTGCAGCTTAACACTGTTCCAATGATACAAAAAAAATGTTTATTTATAAATACCTGTGCACACAAAAGTTTTCAAAATGCAGTAAATTCATAGGGGCAAGCAGACAGGCCCCAGTCTAGACTGACTAAATCAGAGCTAACCATTTACCTATGTACACTTGTGTCTTATAAAATAACTACAAAATTAGATTAAAATCCAAATAGCAGCAATAAAATCTATGAAACGTTTGTTAAGTTGTTTTGATAAAATGTATTTGAATTTCTTCTAACAAGGACATTTATTTTGCCTTCAATTCTGTTTTTCCTTCTAAGGACTATTTGAACCCGGAGATATGAAATATGAGCTTAATCGGAACAATGCCACAGACCCCTCACTTATTGAAATGACTGAAAAGGCAATCAGAATCCTGAGCAAGAACCCCAAAGGATTCTACCTGTTTGTGGAAGATAAGTCATATGCTTCAGGCTGTACAAGAGTTCATGTCATATTTATGTTGGCTATGGATCAGCATGGATACGGTGTCAGATGAAGATTATGAAAGATCATCAGTGTTGGAGACTAGAGAGACTCAATGAGGTTACAAAAACAGACAAAGCCATAAAAGAAAGACAAAAACAATATTAGCTAGAAGGAGCTGCCATCTCTGGGGGTTGTGCTATCAGGGATGAAACTATGAGACCTACTGAGTGAGTAAAAGAGACACAGTGCTGTGACATGATGGTCAAAACCACCTTTTCAGTGCATCTGCCCAATCATACAATCCTTATAAAATCCAGAGGAATGATTGACTGCAGCCAAAGTGCAGAAGAGTCAGCTCAGTTACCCATTTACTATGATCACTTAAGCTGGTGCACAAGCCAGGAAAGCCAAGCCAACTCATATTAACTGAAGTGCTAAATGATTTTTTTAAACAGCAACTGCAGTGGTGACAGTAGCATCTGATGTTAAACAAAACAACGTCACAGTTAACAGACTTCTCTTTTTTTTATTTCCTGTTGCCATTAATCAAACTGCTTCACACTTTATTTTATAAGGATGCCAGCTTTCAGTTACATATGGAGTGGAGTTAACATTAGCTAACATGCAGTGAACAAAAGTTTAGTTAGGCCTAAAATAAAAGTTTGTACACTTTCTTAATTTTTTGTAAAGGGAAGTGCAGCATCCATTAAACAGTGGAGTGTAGATAGTGAGAGGCAGGAGGACACAGCAGCTCCAGAAGTATCAGAGAGAGGCAGGGGTACAGTGAGCCATGTGTACTGACTAAGTTTTTACGTCCGTCAGTATACAGCACTACTCTACTAACAAACCAATTGGAAATGTCAGGTTCACATGCACTGAAGGGGGGTTGCAAGAATGGGTGGTATCTGGCCGATTGTGATGAGCCTTTCTGGAAAAAGTCAAGGGCCAGGTTTTGATCCCTGCTGTAATGTAACCTGAAAGCCCAAAAAACATTGTTGCCTACAAAATAACATAGCGGTGATGCTCCATCAGGGCACCAGAAATGGCACGCAATGTCTCTGAGCCAATAAATCGTTTCTTAACTTCTTGGACTTAACCTTGCGTTGTTGGCTAAAGTTTCATTTCTTGGCTCTCAAACAGCTGACACTTTTCTCATGTGGTTCAATCCCCTCATCCTCTTACATAATCTAGTTCCCCACCCTAACTAATTACAGAGGGTCCTCAGGTTACGACACAGTTCCGTTCCTACAACAGTGATGTAATGCAAATTTTGGTGTAAGTCAAAAAACAAACCCTAGCCTAAATCACTTACCTGTCCTAACACATTTGCAAACTCATAATTTAAAACACAAAAACACAACTAAGCCATAGAAAAAGGAAAAGGACATAAATATACTGTACTGTAGTAACAGAAAAAATGACAAAAAATGAGTGCAAAAAAATTCCGTACCTTTACTCCTTCTGATCTCTTTACAATGTCTAATTTCACTTCCATCGTGATGGGTTTCCTCTTCTTCGAAGACTCGTCGTTTAGGAGCCATGATAAGGGCCACAAAGTTGCCAAACAAAGCCACACAAACAGAACACTTCCTCCGTGTGCAACAAAACTAGTTCCCCCACATGGTCTGTAAGTACAATGCTAATGGCATAAGCCAAAACACTCATGTCTCAATTTTTTTTAAAGTTTTTATGGGAGTGAGCGTTGTTAACTCGAAACGTTGTAACCCAAGGACTCCCTGTATTCTTCACTAATTTTGAACTTCATTTTAAAAATAGCCTAGTGTTGAGTGACACATCATTCCTTTCTTCTTTTAAGCTGACATGACAAACTCTCACTATTTGAAGATGCCATGTAGTCTCCACAACAAACAGAAGTCTACATTCATGAGAAATACTTTGGTATGAGGTGTAGCTGATAAGCAGTTGAATAAAAGCAAGCCTGTTAAGATTAAAAAAAAAGTTTCCTCCATCATGGATGAGCCTTGCATTTTTATCCCACCCTCCTGGCTCACCTTTAACAAGTACATGAAACTTTATAAAGTACTCTGCCTGGACTGTTACATCATATGCTAGTCAGGTAGTCATAGTTAAATAACACATGCTGGTACCAATGGATAAATGAAAAAATTGAGCAAGACAATGTGGTCTTGGATTTAATTCAACATTGATCATTTGTTAATTGCCTCTTTAAGGGGGAGAATCGACCATGGGCATCATGATGGCAAAGCCAAACAAGCCTTGACTGAGGCTGTGATTTTTGACCGAACAATTCAGAGAAGCTCTGAGCTGACAAGTGATCTGGACACTCTGTCTGTGGTTACTGCTGACCATTCACACGTCTTTACTTTTGGAGGGTACACATTACGTGGAAATTCAATCTTTGGTAAGACATTTGACTTTCTGCTTGTTCTATAAATGTTAAAATGGAGAAAGTTAAACATAGCACTTGTACTCGGGCAGCATGGTACTATAGTAGACATTATTAGTGTACTCATTATTATATTTCTTAGGAAATTATTATTAAATTTAAATCATTCAATTGTATTAGGTCACTTTTTCCCCCCATAGAGGTTTGGTGTCTATACGGGGTTTTCAAGTATGAGGAATCCATATTTGACATCGGTTTTGAGATTCAGTGCTTATTTGAAGTTATGGAAATTATTTTGTGTCATTTATAATGCCATTTTGTTGTTAGGATACAGCTCCTAGTTGCCAGGGGCATGGTCTTCTAAACTCATGATTTCTGATGTCACTGATATGACAGGTTAAAAGGTCAGCAGTGGCAACCGTTTCCTATCTGAGATTACAGATAGCAGGACTCTTTGGTGGAAAATTTTTTTCTGAAAGTTTAGCATTATGACCTTGATGACAAGTATTTTGACTACTCAGTTTTTGGCTCTAGCATTATTCTCATACATCTCTTCTTCTAGTCCTTCTCCTTTAATTTTGCTTGTGATTCTTCTCTAGCATAACAGCAGGTAATCATACTTTTTCCCAGCTCCAGCAACCTGAACTTAATTTCTATCCTGACTGCAATTTGTCCACTGTCATTCCTAGGTTACATACTGTATTGTAGATACTTCTATGTCTGGAGCTTCCTTCATTTTTATATTTTTATGTTAGCTACCTTTCATTTTATTATTTATTCTCTTGTTTCTGTTTAATCCTGACTAACATTCCCTTCTTATACAGCCCGGCACTTTTTTACTACACCTTTTTAGCATTGTTTGACCACAGCACTCTTTATTGACGTTAATTATCTTACAGTTGCACTTCTTTGACTCTTCTAAGGTTTTGCACCTGAAAATGCTACTGACAAGAAGCCTTATACTTCAATTCTATATGGAAATGGCCCAGGATATGCAGTGGAAAATGGAAACCGGCCACTGGTGAACATCAGTACAGCAGGTAGGCTGACATCTGAATCACAACTACTGTATCTAGTCCAAGATTGTTGAGGAAAATAATTGTACCTAGCAGACTTTCGGCTTACTCCAAATGTGGCCATGCAGGCTGGAAATGATAACATGGCAAGCGCAAACCACGTGAACACCTCATTGTATAACACTCTCACTATTCTCTAAATATAGCAGCTCATTACAAGTCCATTGAGTAAATGACAAATGGTTTGAAATTTTGGTATAATTTATTAAGGTAAGTACAGAAGGCTAACATTTATTCACTAAAATTTCAACTAAATTTCTGACCTTGTCATAGCATCCAAAGCTCATAGAAGAAATTGTCAAAGACTAAAATGCACTGAGACTGGCGAGACAGAAGTACTAGAGAGGCTCAGAACTCTGTGGACTGTGGAGGACAGGCATGAGTGCTCTTTAAACACAAGATGACCCATCCATTTTCTTAACCTGTTCATCCAGAACACGGTGCAAGTCTTTAACCTCTGCACAGGGTGCCAGTCCATCGCAAAGCAAACACTCACACAGTCACACTAGGGCCAACTTACCAACACCATTTCACCTAATCTGTAAATGTTTGGATGATAGGAGGAAATCCACATAGACATGGGGAGAACATGCAAGCTACATGCAGGGAGCACCTAAACCCCAGTATGTTGAGTTGTGAGGCAGTAGCACTACCACTGTACCACCATGCAGCTCCCCAAAATTACCCACATAGGGCAAAAGTATAAAATGTATGAGGAATTTATTGGAGGGAAGATTAAAGACAAGAGAATGAACAGAAAGGACAACATAAAACCATAAATAAATGATCCACAGGGTCTACCTGTACATTTAAATGTTCCTGCATTAATTAGACAGCAGGTCCAGTTCTCACAATGCCCAATAAGCACAATCCCCTCATTTTCCACTATACTCCTCTCCACATTCTGGCCTTTTATCATCTCCAACCAGTTGAGCTTGCATCAAAAGCTTAGCTCCTACCTCCAAGCTCAACACCCTACTGGGTGAATGGGGCTTTAAGCACAAACAATGGAAAAACCCTGAAAATGGCTTCCAGGGACCTAGCAAGGTAAAAGGTCGATGGTTGTACTTGAACAGGTTACCCACTGGTGCTCCTGCACCCTCTATGCCATAGACAGGGCCAGAGGGAGTCTACAAAGGTGGTTGACCCCAACAACTCGGTTGAGTTCAGACATTGCAGTGGAACTTTGAACTCCCCGTTGCATCCTGGTATACTGACAGCAGTTCATTCTGCCAGTGCCGATTTAAATTCAAGGCAAGTGCAGCCCAGCATTGGTCCCTTAATAACACCTGCTCGCCTAACACAGGGTTGGTTCTGGCCTTACTATCATCGGGATGTTGTCATTTTGAAGTAGTTGCCTGATGCCTTTATACAGAATGACACACAAGTTTTAGTATACAGTCTAATGGTTTAAACAGATTTTTACAATTAAAATCACAGATGGGTTAAGTGACTTGCTCAGCGAGTTGGAAGGGGATGACTGAACCTGGCAGCCTTGGGGTTTAAAGTCCACTGTCTTAGCTTCTGCAATTCACTTTCTAATATCATTTAACTTTCTAATAATCTGTTTCATAATGAAATTGTGCACTATGGTCTACTACAGCCTTTTTGTTTCTTTCAGAGAATAAAGACTACACACAACAAGCTGCAGTTCCTCTAGATTCAGAAACTCATGGAGGGGAAGATGTGGCTATTTTTGCCAAAGGCCCTATGGCTCACCTTTTCCACGGTGTCCAGGAGCAGAGCTATATACCTCATGTCATGGCTTATGCCGCTTGCATCGATCCTTACAATGACTGTCAGCTTGATTCTGCTGGAGGTGCCTCAACATTTGGGCCCAGCTGCTTCAACCTCTCTGTGCTGTCCATGTTGCTTATTCTTCTAAATGTCTAAATGGATTACTTTGGAGTGTCTACAACAAACTGTTAATGTAAACAACAACTGAAAACTACTGTATTCATTCAAAAATGGCTGAATAAATGTAACTGGTGTAACTGATACTGCCCTACTATACCTGCAGCCATATTACCCTTTTATGTTCTCCATTTGCCTATTCCAGTTTCCTTTAAAACCTCATTTCTACTTCAAAGAATGCAGAAGCTGCCCCACCTGCAGCCTTCCATTTTAGCAAGTTTCATTAGAAACTGTTTGGAAATATTTCTTTTGTACATTTATCTTCTAGTGATGCATACAACTAAATGTTCACTCTTCGTGCATTTTTATTTCTCCACATATGCAAATACAGAGAATTAGACTGCCTCTTAAATGCTTTTCTTAATTACCTGCAAAAAATGGATCTACTTCTCCATAAACTGACAGATAGAGACGTACAGTTTAGTGTAAACCTGGTATCACCTTCTGGTGTGGAGTTGGTAGATCTTCTGCATTGGCTTTCTCCAGATGGTCCAGTTTGATCCCACACTCCAAAGGTTCCCAAAGATTCTAAATTAACCAAGACTAAGTGTGTACTGTGATGGTCCTGCATGTCATTTACATTTGTTGACTTCTTCAGATGGATGAGCCTTCTACAACCCTGTCATTGATAGCACCAAATAGATAGAACTCACTGGCATGCTGCACATGCAGAGTGATCATCAGGCTATCAGCAAAACTCAATGCATTTTTTTCCTCTTATTTTCCTTAACACATCTAATTCTTATTTATTGTTAATCAAAGAATTTTCATTCCTCAGTGGTAAAGTCTCAGAGATAGTATATAATCTGGATCATCAGTTTTGCCAGCACTTCTGTGCAAGTGTCTGCAGGATGGTTGATAGCCTGAAAGCTATAAGAAGTCAGCTTTCCATTATCTGTTCAAGTGAGGCAGCACTTTGTAAACTGGGAGAACAGTTACTAATTCATGATCATAAAGCAAAACCTGCATTATAAATGTAAATTTTGCCCCAGTTTTACAATAAAAGGAGTGGTGCTACTAAAAACATCCTGCTGTTTAATTTCTATTTTCTACACAGTTTATATCCCCACAATTCCTCAATGGCTCTTCAGTGCACAAATGAAGAGGATTCCCTCCCACTGTCCAATGTGTAACCAAAAAGAAAACAGTTTAAACTTAAATGTCTGAACAGCATTCCAGTCTTACCATTTGAGCAATTGCCACAGCATTCTGTGACTACAACATTAGAACATTTTTTTACAAGAACTAGCCATTCAATTAGCCAATCCTATCCACCTAATATTCCAAAAGAACACCAAGGTGAAATTTGAAGGTCCCTAAAGTTCTGCTCTGTACCACACTACTTGATACTTTATTGCTTGTGTGTATGGTTCTGTGAGTGAAGAAAAACTTTCTAATGATTGTATGAAATTTTCTTTTTTAAAAGGTACAGCTCTACTAATTCTCTTCATAGTTTTAAACATTTCAATCACTTCACCTCATAATTTTTGTCTTCATAAACTGAAAGGCTCATTTCCTTCAGTTTAACTCAGAGCTCATGTATCTCAGTTCTGGAATAAGCCTAGTCATTCATTTTTCAGTACCATTGCTATGTCCTTATTATAATATGGAAACCAAAACTGTATATAGTATACTCCAATGAAGCTTTACAAGTATGTTATAAGGTTTAAGCGTAGCATTTATTGACTTGCACTACACACATTGTGCTAAATGACCTCTCTTCCTGTTAAATGTGGCCTTCTTGATTGCATATATACAGTATATACACTGACTGGATTTAGATATTGATAGGTTCACTATGACTCCTAGGTCCTACTCCTAAGGGGTACTTTCAAGTTTCAAATACCCCAATTTTTTTTTTTTAAATTTAACATTTTTGGTTCATATGTGCATTACTTCACATTTATTCTGCCAAAATTTCACGTGCCACAAATTATGCCAAGCCTGAATTCTGCCCAGGCCCATTTGTGTGAGATGCTAAGATAAAAGTAATCAAATGGAACTGACCCAATAAAATATCCTATTGTAACTTTTCGCCTATTCGGTACAGTTAGTATTTCAAATGTATGGGAAGATATCTGCAGTTATTCGAGCAATTAGCCTAACAAGTTTAATGTAACATATGACTATACAAGTCATAGCAAAAAGACTGCAACAGTAAAAAAGAAGAATCTAGTCATCAAGTAAATCATCTATAGGCCATAGTCTATACTGCTGTGAAAGAAAAGAAAAACTTAACTAGAGATACAATTCATTATCATAACTGCCCAAGTGTGTGGCTGCAGTATGAAAGAAAAAAGTGCACATTATTATACAACTAGCAAAATACCCGCACTTCGCAGCGGAGAAGTAGTGTGGTAAAGAAGTTATGAAAAAGAAAAGGAAACATTTTAAAAATAACGTAACATGATTGTTAATGTAATTGTTTTGTCACTGTTATGAGTGTTGCTGTCATCAAGGATTTGATTATCATTATTTCTTTCAATCAGGTTCGTATTTGTACGATGTGTTGTGTTCAAGTTACATTCCGTGTTTGTCAACCGTTGTAAAGATAACAGGTTTCCTTCATCGAAGTGTTCACTTCCCAAATTGGTACTCGTGAATCTAAGATGTTTAACAGGCATTCCCGGTATTAACTTATGGATTTGCCTGCGAATACTTAGCAGCAGCGCATCTATGAACTTGTGGAATTGCCTGCGAGTATTTAGCGGCAGCGTTTCTATTAACTTGTGGATCTGCCTGTGAGTATTTAGCGACAGCGTCTCTATGAACTTGTGGATTTGCCTGCGAGTATTTAGTGACAGCGTGTCTATTAACTTGTGGATTTTTCTGCGAGTATTTGACGGCAACTTCACGAAGTTGTTTACATCTAGCTGCATCAGAAAATGTACCACGACATCTGATACGCCTCCTTTTTATTGTTTTCTCACAGCTTGGATTGCTGCTGTCATAATCGGTTTGAGTTTCATGGTTTGTTTCAATTACGTTAGTATTTGCAGGACTTGTTGTGTTGAAGTGACATTCGGCATCTGTCAAGCGTTGTAAGCATACAACCGGCTTCATCGATAACTTCACATCCAGCTTTTGAGAGTTTAAACATTCATAAACATCAAAGCGTCCACTACTCAAATCATCACCTGTGAATCTAAGAGGTTTAAGAGGCATTGGCGGTTCTTCAAAGGTGTAAAATATTTGGCCATTTTGGTACACTTGAAAGCGACAAGCGAACAATTCAGCGATAGCCATCAACTCACATGCAGAACCATAGGTGAAGGGCTTAAGCATTTCACTCTTCTAGTGCTCCTGTGTAGTATAATTATCTCCTGTACCGTCATCAGTCCACACCTTGAACCTGTCCCAGTCATCCAATACATAAGACACAATGTTCCTCTGGATATCAAGAGTGAGCCTGATATGGCCGTGCAATATGTAACAAAGAGAATGGAAAAGGCAGGTGCCATCTCCAGGCATGGAAACCACTCGGTAAGTGACAGTTCTTTGATCGATGGTGATCACCTCGATAGACATGTTAATAAGGGTACGGTTGGAACGATAAAGGAAATGGGTACCTGAACAATATAAAGTAAGTCTAAAATACCTACACAATAACTATAATCGTAATAAACGAACAACAACGGAGAAGTCGTGGATTAAATTAAAAGGCTGTAGTTATCAGCAGGGAGACGTGAATCCCGTGGCGAAGCAAGGAAGGGAATGTAGAGACCGGAGCAACGGACAGCCTTATATGGGCAGGCAGCCAATTACGTGGGAGGCGTGGGGATGGGGGACGCAACTCTGCCTCACACGGCGACCGAGCTGCAGGCTATGGACGTATATATGTACGTAAGTAGGATTCAGTTATGACCGTTATGTGTAGAATTTCGAAATGAAACCTGCTTAACTTTTGTAAGTAACCTGTAAGGAATGAGCCTGCCAAATTTCAGCCTTCTACCTACACGGGAAGTTGGAGAATTAGTGATGAGTGAATCAGTGAGGGCTTTGCCTTTTATTAGTATAGATAAATACTTCAAGAAATAGATAAAAATAGTTCAAAAAGTGCAAAAAAATTTTTCTGGCCAATCCACCTACAACACATTAATTCCCAGCATGCTTTCTCTGTTATGTATTCATTTTTTTTGCTGTACCTCTCACTAAAGCTCAGAGTGTCACTAAGCTTTCTGTTACAAAGGAATTCCAACCCATCTTGTACAGCAAAACACGCTTACATCCATAAACAACTATATGATCTACCTCAGGTTCTTTCAGCCTTGACTGAACTCCATTCTGCATTCTCGCCAGGCTTTAATAAGCTTCTCTTACTATCGGCTGACTGACATGGGACCTAGTCAACCATTCCCATGTCTCCTTTAAACAAATGAGTTAACCTTGTGTGTGTGCGTTCATTTGCTCACGAGACGAAACTGGTGGATGCTGACAAACAACCCCTGACTCCTGCATCTCCATTCCCCACCAAAGCACCAGAACCCCTTTTAAACCCCCAGCCGGACACTCCAATAAAGTCGCAAAAGTGCACTTTTTAAAACTTTTTCCGGCTTTTGCCTTTTTGAAAATTTTAAACTAGCAAAAGCAAGATAGCAGTTCTAAAGGAAGCAGACTGGTGGCAAACAAAACAACTCCTTGAGAGCCCTTTCGAAGAGAGACATCTCCTACCCCGGCCATCCCCCCAAAAGATGCATCATCCTGACCCCATTCATGTGCACCTGAAAGGAGGTGGGTACATGCCATTTCTCTGATTTTTATTCTAAAGGAAGAAGATTAACAGGGCACACTTATATTCAGCAGGACACCAAAAAAAGGATAAGCCTTGACTGTCCTGCAGAAACATGGGGAGAGCACCTATAAAACTGAACAGTTGTGAAGAAAGTTGCATCCTTACTTTTAGTCACAGTAATAGGAGTATCTAAAGTGAAGACTTCATCCTTAGTTTAGATAGAAAGGAATCAATTTGATTAGGGGATGGATGGGACTGTTCAGAAAATAAACAATTGCACAGTTATTAATTTAATCTGGGTTATTAACAATATTCCCAACTTTACTTAGAATGAATAACATGTTGACAAATCACATTTATGTAGCCTAGGAGCTGGCATCTTACTAGGCCTAGCAACAGCAACATGGTACATAGCTTGCTTGCAATGAACTTCAAATTCTGCCCTCTGCAAAAATAAAATTGATTTTAGCTCTTTCCTCAAATTAGAAAACAAACTAAGATGAATCACATAAAGGTGGGGACCCTCAAGAGCAGTGAGACATGACTCCAGGTCTGCAAACTTTTGTCTGCCTGACAGTGCTAGACTGGAGGCATAGCTAATGGAAAAAAATCAAAAATTGCCTCTTTGATTGACAACCAGACAAGAGCAGGGTCCTCCACATAGCCAAAATTGATTTTAATAAACTCTTCCAGAACAGAAAACAAATTGGTGACAAAACATGGGATCACAAAGCACGGATGAGTCAAAACACCAGTGAGCTGCCTAGGATGGTAAAGAGGAGAAGAAAAGTTTGGACAAGGCACATTTGTGGTCTGTGACAGAGGATGAGGCAAGTGAGTGAGAAACAAAAATACAATCTAGTAGTGACGCAGTAAAATGAAAATTCCTTAGCCGAAGCACTGCGTACCCTAATAGAATCTGTCAAATTAGATAATCAGACAGATATACTTTATTTAACATTTGAATAGAGCAGGTCCAGCTTGCTATGTCCAGAAAAGGAACATGCTGTTAGACATTGTTCTGTTGCAGAGTTTAAAAATAAACATCAACAGGATGCTGCAACCACTCCTAGGCAATAACATGGACAGATTTAGTCAGTTTTTCAAAGTCTGGATCACACTTATTGACTTTAATTGTAAAGTGCTTGCATCCCCTTCATAAGTCTCCAGATAGACTTCTGCCTTTACCACTCTCTCTGATCGTATCAGAGGAAAAGTGTCCTGCCCTGCTTAATAGGACAGGAGTGTCCTATTAAATCACATCCGAAATACGTTTAAGCTGGTTCTCTGCAATACACAAATGCCACGGTACCAGGAACAGTCCATGACTTGCCATAACATGTAAAAGTTCATTACACTTATTTAAACAGCCATTGAATATTCCACATTTATGGAAACAAGCCAGTTCTGAGTTCTTTCCACCAAACCTTTATCCTTGCTCTATATTCCTTCCATCTTTGGACGAGCTGCTTCTGCAATAAGGTTCAACAGTCAAATACAAATTTGCAAAGTAAGTGGGTGGAAGGACAGGTAAGATGATGTTATGGTAGAGGCAGTTTGTCTAATACAAGTGGAACTTCGGTTTGCGAGCATAATTCGTTCCGGAAACGTGCTCACAATCCAAAGCACTCGTATATCAAAGCATTTCCCCATAAGAAATAATGAAAACTCAGATGATTCGTTCCACAACCCAAAACTATTCATATAAAAATGATTAATACAAAATATAAAGTAAAAATACATAAAACAAATTAACCTCCACTTTACCTTTGAAAAGAATCATGGCTGGTGTGAGTGAGTTTCTAAACTCTTTTGGGATTCCACTCGACGGGACGACAGGCGGAAGAGCGCCCCGAAGCAACCACAGGCTCCAAGCGCTGTAGCAGTTTGCAGTAAAAGCAAATCCAAAAAAATCACGGACATGCTATAAGTACCTGCCGTTGATGGGTAATACAGAAACATTATCAATGTGCATTATAAATGGGCACAGTATTACTTGGCCCCGACCGTGCCTGACTGCTGAGTCTGTGTATAGTTAATGGCAGATCCCGCTACAATAAATAACCGTGCTGTTCCTGTTTCAAGCTGAATAAAGCTGGTGTCGCTAAAGTACTGAGACTCAGCTTCGTGTTTTGGGGTGCAAGACAGGGACTCACATGTTACAACACACACACGTGGTCACCATGCTATAGTAAACAGTATACACTCGTACAGATGTCGACTATACGAGTGAGGCACGCTGACTCAGACAGAGAATGGGAGACGATTACCCATAATCCCGCAGCGAGAGAGAGAACCATCGGCTCAGTTGTGTATACATATTACTTGTATTGCTCGTTTATCAAGTCAAAATGTATTAAAAATTTTAGCTCAACTTGCAAAACACTTGCAAACCAAGTTACTCACAATTCAAGGTTCCACTGGTATAGGGTTCATTTAGGAATTTGCGTGCATGCCAAGAACAACGTCATAACTGTCGATGCTTAGGAGTTGATTGGTTTGAGGTGGAAATAAAGAAGGTTGGTATGGAGTGGAAGCATAGCACAAAGTGTTACTTTTCCTTTCACCAAAGTTAATTTTGTAAATAGCATAACTGACCCTTGCTGACAGAATTTGAATTGTACAGTATTTTTGTGGACTATGCACAAGATGACGCATATGCTTAATAGCTTTTGTTCCCAAGACGAGGTACATCTTTGGATAACAGCTGAAGATCCTGTAAAAACACAACATTAACCCACCTTTGCCACAGGTAGTCAAGAATACCTGACATCTTTGTATTCAGCCTGAGGTCTTGAATTTACCGATGGGCTATAGTGATATCAGACATATTGTATATTAGAGAATGAAGAGAAATAAAGGATAAAAGGAAGTTTCAGTAGAAAAAAAGAACAGTGCAGCCATGTGGGAGAATTGTGCTGTCTCCACCTTTCTTTCAGCCCATCAGGGCTAACCCCCTATCAAACAAAACAACAACCTCAAAA
This sequence comes from Polypterus bichir lapradei, assembly GCA_026402145.1. Lineage (NCBI taxonomy): Eukaryota > Metazoa > Chordata > Cladistia > Polypteriformes > Polypteridae > Polypterus > Polypterus bichir. The sequence continues at coordinate 101,987,888 of JANRMT010062813.1, read as the reverse complement.
ATAACCCAAAAAAGCTAACTGCGCCTACCAAGAATTATATAAAACCATTACTCAAATAAAACATATATAGACATTGATGCACAGTCACTCTAAGCCCTTCCAGTTTGCTGCTTTAATTCACTTAAGAAAATGGAGACCCATTTAAATGCAACAGGTGAAACAAAGCAGCATATAGCACCCAAATTAGTGCACAGCACTGGGACCTCATGTATAATGGCATGCGTAGAATTCACACTATAACATGGTGTACGGACAAAAGCGGAAATGTGCTTACGCAAAAAAAAATCCAAATGCATAAATCTGTGTGTACGCCAACTTCCACGTTCTTCCGCTAGATAAATCCAGGTCAGCGTGAAAAGTAACACACGTGCATGCTCCTGCTGTCCCGCCCCAACTCCTCCCAGAATTACGCCTCTTTGAATATGCAAATCAATATAAATAGCCCTTAAGCTCAGCTTTCTGTGAAAAAGCAATGGCAAAAGCAAGAGGGAAAATAGAAGAATTTCAGTGAATACCAAGTGGAGGCAAAGAAAAACATACTATTTGTTGGTTTAAACAGTGGTATAAACAACAAAAAGAAGTTGATCGAGTGACATAGCATGTTGGAGAAACTCGAAAGCTCACATTAACAAAATCGCACAGTGCATGAAATAAAAAAAAAGTTGTCAGATATCAAAGTCACTGTGAAAAGGCGAGTCGTAGCCCACCGTCTGAGTGTCATATGAAAGCTTATTAGGGTAAAGAGAAAAAAAAAGGCACATAGTGGGGAAAAAGCATGAAATGTCAACTTTAATCTCTAAATTTCCACTTTAATCACATAGTTTATTTTGTCATTAAAGCAGAACATCATAAACTTCATCTTAAAATCATTTAATTTACTAGTTTCTCAAATCCCATCGTAACTAAAGTAGCATGTTAAATGCTTTGTTATGTATTTCATCTTCTATGTGCTCTATGTGTGTGAATCACTACGTGCTTCCAGGCTTTCTCTTCCTCCGACAGGACACAGAATCCATTACATTCATGATATTAAAGCTCTCTGAATAATTAAAATACTGAGATGTATACATGATATAATTTTAATGATGATAGGAGTTAAAGCATGTTATTAAACATGGGAACACGGTGGTGCAGTGATTGTTCATGTCTCATGCAAGATGCTTGCTGCGCCGTGCGCGACCTTCGATGAAATACTTTATTGTAGCAGTACTGTCTCTTTCAAACGTACTAACCTCAAATTCCTGTCCTTACTTTTCTTTGTCCAAATACCCAATCGCCACACAATCAGCTCTGTAATAGACGTTAAGCCATCTATAAGCTTAGAACGCCGATTCTTCAAAACTTTTAAGGAACATCGAAATATCTTCGTAGTACGTGTTTAATTATTCTATCCATCTATCTTTCCAGTGTTGCTTCAGCACCAGCAAGAATACAGTGCGAGGCAGGAACAATCCATGAACGGAGTGCCAGCGGCTTGCTAGTGCTGCGGCACCATGTAGTTAAAGTTAAAGTTTTATCTGTATAATATAATAAACATATTTTGCTGCATTTCATCTTAAAAATGATATCGTCATCATATGTAAATATGTGCTTTATAAAGTGGCTCAGGTTGTGCAATATTATAACTGTAGTGCAAGTTTACAGTGAGGTGATTGTATTAATAAGCACAAACAGTTCAGCAAGGAGCACTTGATGGACTGATTGAGTGCGTTTAGAGTTCTTGGGATGAAACTGTTTCTGAACTGCGAGGTCCATACAGGAAAGGCTCTGAAGCGTTTGTCATATGAGAGCAGTTCAATAGACAGCATGGCTGAGGCAGCGTGTGCTTGATGCTGTATACCGATAATTCTCTTTCCGATCAGCTGCTGTACAGCTGTGATTCACACTCAGATACAGTGATATAAATACTCCGAATGGTGCAGTGACAGTAATATGAAAAAAGATGATCCGATGTGTGATCCGAGGTGCAGTGCGAGTAACAACGCTAAAGCAGTTATGGTATTTAGAATAGTTTGACCATTCTGTGCAACATTATATTGTTACAGGTTAATTACAATTAGATGCATTAAACTAATAAACAATATGCGTTTAATTTCAGTGTATTTATAAAGCCGCATCAGGGATATGGATCTAAAAAAGAAAGGATGACCACACAGGAACAGTAGCACTGCTTTGACGCTGGGTGTCACCAGTCTGCAAAACCGAGCACAGAACTTGCGTACTACAGGGTATGAGCTACCGTAGAAATGTGCATGACTTTGCGCCAAGTTTAGGTTTTATACATCGTGATTTGAACGTGGAAACGTTCTTACGCAACATTTTTGTGCGTAAGCACCGTTTATACATGAGGCCCCTGGAGACCCACCTGTTGAGTACACCCCTGACAACCAGCCTCTAATCTGATGAACCAGTGGCAGCCGGGCCGTTCACCCCTCCCCCTCAAAAAGAAACAAAATCGAAAAGACTGACTGAAACAAATGGCTCAAGAATTTACCACTATAGGAACGCTTCAAACTTCAGCTTTCGTATTGGACATAACATAAATAATAGTAACAAGTTTAATAAGAGTAATTGAATTAAAAGAAAACAGGCAACACCAAGGGCACACATGATACTGAGCCTTCACTTCCCAATGCATACTCCAACACAACTCTGGACACAAAGGACTACAGGAAGAGGGATACATGGTCAAACCAATCCCTGAAAAGTCAGATAACAAATTTTCAAAAACAGAAAAAAAGAATAACTTAGGCATTAATAAATGATTGTGGAATATAAAAGTTCAAAGCACAGGAACAGTGCAACATCCTCACAAACAGACATACTCATACTAGAAAAAAAAATTACAATTCCAGAAATGTTAGGCAGCTTAAGACACATGGGATATAAATGGAAAGGCTGTAATCCTGCTCCATGTGCACCTCGTATTGTGGATTGCATAGCGTTTCTGGCAGCTGTAGTAATAGGACTAAAGTCTGTGAAGAAATAGATATGCTGACCACCAAAAGAAAGCCCTCCAAAATCATTTTGATCCCAATGATATTTGCATTATTCGACAATTTCAGGCCCACTAGTTCAATTAGTTTAGCATTCAGTTTTGCAGCTCAACAATCTAAAGACTGGATCTTCTCATCTTGCTCCCCCAGGGAATTCATGAGCTTACTGAGGTTGTGTGAGAGTTTGGTCTGTTCATCTTTCACAACCTCCACGTTTCAGTGAAGTAGAGCTAAATCCTCCTTAAAGCTCACTTGAATTGAGTTCCATGTTGCAGCAAGCTGCTCACTAACAAAGGACTTTTATTTAAAGAGGGCCATTATTCCTGCTCCAGAGGTTCAGAGTGTGGAGAGATGACATTTTTCAGTTCTGGGGTAAGTGTATAGTATTTGAAAGTCAAGCAGTTTTATTTATGGGGGATTAATAGCAAATAAGTGAGAAAGAGAATGGACGGCACTGACAGCCATCAAACCATATTTCCATCCGTAACAGTGGTCAATGCAATCTCTCATTCCAAAGTTGTTTTATTGGATTCAGATTGGGTGACAGGGAACAGTCTGAGATGACTTTCACTTTGTGACATGATGCATTATCATGCTGGAAGTAGCCATTAGAAGATGGATAAATTGTGTCCATGCAGGGATATACATGGCCAGCAGCAATGCTCAACTAGGCCGTGGTACTCAAGCAATGATTGATCAGTATTATCTTGCCCAAAGTGTGCCAAGAAAACATTCTCCATACCATCACACCACCACCAGTCTGGACTGTTGGCACAAGTCAGGTTGGGCAGATGGAAGTGTGCTTCAGCAGAAATTGAGATTCATCAGACCAAGGTCTGTTTTTCCAGTTTTCAGCTGTTCAGTTTTGGTGAGCCTGTGCCCACTGCAGCCTTAGCTTTATGTTCTTGGCTGACAGCAGTGGAACCCAATGTGGTCTTCTGCTATTGTAGCCTATCTGCCTTACAGTTTGACTTCTTGTGCATGCCAAGATGCTTTTCTGCTCAACACATCTGTACAGAGTGGTCGTCTGCTTTTCTGTCTGCTCAAACCAGTCTGGCCATTCTTCTGTGACTTATCTCATCAACAGGGCCTTTCCTACCATGAAGATGCCGCTCACTGCCAAAATCATTGCAATCATGTTTCCCATATTCTGGTGTTTGATGTGAATATTAACTGAAGCTCCTGACCTGTATGCATATGATTTTTAGGCAGAAAATTGCATGGATTAGCAGGTGTACAGGTGTTCTGAATAATTTGCTCAGCAAGTATACATAAATTGCTTCATTATTTCTTGTACAGTTTGGTGTGTGTTACCCATATTTCTTATTGTAGATGGGAGATGCTGCTGAAGGGTGAAATCGAATGAATGTCATAAATAAAGCAAAGAAGAGTAAGTGAAACAAAGCCATAATACTAACAAACAGCTTCATTAGACAAATAATAATAGAGGATGAGGCCAGGAAAAAATTATGAGGAAACATAATAATAGACAGAGTAGCTTTTTTGTGCCTGTGGATTAGTGAAAGTGAAAAACGCAGGATGTTCTTTCTTCTACAGGTTGCTAAAGCACAGATGTACAACAAACCACTTCCCAAAAACAGCTTTGTCAATTAAGAACCCAAGCAATTTACATTATATTTTATTTTGATTTTGCCTGTTATTTTAGATGGACCAGGTATAATAAAATGTGCTAAGAAAATTACACAATGAAACATTTCAAAGAGAAAACCTGGCATTAAAACCACACTTTTATAAATCTCTGCTCTTGAAATGTACAATAGTGGATTATTTCTGCAACATTCTTTTTTTGTTATTTAAATTTTCAGACAATCTTTCTTTGTAGGCCCCTGATGACTGATTAATAAAGTGATGCTTCCCACTTTCAGAAATTGCAGTTTGGTGTGTGGAAAAATAAAACACCACTTTACAGTATTGGCTTCAGCCAAGAATATTTTTACACTTCAGATTTCATTAAAATGAAGTATTCTTCGCAAAGCTTGCATTAACATCAGAGGTTCCATCTGATGGTACTCTCAACAACTCAGTAACTGTTCATGACTCAATATTTCATGCTATTGTGAAAGGAAAACACAAATCATTTACCAGTATTACATTTTTAAAAGCTTAGTCAATGATCCTTATCTCTTGGAACAGCTCTCTGTAATTATTAAAATTCTCATAGCAGAGTGGTAAATAATTGGCATATACTGATGAACTCAACTATGCAATACCTCTAGCTATGCTGCCTCATGGCTGAAATCCTAGCATGGCTACTGTGTTTTTTGAGTCTGTATGTTCCCCATTTTTACAAAGGTTTTTCCTTGGCACGCAGCATTTACTTTCACATTCCAAAAACACGCATATTAGGTTGAATGTTTATTTATAACTGGCCTGAAGCTAGTGCATTTGGGTGTGCTAATCTACCCTGCAAGAGAACTGGCATTCCACCCAGGACTCTTTTCTGCCTTGCACCCAATACTGCAGAGATGAAGTTTAGCATGCTGGCACAATGGTTAATGCTACCGTCTCCCAGGATCCAGATTTCATTACAAGTTTGGTCAATGTATGTGTGTAATAAAATATGCATGTTCTCTTAAGGTTGGCATTGATTTATTTGCTTGCTTCTTCCCACATTCCAGCAACCTGTATGTTAAGTTAATTCATGACTGGCATTGCATGACTGTATGTGGGCATGTGTGAATGTGTGATTTGAACAGTACACAGATTAGACTGTTGGATTTTAACCTGCTACATAAAACACATAGCTCCATATTTTAAGACACATAAAATTCATAATATCTTACAAAAGACACCATTAAAACAAGATCAAGTCTTCTGCTGAACATTTAATTACAATTACCATTATACAGTAGTTGTACGTTAAAGAATATAGAAGGATATCGGTAAATATAAATATTGTCACCATTCTTTCTGTGAATGAAATGTGATAGAACAGGGGCGCCAGTGGGCTCCAAACCCCAAACACGAAGAAACAATACAGTCCTGGGTTCAAACCAAAGGGTGTTTATTATACATAATACCTCTCGAAGGTAACAAAAGCACAAGTTTTCTCTCCTCCAGTTCACCTCTCCTTTCTCCACTGCACTGTCCTCCTCCAGTCGAGAGTTACCTTCCTCCCTCCCAGCTCACTCAACTCACCTGGACAAGGGCATGCACTCCTGGAGTACTTCTAGTGCTAGGGCTTTGCCCACTGAAGTACTTCTGGGGCATCCGGAAGTCGCAAACAATAGGGAGTGTAAATCCCTGCAGCGTCCCCTGGCAGCACCAACAAACCCCAGCCTGGCTGCTCTGACAGACTACATTTCCCAGCATGCCCTACTGGTTTCCGACTGGGTACCAATATCCAGGGCCGCTGTCCTGGAGGAATAAATAGTCCCCAGCAACTGTTCTTCCCTATCCTTTCTTATTTATCCAGGCCAGGAAAGGTACCGCAAATATAACCTTTCAGGATGATAGTCCATCCACCTGGGCGTTCTGTCTGGGTAAGGGAACTCTTCCTTTGGCTGGAATGTCTGCCCATATACTTGGCAAGTCTCATTCGGAAAAGGCCCCTTTCTCGCTCTTGGTCAGGATGCCTTTCTGTCCACTTGTAGCCTCTTGTCCAGGTAAGAAACCTTCCCCTCTTCTGGTAGGGATGCCCGTCCTTCCGATATGGCACTTACAAAAAGTAATCTACTTAAGCTACCCACTTATCTAATTAAAACACTGGTTCATATGTCTCTGTTAAAATCTTCTTAATGTCCTTATTATGACTAACCAGACCACTTTAATGTACCACATTGATGGCTTCTGATTTTGTTCCAAGTTCCTCAACCAATAAAGCCACCCTTCCCTCTGCATGTTTTGGAGTATCTTTCAATGGGTTCACAGCCAAACATAATAAAATGCTGAAACATATTTTTTGTACATTTCCTGAATTGAACAGCATGGACTATTCCAAAATAGTTCCATAACTGCTGTTCTGATTTAAGCAAATGATACAGAGTCTACAAATCTGCCCTGATCTATGATGGCCTATGTAGTTCGTTCATTCGTTCGTCCGTCGAATCAACAAGGACCATCTAGTCATCTGGTTAAGGATGGGGTGGGTCTGGGTGGGTGCGTAGATGGCTTACTAGTCTGATACGTGCTCAGAATAGTCTCTGGCAATGCGGACAGGACATGGTTGAGGCAGACAATGGTCTAATGCTGTTTTTTCTGACTTGTCTGCGTTGTTCAGCTGCCGCGGTCCTGCTGGTTTCATAAGATTGAGCCCCCTTCTTGACAGCTGATCTCCATTTGGTTTTGTCCTGAGCTGTCTGTTCCCATTTAGTAGGATTGATGTTGAAGGCTTTCAGGGCTGCTTTGAGTGTGTCTTTATAGCGCTTACGTTGACCTCCTTGGGAGCGCTTGCCTTGCGTGAGTTCACCAAAGAACAGCTTTTTAGGAAGCCGATTGTCACCCATACGGGCCACGTGTCCTGCCCATCGGAGATGAGACTGCATCAAGGTGGTAAAGATGCTGGGTAGGTCCGCTCTGGCAAGAACCTCCGTGTCAGGCACTTTGTGCCGAGAAACTTCCTGAGGCAGGTTATGTGAAAGTGATTTAATTTCTTGGTGTGACGCTGGTATACTGTCCACATTTCACATCCATAGAGCAATGTAGAGAGGACTGCTGCACGATACACCTTGATCTTGGTTTCATGTCTGATACCTCTCCTGTCCCACACGGTGTTGCGGAGTCTGCCAAATGTTACATTCGCTTTTTCCAGTCTGGCATTCGTTTCATCGTCCATGACAATAGTTCTGGAAAGGGTGCTGCCCAAGTAGGTGAATTTGTCCACCACGTTTAGACGCTGCCCGCTGATGGTAATGGTGAGTTCCACGTAGGGCTTCCTGGGGGCTGGTTGATACATCACTTCAGTTTTCTTTGTGTTGATTGTGAGACCAAAGTTGTTGCAGGTCTCGGCAAAGATATCAACACTGTGCTGCATGTCGGCTTCTGAGGCAGCATTGAGGGCGCAGTCATCCGTGGACAGAAGCTCGTTGATGGTGTTACATTTGACCTTGGTTTTCGCTTGAAGCCTCTTAAGGTTAAAGACTGATCCATCGGTACGGAAACGGATTGACAAGCCCGCAATGGAGTCCTTGAACATGTCAGTCAGCATTGCAGAATACATGATACTGAAGAGTGTGGAGGCCAGGACACAGCCCTGCTTCACGCCGTTTGTGACAGGGAATGCTTGAGATGACTGACCGTTGTCCTGGATTCGGTCGAGCATGCCATCATGCAACTGTCGAATGATGGCAGTGAACTTGTCAGGGTATCCGTACTTCTTCATGATTTTCCACAGGCCATCTCTGCTGACCGTGTCGAAAGCCTTGGTCAGGTCAATAAATGTAGAATATAGGTCTGTATTTTGTTTCTGGCATTTCTCTTGGAGCTGCCTGGCAGCAAACACCATGTCGATAGTCCCACGTTCTTTGTGGAAACTGCACTGACTCTCGGGTAGGAGACCTTGCTCAAGATGTACATTCAGGCGGTTCAGTAGGACACGGGCCAATATCTTGCCTGCGATGGACAGTAGTGATATTCCGCGGTGGTTATCGCAGGCCTGGCGGTTTCCTTTGCGTTTATACAGGTGGATAATGGAAGCGTCTTTGAGGTCCTGTGGTACAATTTCGGTCCTCCAGATGATCTGGATTAGACACAACAGCTTAACCTTCAATGCTGGTCCACCCTCTTTGTAGATTTCGGCAGGAATCATATTGGAGCTGGACAGCTGGCGAATGGCTGTCTGTATCTCGTCCAACACTGGAACAGGGTCCAGTGCCTTATTCGCTGGAACCTGGGGCAGTCTTTCAATGGATTCATCGTTGATGACGGAAGGCGTATTCAACACACTAGCAAAGTGTTTCACCCATCTTTCTAGGAATTTTTCCTTGTCTGTGATGAGTGTAGAGCCGTCTACACTGAGAACAGGGGAAGCTCCCGAGATGGTAGGGCCATATATTTCTCTCAGGCTTCTGTAGAAGTTCTTCATGTCTTTCCTGTCTGCAAAGCCCTGAATCTCATCAGCTTTCGCACTCAGCCAGGAGTCTTGCATCCAGCGCAGTTGCAGCCTGACATTGCTGCAGATGCTTCTCAGTGCGACTTTCTTTGCTGTTGACATTGGATCGTCATGTAGCGCCTTGTATGCCTGGCGTTTTTGCTGAAGTAGCAGTTGGATCGCTGTATTGTTTTCATCAAACCAGTCCTTGTGTTTCCTGGCAGAGAGTCTGAGGCACTCAGCGGCTGTGCTATACACTGTCTCACGAAGTGTGGTCCACGCCGTCTCCGCGTCCTGGTTATCCAGTGTGATGGAAGCAAGGCGTTCATCCAGGGTGTCAACAAAGGTCTGTCTGACACCGGGGATCTTCAACTTGCTGATGTTAAGGCGTTTCGGAGCTTTAGTGGCTTGAGGTCTTTTCTTAGGTTGGATGTGGATTTTCATCTTTGAGACGATGAGGCCGTAATCCGTCTAGCATTCTGCTCCGCACATGGCCTTAGTCACCTTCACGTCCTGTTGGTCTTTGTTTCTGACGATGATGTAATCGATTAGATGCCAGTGTTTTGAGCGGGGGTGCATCCAGGATGTCTTGTTGCGTGTGGGGAGGTTGAAGACTGTGTTTGTTATTAGAAGGCCATGTTTAACACAGGTCTGAAGGAGCAGCAGGCCATTGCTGTTGCATTTTCCAACCCCATGCTTCCCCATCACCCCTTCCCAGGGGGTGTTATCACTGCCAACACGTGCATTAAAGTCTCCGAGAATGATGAGTTTGTCAGCAGTAGGAGTGGAGGAGATGACGGTGTTCAAGTCTTTGTAAAACTTGTCTATAGTCTCTTCTGGGTTTGTCATGGTGGGTGCATATGCACTGACAATGGTGGCAGCCTTCGTTCCATGGATGAGACGATCATTGATTCCTTTCGGGGAACTGGAGAGTTTGCTTGCAAGAGAGGTTTTGATAGCAAAGCCAACTCCAGCTTCTCGCCTTGAGTCGGGTCGTGTCCGCTCCAGTAGAATGAGTAACCAGCAAGCCTTTCTGTAAGTTCTCCTTCACCGGAGAGTCTGGTTTCACTGAGAGCGGCGATGTCTATGTTGTATCTGGCAAGTTTGTGGGCAATGAGTGCCGTGCGTCGTTGTGGTCGGTCTATGTTATCCCTGTCAAGCAGGGTGCGGATGTTCCATGTGGCAAGTTTTAGTGAAATAGATTTTTTTACATTTCGACCACGTAGTTAGGTCCCCGCCGACCGCGGCTAGCCGGCCAGGGTGGAAAGAAGCAGGCAATGTTTGGGGCACCTTTTCTAGCCCCTTCCTCATACATGGAGGTGAGCAGTGCTGTCCTGAATAGGGCTGCTCAGACACTCAGGTGGCTGCCGAACTCCACTTCTGCTCCAGTAAGTGAAGAGCGACCTTATGGCCTGAATCGCCTGTGTGCAGGCTTGCGGCTACGACTCCCAGTGCACCACACCTGTCGCTTCGTCGCTTACCCGTCACCACAGGGCTTGAAAGATGATGTGAGATTGATGACTGATGACTTGCGCGGCTGACTTTGATTATAGTGAGGAAGAGTTGCGCAGCATCGACCTCACTCTCTCGTCCGGGACCACCTGTATCCAGTGGCAAGACCTAAGTCATGGAGACCGGAGATGGGTACGGATGCAGTGGATGACCAAGATGTTCTACGTGCCTCATCTTGCTCTATGCACTCCACGGTGCATTGCTGTAATCACCTTCACCTCCGTTGGACCTAAATGGTCTCTTCTGCAGGTTCCGCCGATGTCCAGACTTCGCATGCGTAGGTAGGCAGACCTAGGCAGACCTAGTTCACCGAGGGTTTGGGCCCATCGGCTACCCTCACCTGGTTTAGCCGGCCAGTGGAAGCCGTTGTCCGGAGTATGGCCGCTGTTGCATGCTAACAGCTGCGGGGAGCCACAGGTGAGAGCTGAGTGACAGGTGAGGACCAAAGCGGACAAACTGCTCCCGGGAGCACCACGTGTTCCCCCATCTGAGGTACTACCTCTTTCTGTACACTCCATATACCCCGGCCTATGTAGTATATATACTGTAGTGTAGCACTGATAGTGGCATTCAACATGTCTCAGTCAGGGGTAGGAGTATTTATTCATTTTTTTCCCTAGATTTTGTTCCTTCAGTTACTCATGTAACTTTCACCTGTTCTCTTCAGTATTTGCTTTCTGATATAAACTGTCAACATGGTGATGCAGTGGTTGGAAGTACAGCCTCAAAGCTCCCAGGATAAGTGTTCTCTCACCAGCAAGTAGAACCATTACCAGTCAACACTACTGGAATCCATGAGATTAAGGCTGATCATATTTTTTTCAACAGTACTGGAAATGATGACAAAAGGTAAAAGCTGCTGATAACATTGGGTTGACGTCTCTTCTAAAAACAGTGAATTGATTGCACAGCACGGTTGCATAATATAGCTTTTAGAGAGATTATTTCACCAAAGTTACACTAAAGAGTGCTTTCAAAGTTACACGCTTGCTATCTTCACAGTTATATTCAGTGGGCTAGAACAACGAGTGACATTCATTGCATTTACAAGCACTTTGACTGGTTATTTACAAAAACATGGCTTCTACAATTCTATGTTAATCCATTTTCTAGTTAGAGAAAGCAGGTTATTAGTATCTGAGAAATCAGGTTAGCACACGTAGATTTCTCTGTAAGCATCCCTAGTTACTAGGCCATGTAAAACATGCATACTTCCAATGTTAAAAACTAGAAAGAACAAAACTGCCTGCTCTGCTACTGAAATGCTTCTAAACTACCTGGAAAAACCTAACTATAAAATAGAATATGACTTGTTAAGTTTCAGCTTAGCAAAGACCAATCACAATGTGTAATACTACTAGGGTACTATTATAGCTTAAAGAAAATTAAACTCTAAAAGGGTTACAGTATGCATCTGTCTACTTTTCAACATTTAATTATCAAAGCACAAGATAAAATCAAACCACACCAAAACTGATAAGGGCCCAAACTAGCCATAAATCATATATTTGTGCGTGCAATTCTGCACCAAAATTCCAAGCCCTCAAACCTTACGTATAAAATTTTACTTAGATTCCATTCTAAAATTCTTCTTCTGCTCAAAAGGCAAAAAATGGTGTACAGTATGCACAAAAAATAGGGTTTATAAAACCATCTGTACACTACATTCCACACAACACCACTTTATAAATCTCAAAGTAACCTAATAACTATATAAATCTGGCCACATTCCTAAGTGACAGCTTCACTACAAACCATGGGAGAACATAGCTAAGAAAACCAGTGAATGTGAACTTGAGATATCTGATATTTGCCAGTGGTAAAGGGGTGGTCAGGGGAACCTGCTCCCCAAACTTATTTGCATTATGTTACTAAAATAAGTCTCAAGTAAAGGGTGTTTTTTCCTCAATTTGTAAGGCCACAGCCTAAGTAGGTGCACAGTGACACAGTGGTAGCACTGCTGCCTTGTAGTAAGAAGTCTGGGGGTTACACCCCAGGTTCTTCTTGTGTGGAGTTTGTTTCAGTTTCCTCTCACATTCAAAAGACATGGAGGTTAGATGAATTGACAATGGTAAATTGTCCCCAGATATGTATTTGAGTGTGAGTGTTCACCTTGCGATGGGTTGGCGCTTTGTTAAGAGGTTGTTTCTGCCTGCTCTGGTTACTTTCTGGGATAGGCTCCAGCTGCCCCCTGCCCTAAGGATTTAGAGGATTAATGGATCAACACATATTCTAACTTCTTTTGCCCAGAGCAACTCTTTCTTGCACACTGCATATCCTTAAAACAGTTAGAAAAGTACTCTGTACAATTTCAATTACAGATTAGTGCACTGTTTTAGATTTAACTTGAGAAACGTCATTTCAACTTTATTCTCAGTATTTTCTAATTTTGCACACCTGATAGCTTCACCTGTTTGAAAAACAGATCATCAATAGTCAACAGAGTTAATTGAAACAATGGCAGCAGGAATTAGGCTGAAGGTGCTGCCTGTAAAAACAGTGATATGACAGTCAGAGAAAATCTCCACTACACATCACACAAAATGTTTAAAACACACGCTTCCGAAAGGTGCAGTGCACAAAGCCAAATCGGAAAAAACAAATACAAAACAAGCAGCATGGAAACAAACCAACTGTGCAAAGAAATCAGTAAGCATGAAAACAAAAAGAACAGCACTTTACCAAAAGTGAAGCAGGGAAATGCAAGAGCTGAAAGTACATTACAATTCAATCATACCGTTTCAGCAAGTGGTCTGGACAGCAAAATGTAAAAGAAATCTCTTGTCTTTTTTTGTATGTTTATTTTTAATATACAGTACTTTGACAGAAAAGAGGTTTATTTCACTTCATCATGGTAATAAAAAAATAACAGAAAACGCTTTAACTTTCAAATCAATTAACTAACAAATGTTGCACCATGAGTACATTCTCTTACTTGTTAAAATGAGAACGTGCTTAGAATAAGAAAGTAGAAACTTATAAAAGCAACATTTTTTTATTATTTAAATATCGTTAACATTATGTTAAAATATGACAGAAATATATGAATCATGGCCTGTTTGGCCCCTCATAGTATGCATATGACTATAAAATGCTCTCAATTCCAAGATGTGTTCCCTTGTTTAATGCTCATGTGATTTTGATGCACTGTGGCACATATGTGCATGTAAAGAAAAATAATAAAAAGGAGACTGGACAAGAAGTTTCAGAGAGTGTTGTTATTTTTCTTCCATCAGTATATTACCCAAAGGTACATTGTTAATAATTTCCTTGCCATTGCACAGACATTTAGTCTATGTGTCAACAGGTTATGGGCCAAGTACACACTTGAGTTAATTGGCAAGTAATTTCAAGTAAATGGCATGGCGGGTACTGCAGAAGTACGGGGTGCTGAAATCAAGAATGGAGAACAAGGTAACCAATGGTGTAGGTTAGTGTTTGATGGAGATGAAAAGAACTATCAACTGTGTGAAACAAACTTTTTGGCCATCTTCGGTTACAAAGGTTGAAAGAGACCATACTGCAAACACCAAGCAGAGATGAAGACAGAGAGGAAGATGCCAAAAGAAATGGTGAGACCTATGCTGAATTAATAGAGTTTCTGGATGATAAGAGCCTCTCCCTCGTTATTCGAGAAGCTGCAGATGAAGGCAAAAAAGCATTAAAAATCTTAAGAAACTATTACGCTGGTAAGGTCAAGCCAAGAATAAATAGTTCGTACACTGAGTTGACCTCATTACAAAAGACACATAGAGAAGACATCAGTGATTATATAATACATACAGAGAACGCCATTACAGCGCTAAGAAGTGTGGGGGAAACATTAAGTGATTGTCTCCTGATAAGCAATGATTTTGAAGGGGCTTCCAGAAACATTTAAGCCATTTACTTTGTATGTGACGCATAGCAATGAAACTATGACCTTTGCTGACTTTAAAGTAAACTTGAGAAGTTATGAATACACAGAGAAATATAGTGTTTGTGCATTAGATTATCATGTGATGAGACTACAGGTACAAGAAAAGCCCAGCGATCCAGTTCAAAGTCATGTGGCTATTAACAGTATGTGCTACAGTTGTGGCCAGGAAGGACATATAGCCAGAGCATGTCCGAACAAGTATTTTGGATAGACCCAGTGGTGTAGCTGGTGCAAAAGTAAGACACACAGAGATGCAACATGCCAAAGGAGATGGCAGGACAATGACTGGCTGAGGAGGACAATGAACACACTTATGCTTTCAAGACAAGTGAAATTCCGAGCCAGCAAAGGCTGAAGCTGAAGGGCTTGATGGTCGACACAGGACCAGCATCACACATCATTACAGACATCAAAAGGTTTAAGACATCTGACGACAACTTCCAGCCAGAGAGGCACATCATGGAGTTGGCAGATAGAAGTAGAACCAATGGAGTCGCACAACGAAGAGGAGATGCGGAGGTGGAGCTGATTGACAGCAGAGGACAACAGTGCACAGCAACACTTAGAGGCGCGTTATATATTCCCTCGTACCCACAGGAAATTTTCTCAGTGAAAGCAGTGATAGCCAGTGGAGCCAGTGTGATCTTCCAGAATGAAAGGGATATAATTCAGCTCTAAAACAGTAATTGATTTGACATCGAAGATTATAACAGACTGTACTTCTTGAACACGGTATGTGATGAAAACAATGACAATTATAAGAGTTGTCAGGATGTGCAGATATGACATGAAATTCTTGGTCATTGTAATTATGATGACATATTGTAGCTACAATGTTGTTGATGGGTTAAAAATCAAGGGTAAAGTTGATAAGACCAGTCTTTCCTGTGAAGTGTGCATTCAGGCAAAATTTACCCAGAATAGAAACAGATGTCCCAAAAAAAGAGCCAAAGAAGTACTTGAATTAGTTCACACATATTTAGCAGGTCCAATTGACCCAGTATCAAATGGGGGGGGTGTCAGGGGACAAATATGTGATGATATTCACTGATGACTTTATCTATTTTTTGAAGGATAAAAGTGGCACTTTGGAAAAGTTTATTGCTAACAGTGCCCCTAATGGGAAAATCAAATGTGTGCAGTCAGATAATGGTACAAAATTTTATGTATAAAGGCTTTAAATCACTGCTTATCAAAAATGGTATCAGGCATGAGACTTCTGTGCCATACTCACTTCACCAGAATGGTACTGCTGAATAACAGTGGAGAACACTATTTGACATAGCCAGGTGCATGCTTATTGAGAGTAACCTTCCCAAAGAGCTATGGATGTGTGCGGTACAAACAGCAGCGATAATCAAGAACAGGTGCTACTACAATTGCACCAAACAGACTCCATGTTTTCTGTTGACAGGGAAAAAGCCTAATGTTTCTGGGATACAAAAATGTGGTTCAGTGTGCTATGCATACAAACAAGACAAAAAAAAAGTTAGACAGTAGGTGTGTTAAAGGTATCTTTGTTGGCTATGACAAATATAGCCCAGCCTACATAGTCTACTATCCATATACTGGAAGGGTCTTAAAGCACAGAGTAGTGAAATTTATTGGGAAGAGTAGGACAGAGCAGAGCACACAGATCGACCAGGAACAGATTGATGACAGTGACAAAAATTTACAGAAGCCGTAAATTCCAATCAATCCAGCAAATGAAAGAATGCAATGAAGGAAGAAATTGATTCACTGAAAGAAAACAAGGTTTTCACTTTAATCACCTCATCTGAGGGTAGAAATGCAGTGGGGCTTGATGGGTGTATGCCATTAAAAACAACTCTGATGGTTCTGAGACATACAAAGCGAGGTATGTAGCTAAAGGGTACAGTCAGTTGGCAGGAGTAGAATATGAAGAAACTTCCCAACCGCAAATATGACAAGCATAAGAGTTCTGATTCAAATTGCTCAGCATGGTATGTTGTTACACCAGATGGATGTAAAAACTGCATACTTGCATGCACTGATAGACTGTGAAGTGTATATGCAAGGTCTGGAAGGCTACTGTAACGAATGAATAGCAATGTGGGAGCAAGTGGGAGTGTTTACTATGAGGGCCAATTAAGTATGCACGCAACTGATAGTAAATATTCATAAACCAATAGTGTTCACATGTAAACCAATGGATTACGCACAAAAATATATGAATTATGGCGTGTTTGGCCCCTCATAGTATGCATATGACTGTAAAATGCTCTCAATTGCAAGATGTGTTCCCTTGTTTAACGCTCACATGATTTTGATGCACAGTGGTGTGCATGTGCACGTAAAGAAAATTAATAAAAAGGAGAATGCAAGACCGGTGAAGTTTCACAGACCATTGAGTTATTTTTCTTCTGTCAGTATATTGCCCAAGCGTACATCTATATATATAAAAGTCAATTTACCACTAAAATACAGTAAACAGTCCAAATTACAGTAAGAAACTGTATATCAAAATACAGCAATGTACTGTAGTCTATTTCTACAGTACAAATACTGTAATAAAACAGCATTTTACTGGCAAAACTGCTGCCAGTAATTTACTGTAATTTTACATGAAAATTTTTTACAGTGTGCGTATGTATGTATGTATGTTCCAGCATCACTTCTGAACGGCACCTAGGCAAAAATTCTCAATCATGACAGAGCCCTCCCTGTAAGGTAATAGAATTGGCAAAGTATATTTGGGACACAAGGCAAAAAGGTACCAAATAGTTATTTTAGGGTCACAACCATGCCAGAGCAATTTTCATGAAACTTGCTACACATGTTTTTGAGTGGTTGACTAAAAATACTGTAGGGTGAAATCAACCCTAACCCACCCCCTTCTGATGGGGGGGTGGGGGTGATCTTGCGCTCTTGTATGCATGTTTATCATCCAATTGACAATCTGAATGACCACCAGAGGGCATAATGGAGGTGACTGCCGGCATTCTTTATGTTCGAGCACCACCGCACCCCTGTTGCTTTTGAAATTAAATACAGTTCTACGCGTGAAAGTGTGTGTGTCTGTCCAGCCGGGAAGTGAGATGTAGAGTCGGGGTAAGGACTCCAGCTCCAAGGATATGCAAGCGAGGCCAGTACACCGGCAAAAGAAAACCTCCTAAGAAAGACAGGTCGCTTAGCTGCTAATGCACAAACGATGCAAGCACGTCGGCAACACGAATCCTCATAGCAGAGAGATGCCCAGAGTAGTTCCGACGATTTCAATACTTTCTAGGATCCCGTGCTGGCTTACACAGTTAGTATATAGAAGGCGACTGCCAGGATTCTTTATGTTTGAGCACCACCGCGCCCCTGTTGCTTTTCAACTTAAATAGAGTTGGCCGGTTCCGAGTGTTATCTGGATGATAACATACGTACAAGACCGCAAAACAAGCACATTAGTGAGTGTTTATTCTTTGTTAATTTATTTTTATTTTTAAAGTTGTGTTTTTTTAATTATGTTTTTCTCAAACAATTAAAAAAAAACACTTTATTTTCCTCCCGAGAAACGCTGGGTATTTCAGCTAGTAGTTAATAATTCACCTGCCATTGCACTGGCATTTAGTCTACCCGTCTTACTTGTGCATTTTTCTGTATTTTCAAACTTTTTCAATGTCTTAATGTAAGACATAATACAGTATTTTAAATTTATATTACAGTTTACAACATTTGACATGGTTCATTATTGAAATGAGTAGTTGTACACCAGTCACTCAAAAACTTCAATTCTTTTTATGGTTCATCTGGCCCTTCCAAGCCCTCAGACTCCATCCCCATTGCATTCCAAACTATTGTGTGATAAAATAAAGGAATGGGATGATCAGGGCCACCATGCAACGTTTGTCCAACACTTTTCAGCATATTACTTGCATGAAAGTGCTTTCCGTTTACAAAAGTAAATTTACTTTGTGATGGTGCCTTTATCGCAACGTATGAGTCAACTGCATTGATTACATTAGGATAATCAACAATGGCTCCAATTGCCATTTGATCTCGATCTGCTCACCCTGGCCATAAGGAAAGTCGATGTAACTGGTTGGCATCTAAATTACACCATCCTACTGAGACTAGACGCAGGGATGACAAAAAGATACTGACTCGTCATTCAGTTTACGTTGGAAAGCGCCCATCGCCAACCATCCAACAGTTGTTAAAACATAACGGATTGCGTGGTTTCTGTAATCGAGGTTCAAATTCAGCACATAACTCCAAGGGGACTCATAAGCCAGAAAAATCAGAATCCTTATAAACTCAAAACTCGTTCCTTGAGTAGCCTGTCTCTCCGAAACAGCTAACACTGACATTGCCAGTCATGTCGTACTGCGTACCCTTTCTACAGATAAAACAGGCTACACGCTAAAGCAAATAACCTTAAACGGATGCATAAGGCGTTTCTACCAACACCAAAGACAGCTCTGTTGAGATATTATGTAAATGCACTGATAAAATTAGTTCAAAAACGTTGAAAAAGCGCAGTGAAATCGTGTTTCTTTTGTTCCCTTTATTATCCGGCTGCCTGGAGTCCCTAAAATGCCAAACACCAAAAAGTTTGCATGACTTACGGTTGGCTGAAAGTTGCCGTAGCTACCGATTTTCAGGCCAAGTATGTGCTTTATAAATAGCGACTATTGCATAAGAACTGGCTCATGCACGTTCCCGAGTGAAAGTAAATTATATACATGAGGAACCAGATCTGGAGCCCCAGATCTGTACTATGAGGTAATTCAACAAAGAACAACAGCTTACTTTATATTCCCTGTTGCATTACTGAATGTAGATACTACAATAGTGTTATTTTTTTTAAGAGTTATGGTACCCAGGACTAGAGAGTTGGAATAATTATACAATGAAAGTAATCCATTAAAATTACTAATTACTTTCTAAAATTGTAGTTAAATTACTTTACTAATCACATTACTAATTACATACTTTTACATTTCTGTCTAAACCCATACAAGTATCATTTGGAAAGTACAACCCGTGTCCTCTCGGAATTTTAATAAAGAGCAAAGAACCACTTACAGTGAAGCGAATTTTAGCAGTTAAACCAGCATATGACTTACATTAGCACTACGCCATTTCAACTATATGCACCATGCAACACGTAAAGGTATTTTGTTAAAAAAAGTTAATAATAAATAAATCTTACATCATTTTACATCTAAAAATAAATGGATATAGCCATTTGAACACTTAAAAACATGGAATCAGAAATTGGTCAAATAATTGCTAGTGTAGTGGCCAGCAGATGAGAGCACTTATTTATCGGGTATTTACAAGCATTATTTATTGTGTAATTAAACTTGAACTGGCAATCAAAAAGGAAGCCTTTACATATTGTAATTAATTACCTTATATTCACTAATAATTAGGGTAAAGGTTCAGCGTCCTTCCTGTACACTGACATGTTCTTCCATTTTCGCAGGAATGTTAAGACTGACGTGACCGACGAAAATCGAAGTGCGTGTCGGGACACTGCGCTGCATTTTTGGACACTTACGTTCGCACTTAAGTGGATATCGAAGATCTTTTTTTGCTTCTATAAATATTATTTCCCATGAGGTTTTAAATCAAGAGAATGCCCTTTTAGTATGTTGTTAAGCTGAAAATGTATTATATTTCAAAGTAACGCTCAAAGTTTTTATCTATATACAGTACACTCTTAAAAATAATGGTTCTTTAATGGCATTTTATGGTTCTTTACTGGGTTTTGTGGTTCCCCATTGACCAATTGCTTGACAAAGCATAATTCCATTCTAGGAAGGGTTCTTTGCGTATGAAGTTGGTTCGATGTGCTTTGAAAAACTTCCTAATATTTCGAAAAAAAATCTTTAATGTGTGGTAGGCTGCCTACATTAACAGATTAAGAAAACCTAGAGTTAGCCTGTGTTACTATCCTTTTAAAATCATGAGCTCTTGGTATTTCACAAATCTGTTACCATCTATTCATGGCTAATTACTGTATGGAGGCTGTTTTAAATCTAAATAAACTGAGTTTGTTTGCTGGAAATTTCATGTAGATAGGCCTTTCTGGAACCAAAAATGGTTCCCCTATGGCATCGCTCTAAAGAATCACTTTGGCACCTTTATTTTTAGGAGTGTGTTTATAAGTAAATGTTGTCTGCTGCTGGGCTTTGGCAGATCACTTTCTTTGACCGTCTCCCTGTAGACCTCACACCCTGAAGTGAATAGGTTTATGAGATTTAAAAGCCACAGAGTGAAAAAACTGTGTACTCAGTCAGGTTTTAAAAGACTTTTCTAGGTGACAAAAGTTACTAGATGAAGTCCATAAAAGGTTTCCATTGTACTTTACCACCATCTAGTGGAATAGAGGATTACTGCCGATATACAGTAAGAGTGCAGTTAGATATACAGTGGTGTGAAAAACTATTTGCCCCCTTCCTGATTTCTTATTCTTTTGCATGTTTGTCACACAAAATGTTTCTGATCATCAAACACATTTAACCATTAGTCAAATATAACACAAGTAAACACAAAATGCAGTTTTTAAATTATGGTTTTTATTATTTAGGGAGAAAAAAAAATCCAAACCTACATGGCCCTGTGTGAAAAAGTAATTGCCCCCTGAACCTAATAACTGGTTGGGCCACCCTTAGCAGCAATAACTGCAATCAAGCGTTTGCGATAACTTGCAATGAGTCTTTTACAGCGCTCTGGAGGAATCTTGGCCCACTCATCTTTGCAGAATTGTTGTAATTCAGTTTTATTTGAGGGTTTTCTAGCATGAACCGCCTTTTTAAGGTCATGCCATAGCATCTCAATTGGATTCAGGTCAGGACTTTGACTAGGCCACTCCAAAGTCTTCATTTTGTTTTTCTTCAGCCATTCAGAGGTGGATTTGCTGGTGTGTTTTGGGTCATTGTCCTGTTGCAGCACCCAAGATCGCTTGAGTTGACAAACAGATGGCCGGACATTCTCCTTCAGGATTTTTTGGTAGACAGTAGAATTCATGGTTCCATCTATAACAGCAAGCCTTCCAGGTCCTGAAGCAGCAAAACAACCCCAGACCATCACACTACCACCACCATATTTTACTGTTGGTATGATGTTCTTTTTCTGAAATGCTGTGTTCCTTTTACGCCAGATGTAACGGGACATTTGCCTTCCAAAAAGTTCAACTTTTGTCTCATCAGTCCACAAGGTATTTTCTCAAAAGTCTTGGCAATCATTGAGATGTTTCTTAGCAAAATTGAGACGAGCCCTAATGTTCTTTTTGCTTAACAGTGGTTTGCGTCTTGGAAATCTGCCATGCAGGCCGTTTTTGCCCAGTCTCTTTGTGGAGTCGTGAACACTGAGCTTAATTGAGGCAAGTGAGGCCTGCAGTTCTTTAGACGTTGTCCTGGGGTCTTTTGTGACCTCTCGGATGAGTCGTCTCTGCGCTCTTGGGGTAAATTTGGTCGGCCGGCCACTCCTGGGAAGGTTCACCACTGTTCCATGTTTTTGCCATTTGTGGATAATGGCTCTCACTGTGGTTCGCTGGAGTCCCAAAGCTTTAGAAATGGCTTTATAACCTTTACCAGACTGATAGATCTCAATTACTTCTGTTCTCATTTGTTCCTGAATTTCTTTGGATCTTGGAATGATGTCTAGCTTTTGAGGTGCTTTTGGTCTACTTCTCTGTGTCAAGCAGCTCCTATTTAAGTGATTTCTTGATTGAAACAGGTGTGGCAGTAATCAGGCCTGGGGGTGGATATGGAAATTGAACTCAGGTGTGATACACCACAGTTAGGTTATTTTTTAACAAGGGGGCAATTACTTTTTCACACAGGGCCATGCAGGTTTGGATTTTTTTTCTCCCTAAATAATAAAAACCATCATTTAAAAACTGCATTTTGTGTTTACTTGTGTTATATTTGACTAATGGTTACATGTGTTTGATGATCAGAAACATTTTGTGTGACAAACATGCACAAGAATAAGAAATCAGGAAGGGGGCAAATAGTTTTTCACACCACTGTATTTTACTTCAGTTCTGTTTTGAACTTGCCCTTGCACACTTAATAATATTGCTTCATTTTTGCCTTTTTTTCCAAGTATATGGGGTGGTCACCCCAAACCTTCATGTTTCTCCTTGTGATTATTTCTACAAATGACACAGTAATGCAAAGTTTTTAGCAGTGGATCTCCATCTGAATGTTTATGGAGTGACGCAGAGGTCTAGCAAACAAATAGCCGATGTCTGTTCAGTGTAAGGCTGTATGATGAAGCTGATGAAATCTTCTCTTATCCGATTATTTGTTCCTTATGGGTATTGATATGGGAAATTGTAACATCAACATTAATATTGCTACATGTAAGCATACACAAATTGTGTTATTTGCACACAGCCTTTTTCTGCTTGTTTCTTAATCTAACTAAAAACTTTAACTTTCAAATGTTTATTAATGTTTGGTATTAGTTTGTATCCTGCTTTATTTATATTATCTTGGCTTTTATTTCTATTGTATTCCTTTGGCATTTTGTGAAGCACTGTGAGCATTCAAAATGTGCTATATAAATAAAATTTATTATTATTATTAGTATTAATATTTATTATTATTAATAATAATAATAATAATAATATTAATACACAGTGCTATGAGTTCAGGTTTCAGTGGTAGTCTGGGCAGTGTCTGTATGGAGTTTACATTTTCTCCTCATGTCTATATGGACCGAGTGTGCGTAACTTCAGATATTGCTTTACAGCTGGATGTTACAATTGTGTCATTAAGCTATCTGAATTACCAAAATCAGTTTATTCTCAACTACTTCCTAGAGGTTAGCAGATATTTTATAAAATAAATATTTTGTTTTCATAAATTACCTAAATTGATCATTTCAGATATTGGTCCCTAATTTACTTCACGTTTCTGGACTAATTTCTTTATCAAGATTGGTATTTAGGTATATTTATAATCAGGATACAATCCCAAAAATAATGCTTAAACTGAAAAGGTTAAGATATTTAGAGAATGTTTTATGGTGTACAGTGGATTCTGGATTCTTGCCAGTCCAATTCCAGTGCCATTTTGCCATTGGCAGAATTCTCTTGAAACATATTTTTTTTAACCTTGATGTTAATTTTGAATGTGTGTGTATGGTTAAAGACCACACCTTATTGATCTATTTTCTGACATTTCTTCTGTTCAGAATTTAATGGACTGTTTGGTAAATTATGAAATTATTTTTGGTGAATTATGAAATAATTAAGAGTTAATATGGGAGCATCTATGACATGTTGTTTGCAAAATGTATACGTGGGTTAGCCCCTGATTTTCTGGTTGGGCAGAGGTTATGGCTCGCAACATAAGTCATCTGCCAAAAGGCAGCATGTCTAAATTATCTTGTTGATTAATTGGACCCTATACTATCACCTAATGTATTAAGCCAGTTATTTATAATTGGCACTTCATTCACATTTTAAATTTCACCATACAGTTCATGTTTCCCAATTAAAACCTGTTCATTCCAGTACTTATAGGGTCACTCCTTCTCCTCCTCCTACTCCATTCTGTGGATGTGTCTGGAGAACAGAAATACAAAGCCCATAAAATGCTGAATTCAATAGTCACATTTATATGGCATTTATCTGGTACACTGGCATGGTTGTGACCCTAAAATAACTCTTTGGTACCTTTTTGTACCAAACAAAGTATATGGGCAAATATACTTTGCCAATTCTATTACCTTACAGGGAGGGCTCTGTCATGATTGAGAATTTTTGCCTAGGTGCCATATACAATTCTGTATAGTTTTATTAGTTTAGTTTCATTTTAGGTAGGTATTATTATTTTTTAATGATATATTTTTGCCTTTACCACTATTTTGTTGTGTTGGAAAGCTCTTATTGTTGGCAATGATTCCTGGCTGCTAACTAGTGACTACCAGAGGTTGCAATGTGAGACATTATCACTGTGCCAGTATAAAGGTCAGCATTGCAGAAGTCCTGTTGTCCAAGGTACTGAATACAGACTATTTGTGGTGTCATTTAAAGGAAAAACCTCTTAGGAATTCTAAACATTTACATGCTTTTTGATAACATGTTTGGTTAGCATACTGACTTCGATTTATTAGGTTTCTTTTGACTTTTTGGCTTTGATCTACTTCTGTAATTTG
Organism: Polypterus bichir lapradei; assembly: GCA_026402145.1. Classification (NCBI taxonomy): domain Eukaryota; kingdom Metazoa; phylum Chordata; class Cladistia; order Polypteriformes; family Polypteridae; genus Polypterus; species Polypterus bichir. The sequence goes on along the minus strand of JANRMT010062813.1, from coordinate 101,963,281 downwards.
ACCACAAGTTGTCAGATGTCTCTTTATCTTCTTTGTGTTATTATTTTGGCATATTTGCATGTAATGCAAAAAGAACATACAGTGATCACCATGTCTATCTGTCTGTCCTCATGAAACAGCTCGGCTGATGTTAATCCAATGCTGTCAAAATTTGGCACGCTTATTCTTCAAGGAAATTTGTCAGGAAAATTACATTTTAATTGAGGCATCTTTAATACAGTACACAGTACACATTTTTTAAATTTCAAAATATCTCATTGAAAAGCATTGACGAATTTTCAAAGTTGTCTATCCTAAAACAGAGAAACATTCTAGGCGACTTCAATTAGTTTACAGTTTCAAATCTAAAATTGTATATTTTGTAATTTTTTCTCTTTTACTCATCTAACAGACCCTCCTGACTGAAAGGGGGGACTTGGAACAAGTTAGTCAAATGCATGCAGGCCTCACTGCTGGTACACCAGCTCACGTCTCCTGTTGCTTGAGGTAAGTTAATCATAAAAGTAAAAAAAAGTTCCTTATCTAGAAATGATTTTTAACAAATCAAGAATTATGTAAATAGAAGACCCTGACAATACCATTTTACCATCACTTCAATTTGAATCTGATGTCTCTGAATGTTATTGAGCTACCACAACATATCTGGGCTGCAGACGTTTTCTAACTTGTATCATCTGCTTATTTATTCCATTCTGGGAGAATATCTGTGAGGTTCCAGCTTCAAAATGTCTGCACACTGGTGCAGTAAGAGCATTTCAGCTAATTGAGAAAGAGAAAAATAAATAGTAAGAGAGCGAGTGTACATTGTAACATTCACCACGCCAATATCCAATGGTGGTCTTCTCACAGAGCCTGACGTGGATTATAACACATGATATGTATTGTGATTTTTCTCAAGAGGTTTATTGTGATAGCTGTGGAGTGTGTTTCATCTTGCGAGTATTGTTCTCTTTGGATTTTGCTTGTTTCTTTCATTTTTGATTATTTAATAAATTCCTTGAATTTACAGAATATTATTTTAGCTTGCCATATGTATCCAGAGATTTTTCAAATATTTCTCCCTTGATGGGGCATTTTTGTGTTTTGGAACATTTAAAAGTATTTTTGCACTTTTAAAGCTAGTGTCTTATTTTGGGCCTGTGCAGGCCTGAAAACCTGCCTCTTTGTGCCAACAGATTAGTCCATTCCAGAACACCAGATTTCCATTGGCTCAGGCAATCCCAGATTGATCCAGATTAATACACATTCATGGCAAAATTTACAAGCCTTTATGAATCAGTCATTGAACATCCCATCAACCAAGGACTACAAGTCTGAGAAACAGAGGAGACAACTTTCATACTAACAGAGCGAGATATGCTGGTGGCAGTGCATGGCACACCCAATAAAAGAGGAGCAACACATTAGTAGCAGCCTGCAAGGAAATGGAGATTGCATGAAATAATATCACTGAAGGTATGAATGTGTAAAAAAGTGAATCAGTGAAATCTATGTGTGGTAAATTTTTGGTATTGTGCAAAATGTCCCATGGTGATATTACTTAACATCAAATGTTATATGCCTTCAAGAAATCATTGTATTCCATTTTTGTGAAATTAATGACAACATGACATGGTGCTCAGCAAACACAGAATTGTTTTACTTGTTACTGTGAAAGATGTGGGACATTCTCCTGCCTGCACTGAACCCTGTACAGTGATTACATCCAAAAGAAAACAAAGGTTAATTACTTTCATGTACAAATCTGCAACAGAAGACTCACAATGGCCATTTTTTAATGTAGCTTTCCCTTTCCAAACATAAGACCCTAGATATTTGGCCTCAACATTTGTAATTACGTGCGTGACATCTCAGATTACCTTAAGAACGGATATAAGGACCATTGATATTTGTTCTGAGTATTTGATACACAGACTTGCACTTCATTCAGAAAAGCAATCGGCCAAATTACCTGCAATACAATGCAGAAGTCATATTGTTGCATTATTCCATTATAAAACCTCAAATTGAAAATGTTTTAATAAGGATATCAGGTATAGGCATCTGCTGAAGAAGGCCAAAGGACTCCTCAGAGGGGCTGAAACTGGGCAGCTTGTTTCCCTAGCAACTCTGTTATCAGTTATGATTGCTCAGAAATGCCACACAGCAACTCTGTTATCAGTTATGATTGCTCAGAAATGCCACAGATATTTAGGTTTGATCGTACTACCTGCAAATCTGTGGAATTCCTCTTGGATGGTGGTTCATTCTGTTTTGGGAAGACAGCCTGTGTGTGTATGTCTTTGTGGTGATAACGTTAATAAGCATGGTAATCCTGTATAGGGCAGCAGAGTACACATTCAGGAAAACTATATACTGTATACAGAAGAAGTGTTAGCAGTGTTGTAGTTGCCTCTAGTACCTGCTTACAGAAGCATACTGTATAGTTGAAATGGTTCTGTAATGGTTTAGAATTATAATAAAGTTCACTTGAAGAGCCCACACTTTGTTCTTACTTAAGTAAACAAACAACACATGGTACCAGATGTGGAGCTGGAAAACACTTCCAGAAGATTGCTTTGACGAATTGTTTTGGAGTGTTTGTAAGACGCCGTGGAGAGGAACGAAAGCAGAGCTGAAGATGAAGACATAGAAATACGAATAATAGTATCTGTAAGTCGACACGGAGAGTGTGAAGCCACCTGAACCTGTGAATTGGATGGGAAATTTGGATGGAGAATGGTGTGTTTCATGCTGTACATGCAAGAGTTTGGCCTAGATAGCAAAAAAGACGCACAGAAGGTTGTGCTGCTGTTAACAGTTGCCAGACCTCAAGCAATCAAAGTATTCAATATATTCGCATTTGGACAAGCAGATGATAAAGAAAATTTGACAAAACTATCAAGAAATTCAATGAACACTGTTCGCTAAGAAAGAACGAAACCTATGAGAGGTATATCTTTTGCACTTGTACTCAATAGCAGCGACTTTCGATAATTTTTTAACAGACCTTAAATTAAAGACTAGTCATGTAATTTTGGGGAATTACAAGACTCTATCACATGGGTGTCGAACTCCGGTCCTGGAGGGTCTGGCTGCAGGTTTTCATTCTAACCATCTTCTTAATTTGTGACCAGTTTTTGCTGCTAATTACCGTCTTTTGCCTTAATTTTAATTACCTTGACTCAGGCCCCTTAGTTTTTCCTTTTTCTTAATTAGCAGCCGAACAATAACGAGCCACAAAACAAGAATCCAGCTCACCTGTGGCCATCACAAAATATGTGAAAATAAAGAAAGGTGGAGGTCTCAGTAAGGTTGATCTCTCAGCTCACCAAAACATTGTGAGGGTGGTCTTAGAAAAAACAGAAAAATCAACAGTTCTGGAAATGCCTGCTGTGGCAGAATGAGAGCACCAACAAGCCATGGAATTAAATAATGAGTTTAATTAACAGTAAGAATCTGCTTCTCATTGTGAAACTGGTTGGAGTCTGAAGCCCCGATTTAGCTGGTCATCTATTGGCTCGTTTCAGGCCTCATTTCTGTTTGGCTGCCATTTAATGAAGAAAGGAATCAATTCAGAGGAATGAATCCTTAAGAACAGGGCTATTAAAATGAAGGGAACAGGAGTTAGTTAGCAGTCAGAACTGGTCACTGATTAGGAAAAGGGTTAGAATGAAAACCTGCAGCCTCTGTGGCCCTCCAGGCCTGGAGTTTGACACCCCTGTTCTATGATAACAGATTAAATAGTATATGGCATTCAAAATGAAAAATTGAAAGAAATGATGCTGAAAGAGACTGACCTAATAATGGCGGGAGCATTTGACACATAAATGAGATCACGCAGCTGCACACAAGAACTGTCTGTGAAAACTCAAAAATGGATGGAGTAGCAGGAACAGTGGTAGCCATAGTGTTTGAGGAAGGGAACATGAAAAAAAGTGGTTCTGATAAAGTAAAGTAGAAACAAGAGGAAAGCAAGTTTAGTTGTAAAAGGTGTGGAAAGCAGCATGCTTCTAAACAGTGCCCTGCCTTAGGACAGCAATATTTGCTAAGCAATGTTTTACTAAGCAAAAGCATGGAAAACAGGAACATGTGCAGTTTGTGCAAGATGCTGATTCAGATGATGATCTCTTTGTGGGCATGTTAAGTCTTGACAATGTTGAGAAGCTGCACGATAAAGAGTGTAATGTAAGTACAGTTGAAAGTGATAAGTGTAGTGTAGCGGTTGTGGAAATAAATGGGACTGTGTCTAACCTTAAGTTGGACACTGGTGCAAAAGTTTATTTAATTAGTCAAAAAGATATTGAAGCCTTGCATGTTAAGCCACATATTAAGATGGGAGTTGTTAACCTTAAAGCATGTAATGGGCAATTCAATGAAAATAATTGTGCTGATGTGACTGGAGGACATGTTGATGCACTGACATCATCTTTGCAAATGAGAGAGGCACCTGAGATTTGTTTTTGTGAGTTTTATGTGTTTTCTGTGGTGTGAAAGTTAATTAAAAAATACCTATTGCTACTTTAATCTTGTGTTTTGGTTGCCGCGAAGGAACAGTGTGGGAATTTTTAAAGCTTTTCCTTTTAGTAGTGTTTTTTGCTTTTTTTTCTTGTGCACTGGAGCAAAAGTAGCTGGGTGTTTTTGTGATTTGTTGCGTGTACTTGTTCTTGCATTTATATTTGAACTAGCCTTGAAGAGGCAGGGCAGAAAGCAGCAGTAACTGATATCAACATCTATAAGGAAGAATTCTTCAGAAAACTCAGACTAAAAGAATTTTTTCCACACGAAAGAAAACGGCAACACACAGGAACCAACAACAAGCAGCTACAACAACCCCACCAGTAAATCCACATGGACACCAGAAGCTGGCAGAAACTCCACCCTGGACAACTATATAGACTGCTTCCGACAGAGAGTAAAAACAGGGATCTTAAACAGGCAGCAAAATCGGATAGAAAACATTACTGGGGATGAGCGGAGAGCCATACATTCACTAAGGGAAAATACAGAAATCATTATCAAACCAGCAGACAAAGGGGGTGCTTTAGTCATCATGAACACATCAGATTATATACAGGAGGCACAAAGACAATTGTCCAATACTATGCATTATCACAAACTGCAAGAAGACCCAACAGATCTCTACAAAAAGGAACTAAAAAAGATAGTAAGTAGCTTTCCTCTTGACATCAGGGATCATGTAAACAGTTTAATTCCTGATAACCCCAAAATGGGTTACTTCTACATGCTTCCTAAAATCCACAAAGAAGGGAACCCAGGAAGGCCTATCATCTCAGGAATTGGCTCCCTTACAGAAAAGGTTTCAGGCTGGGTGGAACACATTCTTAAACCCCTCGCCCGCAACACAACCAGCTACATCCAGGACACCACTGACTTCTTAAAAAAACTGTCTGCTTTAGGCCCCTTACCTGAGGGAACCTTACTGGCCACAATGGATGTTGAGGCTCTGTACACAAACATCCCCCACGATGATGGCATATTGGCATGTGAAACGTACCTCAGACAACATGATTTACCCACAAAGTCAGTAATAGAAATGATAAAATTCACTCTGACACATAATCTATTCTCTTTTGGACATGATTGCTACTTGCAACAAATGGGGACTGCAATGGGCTGTCGTTTTGCACCTCACTATGCAAACCTATTTATGGCAAAATTGGAGGAAGATTTCATGACAATGTGCATCTTAAAACCAATGTTATATCTCCGTTACATAGATGACATCTTCATAATCTGGACTGCCAGTGAGAAGGACCTCCTCCATTTTCATAATGAATATAATTATTTTCACCCCAACATAAAGCTGAAGCTGAATTACTCAAAAACAGAAGTCAGCTTCCTTGACACCACTGTTCAACTAAAAAACAACACCCTTGTAACTTCTGTTTTTCACAAACCAACAGACAGACAAACCTACTTAAGAAGTGACAGCTTCCACCCCAAGCATATAAGGCGCTCCATTATTTTTAGCCAAGCAATTCGATACAATCGTATTTGCTCAGACCCGATAGACCGTGATCAACAACTGCAGGAGCTCAGACAAGATTTCATCAAACAAGGTTATACCCCCAAAACAACAGACACTCAAATAAGAAGAGCTACTGCCATACCCAGAGACAACCTTCTGGAATATAAAAACAAAGACAACAAGAACCGCATCCCCCTTGTTGTCACCTACAACCCACATCTTGAAACACTTCGAAAAATTATAAAAGAACTTCAGCCAATGCTAAACAGCGACCAAACACTGAAAAATGTATTTCCTGAACCTCCCCCTGGCATACAGACAACCATCAAACCTTCAGCAACTTATTGTCCAAAGCTCCCTAAATGAAATGACAGCAAATGGCACATCTCCCTGCCTACAGAAAAGATGTAAAACGTGTGCCCACATCTACAATACAGACCGTATAGTTATACCACACTGCCGACTTGAACATCACATAAAGGGATCATTTTCCTGCAGATCATCCAATGTTGTCTACCTAATTCTCTGCATGATATGTCCTGACACTGCACTCTATGTGGGAGAAACTGGACAAACACTCCGCCAGAGAATGAATTTGCACAGATTCCACATTAAACATGGCAACACAGATGTTCCTGTAGCGGCCCACTTCAACAGCCATGGACACTGTGAGAGGGACTTTAAAGTCACAGTGCTTATGGGCAACTTCAAAACACAGCAAGAGAGAAAAGAATGGGAAGTTAAGCTCATGTTAAAATTTAGTACATTACAGCATGGCTGGAGTAGAGACAAGAGTTTTATGGCCAGGTATGAGCAGTTTGAGTTTGCATCTCTCAGACTGACACAGATAACCTGACTACAGACCCATATTGTATTGAAAAACTCATCACAGACTTCAAAGGACTTTGTTGGACAGTTATCTTATCCAAAGATCTTGACCATACATTGTTGTTCTCTCTCTTGTTAAATTAATCTTAGCCTGAATGAACCTGTACATTTTTTACATTTAAGATTTACCATTGTTGTTTCTTGTCCTAGTGTGTGGATATAAACACAGGAAACTTCAGTTTCTGTATTACATCTTGCCTGAAGAAGGGGCCTGAGTTGCCTCGAAAGCTTGCATATTGTAATCTTTTTAGTTAGCCAATAAAAGGTGTCATTTTGCTTGGCTCTTCTCTACATTCATAATGGCTAACACGGTACAACACCCTAGTACTACTAACATCTATAAGTAAATAGCAGTGTTGTAGCAATAAATAGATAATAAGTAACAGAAGCAGTGATTTCTTAGTTAAAAGAAGGCTTTGGCTGAGTTCAAAGCAATAAAGGGGAAGGCTCAGTGGTGGGTAGGTAAGCGGGCAGCATTAAGACACTGGATCAGGCACAAGAGGCTGTAGGAGCAGATAAGACAGTAAGAAATGAACTAGCAGCAGATATTCACTAAGCAAGTTTTAATTATTTATTTATTTTAGATTTAATAGTTCTTAGCAGTGTGGAATTGAGCAGTTAAGTTGGTGACAGAATAAGGGTTCATTAATATGGGGGAATACAAACAGTGCGAGTGGAGAGATTTTAAGTAAGGAATAAGAGTAGCACAAAGGTAGAAGAACAGACAGAGAAAAGTAAAGTTAACCTCACAGAAGGACAAATGGCTGGCAGTTGACAGGGAGAATATTACAGGAACTTAAGGGGCCAGAAGTTGTAAAATAGCTGTAGTTTTAGTTTTAGCATTTAAGTTAAATCATTTAATTTTAATTAAAAAAAAGAAAAAGTGAAGGCAATTTTAGCTATCCTAAATCAAAGTTTAATAATGAGGCCAGTGCAATGCAAGTCCTGTTGGATGTTGGACTTTTTAAATGATGACTTGGAGGAGCCAGTCTTCTATGAAGTCTTCATCTGCAGGAAATGCCAGCTGATCCAGCACTCCAAGCTCAGGGTTACTGAACTGGAGGAGGAGTTGGGAGGCTTGCGTTGTAGTAGAGAATTGGCAGACCTGGTGTGCAGGAGATTCCAGACCACACAGGCAGAGATAGGTGGGTCACGGTCACAAGGTGCAAGGTAAAAGGTGTACACTGTCCAGCGGCATTAACCCCAGAATTGGAAGTATTAGACCATTTTCAGTTTTTTGCGGAGCTGGATGGTGTCTCTGATGATTCTGAGGTGGTGGGCAGGGATTAGGAGCCCTAATGGGCCACCTCAAAACCAGTTCTCAGAAAGAGAGAGGTAGTGATAGTTGGGGACTCAGTCATTAGGGGGATTGAAGCACAGGTTTGCTCCAGGGACAGAGTCTTGCATGATGTGTTTCCTTCCAGGTGCACAGGAGGGAGACCTCCCTGGAAGGGTGGACAGGTAATTGGCCAGAGCGGGGGTGGATCCAGTTTTCATTGTCCATGTTGGAACAAATGACATACATTGAGGGTAGTCTGTCAGTTCTGCTATCCAAATTCAAAGTGTTAGTTGCTGGGATGAAGAGCAGAACTAATAAGGTAGTCCAAGTTCTACCTGTGCCACATGCAAGTCCAGGCGAAACTGAGGAGATTAGAAGGTTTAACACATGGCTGAAATCTTGGTGCAGAGTAGAAGGATATAGATTTATGGGACATTGGGACTCTTTCTGAAACAGATGGGACCTGTTCCGCCGCGACGGGTTATATCTAAACTGGAGGGGCACCAATTTATTGGGGATCGTATGAGTAGGTTAGTCGAGGATTGTTTAAACTAGGGAATTGTGGGGCAGGGAATTTAGGACAGTCCAGGTTTAGAACTATACATGGAGGAACAAACAAAAGTGCAAAAATAAAAATGCATAGTAATGTAAATACTAACTCAACATTTAAATGTAGAAGGAGTAACACATTAAAAACAGCTTGTCTTAATGCTAGAAGTATCAAAAATAAGGCAAGTGAGTTGGAGTTGTATGCAGCAAACCTGGCTAAATAACAAAGATGGAGATGAGTATAACATAGAGTTATACACATTTTTAGGAAGGATAAACAGAACAGTAAAGGAAGTGGGGATGCTGTTTATGTCAAACAGAATTTAAACCCATTCCTTCTTCAATCAGACGATGAGCCCCACCTTAATGAGGACATGTGGCTTTGCTTGGAAAGCATTAGGGAAAGAGGCTTTATTTTAGGAATATGTTATACACCAGCCAATGCATACAGTAATTTCAACACACATGTTTTTAGTAATAATAAAAAGGCAAGTTTACAGGGGGATATTATAGTCATGGGGGACTTTAACTATCTGAATATTGATCGGTATAACCTTGCAAATGGTGAAACAGGAGTTTTTAGAAGTAATCAGTGACAATTTGTTTACACAGTATGCCGCAATGCAGGGTGACACTTGTCTGTATTTAGTATTTTGTAATAATCAGGATACAATTGAGGGTGTGGAGGTGATTGAACCACTAGTGTCAAGTGACCATAATACAGTATAATATTCTCACTGTTTTGTAAGAGTGTGGATACTGTCAGGGATGCCAGGGGCAACGACCCGGCAGGGACGCCGTGAGGGACCGGATGTGGGTCTGCACCCACCCTGGATCACGTGGGGGCCGCCTTCCGGGTTGCTTTGGGGGCCACGGGAAGCCCCACCCTGTAGGGGCCCGTGGTCACCGCCAGGAGGCGCCCCAATGCCTTGGGGACCTGTTCCCTCAGCACTTCCGCCACACCAGGAAGTGCTGGGGGGAAGATTAGGAAGGACACCTGGAGAGCTGGCAGGAGAACAGCCGGCACTTCCGCCACGCTGCGGCGTGGCCAACAAGGGAATGCCGGGAGCCACCTGGAGCTCATCCGGGAGACTATAAAAGGGGCCGTCTCCCTTCATTCAGGGCTGGAGTCGGGTGGAAGAAGGACAAGGCACGAGAGAGGTGTGGAGGCGGCCCGAGAAGAAGGCATTTGTGGCCAGGACTGTGTGTGTTGGGGTTTGTGCACTGTTTGGACTAAGTCTGAGTGACGTAATCTTTTGTAAATATTGTAAATAAAATACGTGTGGTGGTGACAAACAACAATGTCCGCCTGTCTGTGTCCGGGTCGAGTCCACAATACACAGACTAAAACTGTTAAGTTTGTCTTTGGTAAGGGAAATTTTGAGCAGACTGGGGTAAGCTTTTAAGTGTGGAGACAGTCGGAGCAGTGGAAGGTTTAAAAATGTTTTACTTGTAATGCTGGACAGGTACTGTACATACCTAAATTTGGAATTAATACAAAATTTTAAAAAAAACTCAGCAGTGGGTTAATAAAGACTTAAAAAAGAAGCTGCAAAAAAAAAAACAGCTGTATAAGGCGTATAAGTCTAATAAATACAAAATGAATTGTAGAGCTTATAAGAATATGAGAGCAACCATTAAGAAGGATATTAAGGAGGCCGATATGGTGAAAGACAATCCAAAGAAATTATTTCAGTATTTTAGCAGTAACACATCAGTCAAGGAGGAGGTGAAGTGCATCAGGAATAGTAAAAGGAAATTAAAAAATACAGACAGTGAAACAGCAAACGCTCTAAACTTGCATTTTTCTCAGGTCTTCACAAGTGAGGAAGTGGATAACCCCCCAGTGGTAAATGGGACTAAAAGGAGGTTCTGAGTGATTCAGAAATTGTATAGGGAGACGTACTGCTCAGATTAAATAGGCTGAAATCAAACAAATCACCAGGACCAGATAATATTTACTCTTGACTTCTTAAGGAGGCTACCGAGTACATATATAAACACATGACACATATTTTTAGGAGGTCACTGCACACTGGGGAGATTCTGAAGGACTGGAAAATGGAAAATATTATCCCGTTATATTAAAAGGGTGACTGGGCAGATCCAAGCAACTATAAGCCAGTAAACTTAAATTGCATCACAGGAAAATTAATGGAATTATTAAGGATAGGATTACACATGGCAAGTACAGGAGTTTTTTCTGAACATTCAGCATGGGTACAGAAGAGGGAGGTCATGTGTTACTAATATGCTGGAATTCTGTGAGGAAACAACAAAAGAATATGCTCAAAGTAGAGCATATGATATTATTTATTTTGACTTTCAGGAACTTTATCAGAACTGGTTGATGTGAAGAGTAGTGTCTCACAGGGGTCAGTGCTAGGGCCGCTGCTATTTTTAAAATATATACTGTATAAACCAGTAATGATGCACTGCCAGATAACATGCAGTGAATACACTTGACTTAGCATTCATACTTTTCATACTCTTTCTCTGTACATTTAGCATTCTTTTGCTTAGAGGTTGATGTGGTTGCTGCCCTCTGAGCAGCTCTTCTTTTCTCCACCCTAGCAGCCCACTTCTTCTCTTCTTTCGTCAGCATCGTTTTGCATTAAAAGTGATTAAATCAGTGTTTGTGTTATCAGTGTTTGTGTTGCAATTATTTAGTACGTTTTCCTTAATTTTTCACTTAAGCTGCCACTTAAGTCTTCAATCTGCCTGAAGAATGATTTAAGATATGAAAAGACAGAGGAAGTGATGGTGAAGATAGTAGGGATGAGAACGGCGCCCAAACACATGCACTGCACGGCCGCCCTGTTTTTGATTCTACAATAAAATAAAATAAAAATAAAAAGAGGAATAACCTTGGAGGTCAATCATCACCCCAAAAGCGGATAGTAGACATCACATACTATATGTGAACCAAATTTCAGGTCAATAGGTCAAATGATTTCCGAGTTATAGGTGATTTAAAATCCTGGACAGACAAACGGACAGCCGCAGTAGCATATTATATAAGAAGATGATGTGGATAGGAATATAAATAACAAGCTGGTTAAGTTTGCATATGATACCAAGATAGGCAGATTTGAAGATAATTTGGAATCCATTAAATCATTACAGAAGGACTTGGACAGAATACAGGCTTGGGCAGATTTGTGGCAGAGGAAATTTAATGTCAGTAAATGTAAGGTATTACACATAGGAAATAAAAATGTTAGGTTTGAATACACTATGGAAGGTCTGTAAATCGAGAGTACACCTTATGAGAAGGATTTAGGAGTCGTAGTGGACTCTATGCTAACAACTTCTAGACAGTGTTCAGAAGCCATTAACAAGGCAAACAGAATGTTAGGTTATATAGCACAGTGTGTGTAGTACAAGTCTAAGGAGGTTATGCTCAAGCTTTATAATGTACTGGTAAAGCCTCATCTGGAGGCCTGGTGTGCAGTTTTGGTCTCCAGGCTACAAAAAGGACATAGCAGTGCTAGAAAAGTTACAGAGAATAGTAACTAGGCTCATTCCAGTGCTACAGGGAAAGAATTATGAAGAAAGATTAAAAGAGTGGAGACTTTTCACTTTAAGAAGAAGATTAAGAGGTGACATGATTAAAGTGTTTAAAATTATGAAGGGAATTATTACAGTGGATCGAGACTGTTATTTTAAAATGAGTCCATCAAGAACACAGGGACACGGTTGTAAACTTGTTAAGAGTAAGTTTCACACAAACATTAGGAAGGTTTTCTTTACACAGAGAACCATAAACACTTGGAATAAGCTACCAAGTAGAGTGGTACACAGTAAGACTTTAGGGACTTTAAAAACTAGACCTAATGTTTTTTAGAATAATTAAGTGGATAGGACTGGTGAGCTTTGTTGGGATGAATGGCCTGTTTGCATCTAGATTCTTCTAATGTTCTAATAAAGGCACATGTGGACTCCAAGTGAAAGTGAAAGAAAGAGTGCACTACCTGTGGTTTGTTGTTGTTTTCAGGTGACGTGATTCACTTTTGGGTGACAAAGCTTGTGAGGATTTGAACCTTGTCAAGAAAAGTGTATCAAATTGGCAGCCATAACTCACAGCATAATAGTATGGACAAAATTGTGCAGCAATTTCAGGATGCTTTTAAAGGGTTTGGTATTCTTCATTTTGCTTACCAGATTAAGCTGAATGAAGATACACAGCCAGTGGTTCATACATCAAAGAGAGTTCTGAGACCACTTAAAATTGGCTTAGAGCAGAAGCTAGATAGAATGACAGCACTAGGAGTTATAAGGAAAGTAGAAGAGCCTACAGAATGGGTGAACTCAATGGAGTGCGTCAAAAATGCAAATTGAGATTTACGTGTGTGTATTGGTCAAAATGACTTAAATGTAAACATAATAAAAGAATATTATCAAACACCCACAAAAGAAGAAATAATAAGTGAAGTGGCAGGTACAAAGTTTTTTACAAAGTTTGATGCTTCTCATTGTTTTTGGCAGTTGAAATTGCTTAAGGACAGTTCAAAGCAATGTACATTTAATACACATTTTGGTCAGTATACTGTATGTTCTTAAGGTTACCATTTGGTATTTCATCAGCGCCCAAGATATTTCATCATTCTATGGAGCATATTATTGAGGGCATTGATGGCGTACGCGTTTACATAGACGATATTGTATTATGTTGATCAACACTGGAGTACCACAATGAAAGGCTTAACAGAGTACTGCAGAGCATACAAAGGTATGGACTGAAACTGAATAAGGCTAAATGCCAGTTTGGTGTTAAAGAAATTACATTTCTGGGTGATAAACTGTCACAAGATAGTGTGCAACCTGGTAATAGGAAGGTAAATGTGATTCTGAATATTCCCAGACCCACAGATAAAAAAGCAGTACTACAATTACTGGGAATGGTTAATTTCATTTGAAAATTCATACCAAACTTGTCTCAAAAACTTTGTATCTGAGAGAACTGTTATGCAATGCAAATGAGTTTAAATGGACTGATAAGCATGAAAATGAATGGCATACCTTGAAGACAATTTTAACTACAGAAGCAGTTTTAACTTTCTTTGAACCTACAAAGCAGACAAAGATATCAACAGATGCATCTAAAGAAGGCGTTGGTGCAGTTCTCTTACAGGCTGATGGTGCAAATTGGAAACCAGTGGCACATGCTTCAAGGACAATGTCTCCAGCTGAGTCTTGCTATGCACAGATTGAGAAAGAGCATCTTGGTCTTGTAGTTGGTATGTAGCGGTTCCACTGCTAATATATGGTTTACCATCATTCCTAGTAGAAACTGACCATAAACCATTAATGGTTATTATAAACCAAAAATTGAAATGAAATGTCTCCAAGAAAACAGAGACTAATGATGAAACTTCACCGCTATGATTTTGTGCTGATTTATTCTCCAGGCAAGTACGTATATTGTGTTAGCTGATGGTTTGTCACATGCATCAGCGAAGCAAAAAAAGAGTTCTACAGAAATTGATGTTGAGGTTCACGTTAACTAATACTGGAAAATCGTCCAATCTCAGCCATTAAATCCAAACAGACCATAACAGAAACAAAAAAAGATGTAGAGTTACAAAAGGTAATTGAATATTTGAATAATGGGTGGCATAAAGGTTCTTGCAAACAATATTTTAACATCAAAACTGTATTGTGAATGGATTGTTGTTAAGACAAGTAGAATTGCTATTCCTCAGGCTTTAAGGCAAAACATGCTTAAGAGAATACATGAAGGTCATTTAGGGACAGAAAAATGTAAAAGAAGGGCCCAAGCTACAGTTTATTATTATGACCAAAAGAGCTAATTGCCATTGTCGATTTACCTGTGGAGCCTTGGCAGAAAGTTGGAACTGATTTATTTCATCTAGATGGTAAGACATACTTGTTAGTAACAGACTACTTGTCAAATTATCCAGAGATAGCTTTACTGTCTAATTTATCTGCTACTTGTACAGTCCATCCATCCATCCATTCTTCAACCTGATATATTCTAACTATAGGGTCACGGGGGTCTGCTGGAGCCAATTCCAGCCAACACACGGCACAAGCCAGGAAACAAACCCTGGGCAGGGCACCATTCCATCACAGGGCGCACACACACCCACAATAGGGGCAATTTAGAATCGGCAATGCACCTAACCTGCATGTCTTTGGACTGTTGGAGGAAACTGGAGCACCCGGAGGAAACCCATGCTGACACGGGGAGAACATGCAAACTCCACGCAGGGAGGACCCGGGAAGTGAACCCAGGTCTCCTTACTGCAAGGCAGCAGCGCTACCACTGCACCACCGTGCCACCCCTTACTTGTATAGTCACACACATTAAGTCTAACTTTGCAAGGCATAGGATACCACAAATAGTATTTAGCGACAATGGACCGTGTTTTAACTGTGAAGAGTTTCAAAAATTTGCATCAGACTGCATAGAACATCAAGTCCTTTGCATTCTCAGTCAAATGGCAAAGCAGAGAAAGGAGTTCATATTGTTAAGCAGTTAATGAAAAAAGCAAAAGATAGCCATTCAGATGTTCATTTAGCTTTGCTAAGTTACCAATCCTCTCCTTTAGAAAAAGGAATTTCAGCAGCTGAGATACTAATGGGTCATAAGTTACACACTACACTACCATATACAGTACTTTTAAGCCACAAGAACACTGATGGAAGAAAAAACAGGAGCGCTTGAGAAATAGGCACAAGAAAAATTATGATAAAACAGTCAAGCAATTGAAACCTTTAATGAAAGATGATATGGTAAGAATCCAACGGTTAAATACATAGAATAAAACAGGTAGAGTTCTAGAGGAAGTAGGTTTGAGGTCTTTGACAAATCAAACAGTGGATGGACATAAGCTGAGAAGGAATTCAGAAAAGTCTTCTGAAAATAAAAGAGCCACAGCAAGAACATACCAGTGAGGAAGTTGTGACTGAAACAGCACTGCCTAAATCAACAGCTGATACAGATGATGTTATTACAGTTGAACAAACACCATTACCTGTAATCTACTCGAATTGTGAAAGCACCCGAATGAATAAATTTGTAAAATAGATAATGAAAATGTCAAACCTTGTATTTAAAATGTGTGTAAGTAATGTAAATGTATATCAACAGGAAGATTTGTTTAATACAGTATATTATGGAATATATTTGGTTATTTGAAAGGAAAAGGGATGTGGTGATAATGTAAATAAGCATGGTAATTCTGTAGAGGGCAGTAGAGTATACATTAGGGAACACTATACTGTATACTGTATATAGAAGAAGCGTTAGCAGTGTTGCGGTTGCTGCCAGCATCTATTTAGAGAAGCATATAGTTGAAATGTTTCTGTAATGGTTTAGAATTGTAATAAAGTTCACTTAAAGAACCTGCAGTGTGTTCTTATTTAAGTAAACAAACAACACAGTCTTCTCCTGGTTTCTTCATAAAAATTGACTTGTCTCTTTCATCATTCATAACAAAATATCAGATCACAAAATGTGGGACCCTGAGATTGAGCATGTGAAGCTCAGACTAATGGTGGCTCTAATTAAAATTGTTTTTTCAGAAATAAATTCTTTGTTAAAACACTGAAAACAACACCAAGATGATATTTCTAACTTCAGAAAAGCCAGAGAAAAAAAAATAAAAATCTCAAATCATAACAGAGACATATTATCTTACTAGACTGCCAACAGTGTGAAGGCTGACACAGGAGAATCTGTTGAAAGTGGAAAACTCAGCAAAATTATTCTCAAACTGTAAACGTAAGCCAGCCGCACAGTATCGGGTTGGGCAGAAAGTGTAGTCTCATAACATGAGACATCTGCCTACGGGTTTCATTCTGGCTCCACATTTTATTGGAACTCACTCAGTTTTGAGAAGGGTCTGGCCAGTTACATACAAACTGGCCCATCTGTCTTACTTTAAGACAGATTCCACCTTTTATATGTCCCGATTGAAGCTTATTCATTCTAGCCCTTGTTATAAAAATTCTACACCTGACCCTCCAGTGCAGGTGGGTGGTTCTGAAGAATCTGAGGTCCAGTAAATATGGAATACTAAGTTCATTTGCATTTTTATAGTGTAGAATATCGCTCTTGGGTACATTCAGACCTTTTTCATGTACCCAAGTTATTGAATCTTTTTTGTGCTCATTTCCCTTGGAAACCCAATGAGTGTGTCCTGAGGCCATACCATAGGGGAGAAACTATGTTATGAATTGGTTTTATTTTAAGTTTTTTAACACATTTTCATTCTTTTTTTTGGACTTTTAATTGTTTTTGAATGTTGTCTTATTAATCTTATGACAATCAATGCAAGATAAAAGTTTAAAATTGTTTTTGATAAAAAGAAGGCCGCTTATTTTGTAAATTCTCCCTGATGTATTCTTCCATAGTCTCAGGAACATGTTTTTTATATAAGGCATAAATCTGCTCTTTTGGCAATGGGGCTCCTGCAAAAACATCAAATATGCAATCATACTCCTTACAACAGAATGTTCCAAAGATTTCTTTTTTCTGAACACCTCGATTAAATCATGATACATAAATGGCAAGGTTTGCACTGTACAGCAGTTAATCAAAAGCAAAACAAGACCCTGTCTGTATTTAAACTTTGGTGCACCATATTCTTCCAGTTCCTTTGAAACAAAAATATTTGGGGGTCATGTTTCCTAAGTTATGAGTACTCTTAAATAAAGCATGGATCAGAACTATGAATGATAAAAAATGAAATGCATAATAAAGGCATAGCCCTACAGAAATGTATGTCCCTTTCCAGTCTACTTATATTCCCTAGAAGGTTCTATTGTATATTTTAAAAACCTTAAGATCTTCTATTACTTCTTTTGCTCGCTAGAACTAAATCCACTTCCTCAAATACTAGTAAAAAATGTAGAATATTTCTGAGTCTTTTTAAATAAAAGTTCATAATCTGTTTATAAATTTAACTTCAGATTGAATCTCACATGTCTTGGAGATCCCTCATTTTAAACAGTCCGGGATTATGTTCTGACAGAATAGAATAAGCAAAGGAAAAAATAGCACAAAGAAGATAACCAGATGTTAAACAAATTGTGGTCAAATATAGAAGTAGAGCAAAGACAAAAAGTCAATAGAAACTAAAGGCAACAATAATAACCAAACTCATTGCCAAAAAGCACACTAACGTCTGAAATCCCTAAGAGGCTTTAACTTTGATTAGCTTTGCAAAATATCTGTATACAGCATCCAGAATTTTGGACAACAGTATATCTGTGATGCTGACCTTTATACTGTAGCATGGATAATGCCATACATTGTAGCCTCCATCGATCGCGAGGGAGAAACTGAGGTCAGTGCCAACATTAATAGCTTTGTAAGACAAGAACAGGCAAAATGGTGGTGCAGAAAAAATAAAATATAAAAAATACAATGAAATTAGCATAATAATAAACTACAGAATTGCTCACTACACCTAAAAAAAACTCTAAGTCATGTCAAATGAGGGCCACAATACAAAAGTCACAGTGCTGAGCATGTCTATGTAATGACTGCACAGGGCAGAAGCAATTTTAAATAAAATGGAATCAGAAGATGGAATGAAATAGTAAGAGAAAAACAACATTTTTACCAGGTGGACATGAATCGAGTAAATGACCAGACAGTCAAAAAACAGAGTATTTCACTTAGTTTAAACCAAAATAAAAAAACAGAATCAAAATTGAAGAAAAGAAAACAATTTGTACCTAGAGAGATTTTTAAAAATGATGAGACTAGAGTTTTAAGTTTTGAATTAGTCACAAACTTGTAGAAGTAGAAATGTTGCAAGCTCCGAGATATCTTGCTTAGCAACATCCTGGCAACTTTGCATTACAAGTAACAAATAATGGCTAAGTCAGTATTAAAAGCACAATGGCACCTCGAGAAGGCGTATTTCAAAAGTAAAGTTTTCCAAAAAGTCTTAAATCAAAAAGCAAACCAGACCATTAAATTCATTGATCATTAACACCCCTAAAATGCTACATTTTTTTTTGTGGACGAAGAAAAAGGCTGTACAAAAATAAACAAATAAAAATATAAAACAAATGCAGATTATAACAGCCAGAGGTTGTACTGCTGCAGAGTATCTGAGGTCCAGTGGTGGCAAAATTCTCAAATGGCAAGGTGTAGAAATAGTTATGTAACTTGAAGATCACGTTGTTTTAGTAT
Organism: Polypterus bichir lapradei; assembly: GCA_026402145.1. Taxonomy (NCBI): domain Eukaryota; kingdom Metazoa; phylum Chordata; class Cladistia; order Polypteriformes; family Polypteridae; genus Polypterus; species Polypterus bichir. The sequence continues at coordinate 101,944,420 of JANRMT010062813.1, read as the reverse complement.
AACAAACCAGTCCATTTCAAACTAGGAGCTTCATCGTCTTTTGCTGGAAATCACCGGAAACAAAGACTTTTTCAATGTTTTTCCTGTCAGAGCGCGTCAAATACTTTCTCATAGACTGATACATTATAATAATTGTTAAGTACGACTGAAAAGCCTGCACCAAAAATTGGTTTTGAATAAAAGATTAGAAGCTGAAACAAAGACCTTCCTTTGTGGAGAGGCAAACTCTTTGTCACAAGACTAGCAAAAGAGGATGAATATTGAAAGAGCAAAACTGAACAGCAAAGATTAGAAGAAAGGGAGAATAGTTGAACTAACAGAATAAATTTCAGCAGCCAAACTAATCAATAAACAAGCAGAGATCATACAATAGAAGTTTGTTCCTAAAGCTAGGACAACAGACCTGCTGACCATCATCTTAAATAGTCGCCACATGGATGTTTCAATAGTCCTACCAATGCTCATCAAGTGATGGTAACTGGCCTAACAACCAGTAAACAACATGCTAGCATGAGTAAACACATCACAAAATGGTGATGTACATGGTAAAAAGGGCTCACAAAATTATGGAGACCTGGTATCACCAGTGTAATGATAAAAATAGATAAATATTACAAAACCCAAGTAATAGCTCAAACAGAAAGCTTATTATCTACAGACCACAGTGATGCAATGAAGCTAGTTTAAGTATTGAATGACACTGTTTCAGTCATGTTGAAATTACACTATGCAGTGCTTTCCTCTTTTACCTTTTAGAGATTTAATTAGCACACCGATGAACATGACATTGAAGCAGCTGTTAGCATTCAGAATTCAGTGTCATTTGTACCTGCACAGTTCTTTAACAATAGTCACAATTAATTTAAGGTGAATTTTAAATAAAATGACAAAAGAAAGCTAAGCATTTACAGCTATATCAAAAAATACAAATTTCTTCAAAATATAAATTTCACAATACAGCAATTTTCTTACTTTTGACTTGATTTTGATTTGATATACTTTGTTAATGCAATAAAGAGGAGAAAAAATGTCAACTAATTAAACAATTAGTTCAATTAGGGGTAAGATTGAATAATTCCTTTAGGATGCTGTTTGGAAAAAGAACCTGTCACAGTGATGCCTCACGAATGTACTTGAGAACCAGAGGAGTAATTAATACAGTACAATATGTCCAACTTTAAATACTTGTCCTTACCAAGATGTCTTCTCCTTCAGCCCAATGTTGACGCGGAGTCGTTGCTATGGAACCATACGTCAGAGTGTCGCGAGGTTTTCACTGGCACAAGATGTGCTACGCTTCTGTCAGGAAGCTGTATAAGCTGACGGCATTGGAGGATCGTACGCGGGCTGCTGGCTGGTTAGCTAGCTGGCTAGCTAGCTTACCTGCAGGAGAAGGCACAAGTGGCTTACTAATGTTTGGGAACTTGTAATTAATGCTCCGCGCCTTGCGAAGCGTTTGCGGGAGGTTACAACGTGGAATTATAACTCGCTTTCTAGAACTACACAGGCATGGCGGCACCCCGACCCATAAAAGGAATTCTGAAACACAAGAGTGAGCGGAGCTGTGCCAAGACGCGACCCGAGGAGCAGCCGATTGAAAGTTTGGAACGAGAAGATGACGATCAACAGTGAGTGTGCAAGTCATATGAAAGTGTGAGCTTTTGTTTTGCGCTTGCCGCCCAGTATATGGATGCAGGGTTTAGACGTAGTGGGCTGCAGTAGCAGTATGAAGGAGATATTGGGAGTGGCATCATCAACGATGGGGAGTTTACTTAACTTAATTTTTGCGTTTATCCAGACACTCTAGACGTGAGGGCTGCTCATTTTATTCAAAATAAGATTTACGTTCTGGAATTCTAAATGTGTTTCTAGCAACCGTAGTTAATTTCGTTAGGGCCTATTCGATGTTAAGTAAGCGAGTTGAGCACCTTGTTCACTTTGGCGAGTTACATGGGGTTTGTGTTTTCTGCACAACTCGTTAGAACGTGTCTTGGTAGACTTGGGGGCAGCCAAGGCTTTTAAGACCTTGTCTATATAGACCGGATTTATCTGTAAATAAAATGGTACTTGGACTGATTGACCAAGGATGAGTGAATCGAATGCCATCGAAACACTTATCAATGAGCAAGAAATTGTGACTTAGACATTGGAGAGGCTTCACCGGCCTTAGCACGTCTAACTTTAATATTTTGTCTTCATTTTATATAGGCTTCCTTTGAAATAGTACATATTGTTGAAGGCGAAAGTCAACAAGACGCATTTCAGAGCCAAGTAAATTCAAAATTAAACCAATGTTAAGTGTGGTAAAAGTGCAGTGTGGTATTTTGGAAAGGATCTGACATTAAGAGACAACGGTGCACAGTAATAGTGCTTTCTTCTTAATTTTTACTTTTTACTATCTGTTTCAGTGCTTTGTCTGTATTATTTGAAAGGGAGTGGTTAGTGGTATGAGGACTGCAAAGGACTTAATCCTCAAGGATCTACTGTGACATTAAGAGACAACGGTCCCCAGTAATAGTAAAAAGTAAAAATTAGAAGAAAGCACTATCAGTTTCAGTGCTTTGTCTGTATTTGAAAGGGAGTGGTTAGTGGTATGAGGACTGCAAAGGACTTAATCTTCAAGGATCTACTGGCCACTTTCATATAGTTTTACATATTTCGTCATATCGTTGTGTGATTAGTTTGTTTTATTGTCTTTGTGGAGTGGAATAACATATAAACCTGACTGGCAATGTGGCCTTTATGAAACTGGTTGAAATGAAACCATGCTGGGAGTGTTCATTTTTAACATTGTAAATGAAGTGTTTTAACTATATGTAATTGATCACATTTATAATGACCAGATTTACATATAATAGAATGTGTAATAACTACAAATGTAACCAAGTAATTATTCATGAAAATAGATAGATACTTTATTAATCCCAAGGGGAAATTCACATAATCCAGCAGCAGTATACTGATACAAAAAAAAAAAAAATGTTAGCATTTACTCCCCCGGGTGGAATTGAAGAGTCGCATAGTGTGGGGGAGGAACGATCTCCTCAGTCTGTCAGTGGAGCAGGACAGTGACAAAAGTCTGTCATTGATGCTACTCCTCTGCCTGGAGATGACACTGTTCAGTGGATGCAGTGGATTATTCATGATTGACAGGAGTTTGCTTAATGTCCGTCGCTCTGCCACAGATGTTAAACTGTCCAACTTTACTCCTACAATAGAGCCTGCCTTCTTAACAAGTTTGTCCAGGCGTGAGGCGTCTTTCATCTTTATGCTGCCTCCCCAGCACACCACCGCGTAGAAGAGGGCACTCGCCACAACTGTCTGGTAGAACATCTGCAGCATCTTAGTGCAGATGTTGAAGGATGCCAAAGTATAGTCTGCTCTGACCTTTCTTACATAGAGCATCAGTATTGACAGTCCAGTCCAATTTGTCATCCAGCTGCACTCCCAGATATTTATAGTTCTGCACCCTCTGCACACAGTCACCTCTGATGATCACAGGGTCCATGAGGGGCCTGGGCCTCCTAAAATCCACCACCAGCTCCTTGGTTTTGCTGGTGTTAAGATGTAAGTGGTTTGAGTCACACCATTTAACAAAGTCTTTGAATAGCTTCCTGTACTCCTCCTCCTGCCCACTCCTGATGCAGCCCACAATAGCAGTGTCATCAGCGAACTTTTGCACGTAAACTTTGATTGTAAGTTATTCATTTGTTTCTGATGCAGAACTTGCCTCTTTAGAGATAGATTTGTAATATGTCACATCACCTGAAATCAGTAAATATGATAGTAGGTGAAAGTTTTTATGTTAATATTAAAATGATTCTAGCCTATAGATTATCTGCCTATTGTTTACATTTTAGATGTGTATATACAGTGCTCAGCATAAATGAGTACACCACACTACATTTGTCAGAAAACCTTTAGTTTCCTTTCAGTATCAACATTTTCTATGAGATACTGTACTACAAAATACTCCCACAAATGTGGGCCATTGATTGCAAACAAGATTTGTTAATTTGCACACACAAAGTCATTTTCCTAACAAATTCATTCAAGCCCATGTTGCAACAATGAGTACACCCTAATTATAGTCTTAAGAGAAAAGCCACACTTAAGACTACAAAATTCTAATTAACAGGCATTCAACCACAGGTGAGTCTAATGATTCATTTAAGAGGTGTCCAGCAGACAGGTGACTATAAAAGGACATTACTTAACAAAGAAAAGCCCTTCCCATTTCATGCTGTCAGCAATGGCTCCACATGGAAGAGAAATGTCAAAAAATCTGAGAAAGGAAATCATTACTTTACACAAAAAAGGTGAGGGCTACAAGAAGATCAGCAAAGCTTTACATATCAGTCAAAATACTGTAGCAAAAGTGATCCAAAAATTTAAGAAAGATGGAAGTGCAACCATCTTACAGAGACGTCCAGTCCATCCACGGAAGTTAACATCTCGACAGGAGCGTCTTCTGATGAGAAGGGTTGAAGAAAATCGCCATGCAAGTTCACTGCAGTTAGCTAAAGCAGTAGAAAGCCAAACTGGAGTGACCGTTTCCCGTGACACCATACGGCACACACTGCAGAGGAATGGCATGCATGGGTATCGTCTACGAAGGAAGCCTCTCCTAAAGCCCATGCACAAAAAAGCACGCCTAAAATTTGCTAGGGCCCATGCTGAAAAAGATGAAGACTACTGGGACTCGATACTGTGGAGTGATGAGACAAAGATCACTGTTTTTGGAACTAATGGTTTCAAAACTGCATGGCGTAAAGGTGAGGATTTCAAAGAAAAATGCATGGTGCCTACAGTGAAACATGGTGGTGGCAGTGTCCTTATGTGGGGCTGCATGAGTGCTGCTGGTGTTGGGGAGCTGCATTTCATTGATGGTATCATGAACTCAACAATGTACTGCTCTATACTGAAGGAGAAGATGCTGCCATCACCACTTGGTCGTCGTGCACTTTTCCAACACGACAATGATCCAAAACACACAACTAAAGCTACTGTTGCATTTCTGAAGAACAGGGTGAAGGTGATTGAATGGCCAAGTATGTCTCCTGATCTGAACCCAATCGAACACCTGTGGGGAATTCTGGAGCGACAAGTTGAGCATCACTCTCCATCCAGCATCCAGGCTCTAAAAGAGGTTATTCTTGAAGAATGGAAAAAGATAGATGTTGCAATATGTCGCCAACTTGTTCATTCCATGCCTAGAAGACTTGGTGCTGTCCTTACAAATCATGGTGGTCATACAAAATACTAGATGTAGTAGTTTTTGTTGTGGGGTGTATTCATTTTTGCATCAACCAATTTGAGTAAAACTGAAGATTTTGTGATCTAAGTTATATTATTAACCTTAATTTCATGTTATGGTGTTAAACAAGTTTTCAATATTGTGGTATTAATTAAGTTGAAGGTCACAGTATCTGCCATGAGATCTGTTAACCTCATTTGTCTTGACTATCTTTAATGACGGTATTTGGTTTCCAAAATCTTTTCCAGAATACTACTACTACTATTACTACTGCTACTGCTACTGCTACTGCTACTGCTACTGCTGCTGTTGTTGCTTTTCCAACAGTTTCAGCAGTTCTAAACGTTTTGAGCCTGACCTATTCAAAGAAGCCCCAGTAAAGCCACACAGAGTTTATTTTTCAACATAATCTCTGTGAACACTAATGCAGCTGTTATAACTTTTAAGATTTACAGTGGCAGTCAGACAAAATGTTTTACCTTGCTTATGCAACCAGTTTTCTACAGCTGACTTGACATCTCCGTCAATGCCATAGTGGGTCCCACAGTGGTAATAATACATTTTATTTATATTGCGCCTTTCTCATACTCAAGGTAGACGTTCAGATTGTACTCGGGTATTGATCATAAGGGGCAAAGCTGTAGAATGTGATGGTTTTGGTTTCCCTTCAGATTAATAGTTTTGTATAGCTGTGTGAACATGGTATTGTTGTGAAATGAATGGGGTCGGTCTACAGCTTTACCTCCCACTTTTCCTTGATTGACTGCTGCAGACTCCAAAGCAATTCTGTGTAATGTTTCTGTGATCCTTTTTAGTTATGTAATCAAAATGAAATATCTCCTTAATGTCATAAAAAAGTTGTTCATATAATCTAGCACTAGCTCTGGACTGTGACATTATTTTTTGTAGGAGAAACGACATTGCCGCATGAGTTTAGTCTCCAGCTTTTAAATTTACCTCAGTCCAAACTCACTAGTTTGAGATTCTTTTTTTAAACACTGATGCTTCATTTCAGGAGTCAATATTCTGGGTAATTAACATTAAATTAATGCCAGCACCTTGTTCAAGTTTAACTTATCTTGAAAAATGTTTTCAGGTGACCAGTAACTAATATGTATACTATCTGCTTTCACTGGAACCACCACCGTTTAATTCTCCAGTAGAATTTTCTTTACAGTGGTAAACTTTTTTCTGTTGTTGATGCTGAAGGCCAGTCATACAATTTGAGAGTCATTTTGCCACAGTGGAGTTCTATAGCCTATCTCTTGACTGTGGCATATAGAGTAGGCTGGCCCAGGTACAAGTTGACTAGGCACAAATGAATGTTTAAATGTGTATTACATATTGTATAAATGTTAATTATGGAAGGTTAATGGGCAGATGCTCAACAAACCTAAGGTTTTAGTTCTGTCTTTTTAAGAACCAAATTCAGTTTGCAGCTTGCTCTGTATCAGTTCATCCATTGTATAATATCAAAAATTCCCACCATCATTTTTTCCTTAATAAAATTAAAAACTTAAGTAACTGTGCAAATGCTGGTTCATCGTCTTGTATTGTTACTTCTCTGTTCAGCTCCTTTATCAAATTTTCACTTAATTTTGTCTTCTGTTGATAATTTGCTTTGTAAAAGTAGGACCACAGCTTGTGCACTGAATCCCATCCCTCCACCATGGAATGCTGCCATAGTCCTTGCTCTCAAGTCAAATAATTCAGATTCTATGGCAGCTATTTTGAAGCTTCTCTAACCCCAGCGTTAAAAAGCTTGGACTTTAGGCTGACCTTTGAGGCATTTTTACTCAGTCATTCATGACAATAAACTTGTCATGACTTGACTCAGTCTATATAAAGATTGTGAGCATGTTGTGGCTCCCTCCTTAGTAATTACTTTACAACAATTCAGTCTGAATTCAGGACAAAGGGCAGCTGTGAAGCTCCTCTGCTCACAATAACTAATTATTTAATTATGGCAGCAGACTCTGAGATTGGTTTATTGATTCTATTATATCGTAGTGCAGTATCTGATAATGTCAATTACAGTATTCTATTGTAATGGTCTGTATGGTACTGATATTTTTCAGGCCTGCTCCCAACAAAATTCTGTCCCATTGCCACCAAAGGTTCCCTTCTGCTCCAGACTGCAATCCTGCTTTTCCCATTAAAAAGAGGTATTTATGTATAGGACTCCTTTTTTTTTCCTTCTTGTTCATGATACAATCAGAGAAGAAATTAGATGAACAGATAAAAGGGTGACCAGACGTATTGGTTTTTACTCAGTGGTGTACTCTTTTTTTTGAGAAAAAAAGTTGTGGTCTTGCTGATTGAAAATGATCAACAGTTCTCCAGTGTTTTGTCTTTATAGTTATTGTGTAAACAAACAGTAGACCTACATATCACACCTGGATTGAACAAAATCTGTATCTGTTTTGCGGTTAGTGTAACAATGCAAGGAATTTTTTTTTTAAAGAAAAACTGACAATGTGGTTTGGACTGGGTAGAGCCATGTTACTTTTCAACACCAACTTAATGAAGTACAAAAGGTACCGAATAAATGAAAGTATAGACAATTGAAATAATAAAATGAACACCTTTTTGTGTCTAGGGCGTAACTAGTAGAAAGCCAAAATGTCCAATCAGATTTGGCATGTGGGACTTTTTGCTAGTTGTAATGATCACGTAATTGCTTTTAAGAAGAGAGATCATCAGCAGACATAACAGATTATTTGGTTACATTTGCTTTATCGTATTAAAGAAAGTTCTGGGAAAAAAAATGGGCAATTTTAAAACCAATGAGGATTTCTTGTAGGTTATAATGCATGTAGCGATTTTCATTTCAAACTTCAGATGATATCAGTATGCAAAGAAAAAAAAATTAAATAGTATGTTTTTGTATTTTTCCTTTATTATTATTATTATTATTATTATTATTATTATTATTATGGAAGGGAACTGTTTTATTGACTTGGAAGACTGCTAATCTGTTGAATGTAAACTTAGATGTTTTAAATAATCAAATTGTTTTATTTTCTTCGCTTGCACACCCCTGGGTTTGGTTTACTGGATATACAATTTAAAGAGTTTATTTTCATGGGAATTGTTACATATCCATTATTTTCACTTTTACTTTAGAAATTTTGTAAAAACAATGCTTGTCCTTTATTTACGGCCCCGGGCATGGTTAAATCTTTCTCGCAGGACGTATAACGCTGCTCATGTTGTGTGTTTCTGACCTCGCGCTGAGGAGATGCCGTCGGATCATCTGCTATCTTTCTGCTGCTGCTGGTGAGCTGCGCGTTCTGTTTGTCGCGCTGCACATCAATCATTTAAAAGCCTGTACAGCAGCTGTCCTTTTGCCACTTCGTGTCTCTGCCGCTCGCATTGTGAGCGGGGGGGCTGAACGCATCTAAGGAGAACTGGTTGGATCCTGCTGTGGCTGCTGGCAAGCTGCGTGTTGTGCTTGTCGTTGTTTTAAGAGCTGGGAGCCCATGATGTCTTCTGCCAAAAGCATTCCAACAACTGCGTGGTTAGATGTCCATGAAATTGTTTTAAATATTGTCTCACTGCCTTGTCTCGCATGAAGTTAAAGTGTCTCTCGTGGGATGTCAAATTGTCTTCCGAGAAGGTCACGTCTCGTCTCCCTCCCAGGATTTTTTTTTTTTTTATAATAGAGAGAAATTATCAAAGATCTATTGCATATTAAAACATGTGTCAAGGTTTGATTAAATCTCTGCCATTGGTCTTTTTTTGAAAAACAAAATCGTCACCCTAAAACAAAGACATTCATGAGGCTGAAGTTAACTGTTTATTACACAGCTACTCCTAATGAGCCTCATAAAATATGCCTGCTTTGGCATCCATGCTGCTAAGACAAGCATTTAAAATACCCACTATTCTCTCACACACACCAACCTGCAAGATGCAAGGCGACTGCAGCACAGAACATGTCACTAACCTTCAACACATGAAGGTAAACCAATACAGGTACAGAGGGAAGAGGATAGTGAACAGTACTCCAACTAGTTAGAAAACTAGTTAAGAAGAAAAGAAACAAGACACTATCGCATAAGAGAGAGCTTTTACAGTGAAGCTGTATTGATTATAACATTTGATGATAACTTATTTTACAATTGTAATGTATGTATAATTTTTTTAAGAATTTCTTTGAATGTTCATCAACACTCTGACCATTCACTTAGCACTGCAGTTTTAGTTGACATGAGCATGTGTGCTCACTATTATTAAATTTTAGTCCCGCTCCACAGAAATTTGAGTCCGGTCCCTCAGGGATTTCCTAACGAAAATGCAGACATCTATTAAACTGTTATGAACAGAGAGCACACAGGGTATTTCTAGGACTGCTCGCCATAGGTTTTAACACTAGAATCCCTGAAGCCTACGGAAAAAGTTGTAATGCCGTGCCACCTTAAATTCCTTTGCGCCTCTTCATCAGCGTCTTTGTTTTGCAAATTTTGTCAATCAGCAGCAAGGAGCTTGCTATCCCATCCATCAGGCAGCTGAAGTCAAGTCAGACACAAAATTCTCGGAGCTCAAGTCTTTTTATCTGTGTGTGAACTGTCTGGAATTGTATAAGGGTAAATAATATATTATTTCGAATACATACATTTCATGTGTGTTCTGTGCCTACAGCGATCTGGGTAAATGTAGGATGGCAGGAAATGTGAGGCAAGAAACGTTGAACACAAAACTAAAACCGAAACTTTTGATGTTCTAGTAATTGACAAAATCTTGATGTGAAGTGTATAATGTATGAAGACTGAAGTCCAAATACCAAATAAATACTTTAACAAAAGGTATAAAAAAATTTGGCTGCTGTAGGGGTAAGAATGGCTGCTTCATAATCAAGAGGTTGCGTGTTTGATACCAGGTTCTCCCCACATTTACCGTTTTGAGTAGTGAGCTACTATTATTACTATTATATAATAAAAAACATACATTTGATTTGAGTCTGTAACACACGGTGTAAATTGTTTCTACTTGGAAAAGTAGTGTTTCTTTTTTTTATTCAGTTTTATTCTCTCAGTCACGTTCACTTGATATAAAGAACTTGCCACTCTGAGTTGATGCAGTTTATATCCATCATTTTCACAAGGTCAGCAAAGACCACAGTTGGTTCTGTGGTTGGTGGCTGGTCAGGAATATTTGTTGTACAGGCAATCAAAGATACAATGTCCCGTGACCACTATCGGACTATCATGCAGCATTTGCACTTTGACAACAAAAACACCTGTGCAGAATGTTTGAAAACATGACAGATTTGCTGATCTAGGACATCTGGTAGCGTTTTGTTGAGAACCATGTTTTGAGTTACAACCTAGGGCAACATATTACTGTTGATGAGCACCTGTTTTCAACCAAGAACAGTTATCCTTTCTTGCAATACATCTTAACCAAGCCTGACAAATTGGCATAAAAGTTTGGACTGCGTTAGGTTTGGAGACAAAGTAGCAACTCCTTATTTAGGAAAGGATTCCGGTCGTCCCATGGGAGAAAGTCTTTCCCAGACTGTGGTCATACAGCAATTTAATAGAACTTCTGCTAACTGGCACTAAGGTTCAGGTTAGGAAAATTAGCTACATCTCCTTATCTCCAAGTAATGATACTGTCATACCTTTGTTATTTCCAATAAATATAGATTTATTTTTTTTTTTTATCACTCCATATTCGTCTGATGTAAGTTATATTAATATTTTTGTTCCACCTTCACAACATTTCCTATGTTTGTTCATTCCTATCCTTTTCTGACACTGAGACGCTTGATCATGCTTTTATCACATCCCACGTTAATTACTGTAACTCTCTGGCAGGCACCCTTCTAAAGTGTAATCTTGATTCAAACTGTGCTGCAAGAGTCCCTCCTCGGACCTGCAGAAATGAACTCATAATGCCTATTCCATTCTGACTTGTTGGCTCCCTATGTTTTACAGGACTGAACACACAAATTGTATTGCTTACTTGTAAGGTTTTAAATGGCCTTGCACAAGACTACAGCATTAACCTCTTGTACCACTTCTTTACTTTGTGCCAACTCTGGTCCACTGACAATGGCAATCTTATCATGTCCCAAACTTGCTTATTAGGTGTCAGAACCCTCAACTCTATTGCATCTGGACTACTAAAAAAAAAAAAAAAAAAAATCAGCCGCAAGGCTTAATTCATTCTTTTTATAAGGCAACCTAAAACATTTTTTTTTCTAATTAATTACATTTATATAGTGCTTTTCTAACCCAATAATAAGCAGTGGGTAACCATTTTTATGACAACCAATTTGAAGCACCTATAACTTAACACTTATATTCTTAGCATTTCTCTTTATTCACCTTCTCTAAGTGTTGGTGATAGTACTTGAAATCAGAAAGTGTTACTTATTGTTTACTGTTATGGCAATCCAAAGGCATTTGGAAACTGGAAGAGATCTGGCAAATCCCAAAGTTTCTGAGGGTGATCAGTTTGCAAATTCCAAAGTTTCTGAGGGTGTGAACAGCTTGCGTGATAGGCGCCTCATAGCACAACTGTTTCAAACACAGCTCAATAGTGGTCGAAAAAAGCAAGCCTCAGTTTCTACTGTGAAGTGGAGACTTTGTCCAGTCTGTAGTAGTCCCCAGCTGGTATTTTAAGACCCTATTTTGGCTTTTAAGGAGTGACTTTCTTACTGTCACTTGCCCTGACAAAATTGCAGCACAAAGTTTCCTCTTCTCTGTAGATCTAAAAAGACACAAAAAAACAAAGTGTAGAAAATATAAAAGCAACATAGTATTTATTAATATACAACAATATTAATGTCTGGATATAAATAGTCTTCAGAAAGCTTACTGAAAATCAAAAGTGTAAAGGAGTTAATATCTTGGTTTTTGGTTTAGCATTTTGGTTTTTCATATGTTATGTTTTCTGAGGTCCAAATCAGATGATAATCACATCTCTTGATTTTTGATGTCTCCCTTATGTCGTTGATTTTTCTTCTTCTGTTAAGTCTACCAGATGAGCCATATGTATGGTAAAATGCACACATGAGGTTTTGGGACATGTGACATTGCACACATTTGATTGGCTATATTGTCCTGATGAAGAATGACTCTGATCAAAGTGTTTAATCTTTTAAGTCTCCTCACACTCCTTCCTTTCTCAAGCTGTGAACTAATTCTGTAATGCCTCTATACTTGTGTGCGTGTAGTGTTGGGAGGTATACCAGTTCATACTGAAAACCATTTTTTATTTTTGTTATGATATGGATTTTTCTTATACCGCAACACTGGTTTAAATAGCCTAAACAATGTTCGGAACGTGGCGGAGCGGGAAACTGTTTAAGGGGGGGGACCTTTTTCACTGCTACACCCCTAAACACGCATGCAACGGAGTACATGCATTAGTGGAGGTATTTCGCTGTGAAAATGGACTGACAACATTCTGAAACTGAAGCTGTAGCAGACAATAAAGTTGAACATGATGGCACAGAAGAACTTTTGCCGAAAAAGGGAGTCTTGTCTGTTGTCTGGAGATACTGGTTTTAAAAGGTCAGATGTGGAGCATTATTATTTTAAAATGTGTGACTGCTGTTCCTATTGTACTGGATAATACTGCAAGCAAAGTAGCACTTTTTTTTTTTTTTTTTTTGTTCCAATACTTGAATACTGTGTAATGTACCTAGGTACTGTGTAATAGTGTGACGATGCCAATCCCCTCCCCTACGGACTCCCTCTTCCCACATGGGAGTCTGTTAAACCAACACCATTGATAGTTATGACCGAGATGAGCTGACAAATCTCATTGAAGCCAGGGGATAGTGGAAAGTGCTCAAGTGCTTTTATTAAAAACAGGCAAAAGTAAAACCAAGTGTCCATTGTGCAGGGTTAAAAAAAATACAGTACCCAAATAAATAGCAAATCCATAAAACCAGTGAAACCTGGGGATAAAATCCATATATAAATAAATCTGTTAAAATAGTCATTAAAATGCAGTCTCTCTCCTCACCCGATAGCACCTTCTGTCTCCCCGGCTCACCCATTGTTTTGCCGGCGGAGCCTCTGCAGCACAAACTCCTTTCTGCCGACCCCTGTCCTGGCTGCTGCCACACTGCGCATCCAGACCATCCAAGGTCGGCACACCTCCCGTCTTCCTTTGCGCTCACTCAGTCGCTCCTTGGATCCATTGGGAGGCCTTTGTAGTCGCTGCTCCACAGCTCTGGAATGCCCTACCAGAGAACTTGAGAACACAGCAGATTGTGGGCTGTTCTTTAGCTTTTTTTTTTTTTTTTTTTTAAAGACTTTTTTTATTTAGGAAATCATATTAACAAGAATGCCACTATTTATTGTTTTATCTGTTTTTATCTTGTCTTTGTTAAATATTTTTATGTAGCAATTTGAGATTTACTACTAATGTAAAGTGTCTTGTAAATAAAATGTATTATTATTATTATTATTATTATTATTATTATTGCTTTGCATCTTGCTCGCCCCACTCTACATGCTTAGTCAGTGGAGCGAACCAGCCCCAAGAACACCTTGGCCTACGCTCCCTCACGGAGCCCCAGCTCATGCTGCCTTCTTCTTTCTAGTGTCTGGTTCATCTTCCATGACTGCCTTTTCCCTTCTTTAATCTCCTTCTGTTTTATCTTTTCTTTTTTCCTTCCCTCTGTCCTGCTGGCCCATAAATATACATCTCCATGGGCGCAGCGCCTTTATCACACGACGCAGGAAGCCAGTGAAGCAATTGAGAACGCACGACCATGGAGATGGACACGGCTAACTGGATTTAAAAACTGGCCATATTTTTTTGAAGCCGTGGACCCGCTGTACCACAAATAGCATTATAAATGCAAGTTGCAGTTGTATTTATGTATATCTTAGCTTGAAGGAAGGTCCATATTAATGCAATTTGCGGTATAATGGTTAAGTTGGTAAAGATGTCATCACCAAGTTGCACTTGTTTTATTTTATTTTTATTTGGTAAAAACTGTGTAATGTGCCTGGGCTTTTGAAGCCTTGAAGTAATAGTATTATTACTGTTAGTTGCACTATTATTTATTTTATTATTAGTTTAAATATTGTGCAGTTTAATGATGGTAAAGTTGTTTAAAAAGTCACTTTAACGTGTCAGTGAACAGAGATTGTTAACATTAACAGAACGTGTAGTTGGTTTACAAAAAATATTTACTATTTATTCCTTTTCTAAGATGGGTTCAGTGCAATACAACTTTTGACAAGCACCTCTGGATATTTTTTTACTAAGTCTAAATGCCTCTTTGGATGGTTGAAAATATGTTGTCAAAATTATAGTTTAAGTTGTTTGCAAAATTTGTTCAATAAAAAGGTTCTATATTTTGACTGCAACTATTATGCAATGTGATTCCTTCATTTCATTAGTGCCACCCCACTGAAAACTATCACTTTTTAGGGCCATGCAAATCTGTATTAATACTTGTGCGCACATTAAAATAGTGTTTTTTTTTTTTTTTTTTTTTTTTTTTTTTTTGTACAATTCTCATGACAATGGAATAGGTTATTCTTAGCCAGTCTACTGCAGTAACTGCAGTGGAAAATATGATTGACATCCACTCATGCATGGGGAAAAATACTGTGATATACAATTTTGGTCATACCACCCAGCACTATGTGTTAGTTAGGACTTTATTTGGACCTATGGGAAATTTGACTTTTTTACAGAAGCCCTTTAAATAATGAAATACATGAATAGGTACATTAAGTAAGTAAATAAATATACACACACGCTTTGGTCTGAACACACACCAGGATAAAGCAAGGAAATTAAAAAGAAAGGAAAGGTCTGACTTGGCTGTCACTGTGAGGCATTCTGCTGACATATTTCTTTTGGAATAAAAGGGCCTTAGTAGCATTTCTTGACATTGGCTTAAAGTACTTGGTGTGTCAGAGAGAGGATGTGCAGTATTGTTCATAATGGCACTCTGTTTTGTTTTAATTCTCTCTTTTGCTACTACCTCCAGGGAGTCTTGCCCTTTTAATTAGCTTGTTGATTTGGTTGGCCTCTCTTGAAGTGATATTTCCAGCCCAGCACATCACAGAGTAGAAAATTGCACTGGCTATCATAGTTATAGAAGATGTGAAGGATGTCATTTCCTACATTAAAAGAACATGGCCTGCTCTGCCCTTTTTTATGTAGTTTTACTGTATTCTGAGACCAGTCCAACCTGTCATTATGTAACTGGCTTCTTGCAAAGCATTTTCTGTACAGTATTTGGAAGTGTGCATTTTTATTTTTTTTATAAATCTAACGATGCAGTGAACAGTGTTTGGGTTGTGATGCCCTCTTAGAGTTTCAAACATTGGTTTGAAGAACTAGCTGCACTCTACTCCATTTCCCGATGCTCTGTCATTTTTTCAGGCTGTCCGCACACTGTACCTGTGCATTGAGGCAAATATAATGCACTTTGCCTGGAAGTGGCAATGTGCATGCTATTAAGTGTCCTCCTATATCTCCAATTGTGATGCTTCTTACCAAACATATGAATTTGCTGATATTTAGAGAAAATGCTGCAAAGGGTGTTTATTGCATTCTTTTTTTCTTTTTTTTGTTGTTGTCACTAAGGAGCATTTGATTTTTTTTTTTTTAATTTGCCCATTTATTTTTCGTGTGAGTATGACTAAAAGTGCTTGTAAGTAATGAGCAATAGTAAGACAGGAAGTGAAGTCGTTCACTGTCTATTCTAAAAGAAATAAGAACACATGGCGATGGAAAACTACAAAGAAATGTTAGTTGATAACATCAGATGTGCAGTTAACCTGTAAAGCAGAAAGAGAAAGCAAGAGCACAGTTTATATCTGAAGGTTTAATCTGCAAGCAGTCAGAAAAGTGGGGGGTAATTATAGTCATTTTGGAGTAGGCGGAGGCATTCATGTTAGAAAGGTAGAAAGGGCAAAATGGCAATTCTGAAGTACCAGAGAAAGCCCCAAGGTGAATGAGTATTTGAAGAAAAGAAATTAAAAAAAAAAAAAAAAAAAAAGGTTAAGGCATATTAAACTTGCCTTTATTCCAGACAGTGACACAGCAGGCAGTAAAAGTTTGTGAGTAAGAGTGGGGTAAAGTTCAAGGCTTGTGAAATTTGTAATAGCCCTTTCAGGTGTTTACATAAGGACAACAAGCACAATGCTTGCCTTAAGTTATTTTAATTCTTTCCTAAAAATAATAATCTTTACTCATTGCAGTGTGTTATATGTTGGACACATTTTTTTAATTACCCTGGCCCAAGTGGCATCTTAATGATTTGTTATTGCTCATTGCTTCATGTAGCCCCTACCAATGTGTTTTCCACAATGAGCACATAAATGAGGCCTCCAATACAGGTTTTGGTGTCACTACCAAGTGGATAATTTTTCCTTATTTATCTGCTCTACTTTGTGCTCCAAAATGGAAGTCTGCTCTACTTATGAATCTCTTACCTCTTGGCAGTGCCCCAGTTTTAATTTTTCCTTGTAGATTTCTTCAGGTTTCACCAACAATTCATCAGTAGTTTTGTATTCAGTGCATCTAATTTTTTTATACTTGCCTTGTGTTGCCAGTCAGATTGATTTAACGTTTTTCTTTTTAAGTAGAAGTTTACTTATACCTGCCAATGATGTGTTTGCTTTAATGCTTTACCTTTTTGCTTTTCATTAATAGGGCTAGACTCTTGACCTAGAATTTTTAGTGACCTGAAAGATTAGTAGGATGCGAAATGTACTAGTCTTTTCTATCAAATGGATCTAACAGATACAAAGATTGTCAAATTTATTTTGTTGTTGATATCACAATGTTGTTAGAGTACTTAAAATCAACAAAATAGTTCAATGTTTCTGGATTTAGTCATCATCTTTCTATTCAACAAAATAGTTCAGTAAATTCTGGATCTAGCAATCATACTCTTTCTACCATTCAATAAAAGGCATAATCTTCTTTCTCCCATTATTCCTCCAAGCCCAACAATGTGCTTGCTCTGGTCTCCTTGTTTTTCTGCCTAAAAATTTCATGGTTGTAGTTCTTTTGATAGAACATAAAAGTAAGTTTGAGAGAACCTGACCTCCAGTCAGTTTGAAATGGCCTTATTTTAGAAAAATCTCTTTCAGCATTAGTATTGTGCGTCTGGATTATGAAAATAAGCCAACAATGAAAATGTTAACTAATAACATTTAACAGGATAGAGGATGAGGCTTGTAGTTTGCTATGCAATTATGCTGAACATTATAAATTGGGCATGCAAGATTAACTGGTATCTCTGTAAATTGACTGATAAAAAAGTGTATGTTTTAAGTGTGCACTGTTGTCATCTTAACTAATGTCTAGACCAAAGTTGGCTCTTTGTTTGGGTCCAGTGCCAACAGATTAGACCACAGGCCTTGTGACATTGAATTTGACAAACTGATTGGACTAAAGTTATTTAGTATTATTTCCCTTGAAACTAGAAATGGAGGAGGAGGAGGTCAGGAGCATGTGCTGATACAGCGCATTGCCGCTCCCACCACAACAAACCAACTCTTGACCACACAGGACCTGAGTGCAGCCATGCAATGGGTGACACCTCAGCACCACACTAATTCAGAGGGAATGGAACAAGTGTGAAGTTTTTTTTTTATGGTGGCTGGACAACACATTGTATTAGTACTGTATAAGCCATGCTATGCCAAGTGGCTTCTGAATCCTTTTGTTCTTATTAATGGCCCATCTGCTTGACACCCTATAGTGCATCCATAATTCCCTAACCCAAAAGGCCACAATACAGCTTTAGTAAATGTAAAAATAATATATGCTGCATTCCAAGAAATTGTTTGCACGTATGCTAATAGTTAAAGTGAAAATAAGGTTTCAGTCCAAAGAAAAGAAAAACTCAAGGTTGTGACAACCTGGGGCAGAAAACTGCCTAAGTTTTTATTTGGAAAAAGCAAAACGGCACATTTCAATCTGCTGGACACACAAAATAATACATAAAGTAGAAATTAATTTTTATGTTGACTCTTTACATTGTTTTATTTCTTTTATTGTGTGTACAGTCTCTAGTTTTTCACTGCTTTGTTCTACCAGGAACAGGAATGACCTGAAGGAATGCTGTGACATTAGAGGCTTGCTCTCCGACTTGGCGTAAGTCCACTTTGGTAATTTAATCATATAAACAAAACAACACTTTTTTGTCAGCTGGAAATATAAAATACATGTATTAAGTCAAACTAGGGCTGGGTGATATGGACCAAAAATCATATCTTGATATTTTTTAGCTGAATGGCGATATACAATATATATCTGTATTTTTTCTTCCCATAAAGTAATAACAAAAAGACAGTTCAGAGTCAAAGCCACATGTCTCAAATGTCACACAGGCACTTTTATTAACATACAGCTGCAGATGTACATGAGAAATGGCTCAAAAATAAATTGGCATATATTAAATAATAATATTCCTTGAATAAAATAAAATAATGCTTTTTGCCTGCATAACAAAAGTCTCACAGTTGTGCAATTAGGAAAATGTAAACAGAAAAGATACAGAGCAAAAATAACAAAAGGCCGACTTGCTCTTTTAAGAAGTGGGTTTCCACTGAACTAGAGAGTTCTTTCTTTACCAAAGTGCTTCCTCCTGTGTGTAGTCCTGTACAGACATCTAGGACTTTGTGCAAATAACAAAATTGTAGCAACTAGCAATACAAAACAAGTGACAACTTTCTTACACAGAGAAATGGTCCGGGTGATGTGAGCATTATCCATACCATGTCCTGTAACACACAAAATAAAAACTTAAGATCACTTTCATTTTTATGTAAAGATTCAAATCAAAGGCAAATTAACATCCATCGGTGTTTAGTAGGGATATAACCGTTAACTATGTGTGTAAATTGTGTTGTGTAATGTGTAACCTACAAATGGTTTTTGTTAAACCATTTAGGTAAAATCACCAGCAAATGAATGAAGCAGATGTACTGTATATTTTTACACCTATTCAATCCTAAACACTTCTGAATTTAAAATGCATCCCTGTCTCTTCATAAGCAAAGTGGTATCTCTGGTGGTAAGGATTTGCTGGCGGTCAAATCTCGCAACCACGGGAACACTTCTTTGAGTACTTGAGTAAGACCTTTAACCACAATTGCTTCGTCCTGGGAATGATTTTAACCTGCATCCGACCTTGCAAGTGGCCCTCCAACTTTCAAGGAAACCTTGGGGGTTGGTGGCAGAATTGGCACTACAGCCACCTTAAAAACCTTCATGTGGCTCCTCACGGAGTTGTGTGGTGCAGAGGCATCACCCATTGCACATCATGTGTGACTGGTGCGGCCATGCGCTGTACACAGCGCACACTTCCCTTCCCTTTCCTGTCTCTTCTCAGCTGAGGCTCTCATTCAGTGTGACACACACGCACAGACTCCAATAGGGCTGATGCTGGTTCTATAAAATCTTTTACTTAACTCTTTTATGGCAGGCAGAGGGCAAAAAAAAAAAAAACAACAAATGTTGTTAAAACTTACCATTATGTTATAGATAGACCCTGTTTGCTAGGAGGCCTGTTAGACTCATTGACTTGATGTCGAATCCCTGCATTTGTGTGAGCAGCGTAGAATAAACGTCTAGAATGGCATCGACCTCAGGCAAAAGAGTGAAGCGAATGTGCAAAGCAAAATACTCAGTGAATGACATTTTGCATATATTATTTTGAATTGGACTCTGACTTGTACTATGATTTGGTGCAAGTGATCTGGAGATGCATATCTGAAACTAAAGTGAGGTACTGGCATCAGCTGATCAATCCCCCCCTGACGTGCCCAGCCACTAAAATGCCAGATCTCTTAATACACAGTGACAGCACACTGCATGCAGCAACAAACGTTTTCTGTTGAGTTTATATGAGAAACTATAGCTTTGTTTTGTGTGCTTTTTAGAAACCGGAGTTTTTTTAGAAAAATATTCAGGCCTTGGAGAAATAGGGAAAAAAATCAATAATATGATAAGCTACTGCTTTGGCAATGTTGTCCCACTTCTCAATTTTTTTTCTCTCATAAGGCACAGTACGGGTATATGAGTTTTGTAACATGGTTTGTTTCAGGGCAGGAGGCTGGGAAGGCTTCACGATCTGGGCTGCAGCATGCATTTTCGCACACTCTTCATACTGCACTTTATGGTGCTGTTATAAATGGTAGAAAAGATTAGTAGCGCTCAAAGCTTTTGTTGGGAGTTGTTTTCTGCATTCTGTATAGAGCACATTATTCTGCTGCTCATCTGACACTTTGAACCTGAACCATCTCCAAATAATTGAGCCATTATTTTTCTTTTTACCAACCAGCTCTTCTTCGATAGCTTCCTTCATGTCTCTATCCTGTCGCTGCCTGCAGGACTTGCTGAGTGAAGTGGTGGGGGAGGGATGAGTTCAGAGAAGGAGAGGTGGGGCAGGGTGAAGTTGTGTGAGAGACCAACAGAGAATAGAAAGGTGAACTGGCAGCTGTACGAGAATAATTTTAACACAACATAGGCTTGATATAAACAATATTGTCTCATCCTATATCGCGTATGAAAATATGTCTATTTTTTAAAAATGCGATATATTGGCCAGCCTTATTGCCCAAACTATAAATAGAAGTTTATAAAAAAATGACAGCATCACTTGCATATTTCACAGATTATGCAGGTAAATGACAGGCAGCATAATGTACTGAGTGTAATACTCTCTACATCATCATCTTCTATCATTTTTGCAGTCTGTTGGGCTCGGGCACCAAAATGGATTTACTGTATTCACTTTCACTTTTCTTTTGCTGCATTTACGTTCGTCCACCTCTTCACAATCTTATTTTGTCCTTTTTACGTTTGGCTGGCAGAGTACTTTATTTGTCATGTAAAGTAACGTGAAAATATTGTCATCAGTGATTAGTCTTACATTACCTGTGTGAGACTTTCAAGTCACTTCAGCAGTCATGCTCTCTTTCCCTGGCAGTTGAGTATGATTATCATTCTACAAATAGGCAATAGTGTCTATAATATGTATTTGTTATTTGCATCAACAGCTATCCAAAATTTGATTTCAGACTTGTCAGAATTTTTTGACTTTCACTGCATGAAAGGCCATCAATATTTCATCATTCTGCCCTTACATAAAATAAATCATGCAATTCTGTACAAAATGTGCCATGTGTTTGGTATTGCAGCAGACTGTCACTAGGCAAAATGTACAGCAAACATTAGGTTTGCGTGGGAAAGGAGACCACGCAAGATGGAACATTTTCATGCTAGCTGTGTATGTCATATTACATGGTGTGTGAAAAACCTTGTGATGCCATTTCAAGAGAGCTTATTGTAATTTTTTAAATATAACTGAAATAGTTGGTGTTCCAGCAGTTTTTAGATTTTTTTTTTTCCTTTTGTCACACTTTTGTTTGATTATTAAGTGTGACATTTTTTTCATTGGTTATTTTACAGGCTGCTGAAGACATGTGGGAAACAAATGTTCACTATTGTCTAACACTTGGTGGATGTAAAAAGGATATGCAAATGCAGTGAATTGTGAGCTGGAGGAGACAGCAATTTATGCCTGTGTGCCAGTGTTCAGTGGTATTGTTTGTGGCAGTAATATGGGGTTATTTGTGTTTATGTAAGAAGTTTTTTTTGAATAAAGATAAATTTAGAGTTGTAGCAACATTGGCCTTTGAAGTGCAGCAACTTAGGAAAAATCAAGGAAGCACCCAGAATTTACTAGGGAACCTACAAGCACAACAAGAGAGGTGATGGTTGCAACAAGGCAGTTGCTGAAGAAGAATATTAAAGGGCCATGCTGTTAGACAAAAAAAAAATTAAGAGCATTGAATCACATATGCAGGGCAAAATCACTTTCCCCTGGTAATTTTGAGACACACAGGTTAGCAGAGATGGTTTTTAAATTAAAGCTAAGATCAAATTGTGTCAAGCAGCTCAACAGCTGAACTACAAGCCTCCTCTAATTCCTGCGTGCACATTTGTTTCTATGGGATTTTGTCCTTTTGTCCATTTTCACATGCTACTTTCTAGAACATAAGAATATTTTTGATTAGAACATTCTATTTTGTTCATTAAAACCTATTTACCTTCATGTTCAAAAATAACACTTGAGTTGAGTTTTGACAGTTCTTAAAGTTTTACAGACTATCGCACTGCTTGATAACTTCCCTGTGTATATGGTTCTTTGTGTGAATAAAATCTTGAGCATTTGTGTGAATAGTCCAGTTTTATCTGTATCGACATGTTCTTGTTGAAGAACTCACTTAAAAGTAGCAACTGAGACCAATTATGCTAATTCCATTAATTTTAATCATTTTTTTATTACTTCTTAATCTCTGTTTGCTTAAACTGAGAAAGTTTAACTGCTAAAATTTTTCCTCATGACTCATATTTGTAGTTCTGTGATGTAGTAGCTGTTCTTGGGTCTGACTTCTTTTAATGGCTTTTTTTTTTTTTTTTTTTTTTTTTTTTTTTGGTAGTACAGAGAAGACACCAGAACTGCAGGCAAAACTATGCAAGGCTGCAGAAATACATTTATACAGAGATTTTTGCAGAAATTATGTTTAAAGCTGTTAATTAAAAATTTTAAATGCTTTTTAAACAATTACTACCACGATTACTCTTAAAACAGAAAATCTGCCAGTTTTCCAACCCTGGTTATCATTTATGGTATGACTTATTTTTTTGGGAAGTGAATTTCACATGTGGTGTTAGTAAAGCAGGAATCCTTTGGATGAATTCAACAAGTTGCATTACCCATAAACAGTAACACTTTGTTCTCTGTCAAGAAAAGCATATTGCAGATGTCATACTGTGCAGGCTAAGCTACTTGGTGTATTGCAGCAAAATGATTGGAGCTGTGCTGCTGTTCTTCCTTTTTCGGCTGCTCCCATTATGGGTTGCCACAGCAGATCATCTTTTCCCTTATCTTACTGTCTTCTGCATCTTTCACTGTTGCACCCATCACCTGCATGTCCTCGCTCACCACATCCATAAACCTTCTCTTAGGCCTTCCTCTTGCCTTGCAGCTTATCCTTAGCATCTTCCCAATATACCCAGCATCTTTCCTCTGCATATGTCCAAACCAATACAATCTTACCTCTCTGACTTTGTCTCCAAACCTCCAAACCTGAGCTGAACCTCTAATGTACTCATTTCTAATCCTGTCCATCCTCATCACATCCAGTGTAAATCTTAGCATCTTTAACTTTGCCACTTCCAGCTCTGTCTCTTGTTTTTTTGGTCAGTGCCATCGTCTCTAACCTATAGAACTTAGCTGGCCTCACCACCTTCCTATAGACCTCCCCTTTCTCTCTTGCTGGTACCTACAGTATCTGCCACAAATTACTCCTGACACTCTTCTCCACCCATTTCAAACTACCTGCACTCTTTTTTTTTTTTTTTTTTTTTTTTTCACCCCTCTTCCACAATCCCTGTTACTCTGTACTGTTGATCCCAAGTGTTTAAACTCGTCCACCTGTGCCAACTCTTCTCCCTGCATTCTCACCATTCCACTGACCTCCCTCTTTGTAGGTTTTGTGCAAGAACACCCGTTGATCTACGTGCTCTGGTTTGAGAGTGAATCTTTTTGCAGTGACCACAGGCCTTTTCTGGTTCACTTCAAAAGGTGGCTGGCTGTAGTGCTGTGATGGAAGAATGTCGATTATACGTTGGATACTTCCCAGAGGTCTGGCAACTGTGGCCGCTTTAAGCACCCACTGATAGGCGCGATTCAGCGTATGGGCGTAGCATCTTATATGCTGGAATTTTCCGACTTGAGATGCAACCAACGTGCTTAAAGCATTGTCTGTCGCGAGCACAACATCTTTATTATCTGATAGCTGCCATTCTTCCACAGCATGAGACAGTAGCTCCGCCAGATGCGCACCTGTATGAGACTCGAACACAGTTCTCGTCTGCAGCACATGGGCCATAATATGCTAGTCCTCACTAATGTAATGTGTTGTCACTGTAACATAAGACTCCGTTACCACTGAAGTCCATGTTAATGCTGCCTGACTTGCTTTGTTCATTGACGCTGTTATCTGGGCTCTGGTTTCGTGGTAAAGAGCTGGTATAACCTTTTCTGTAAAGTGGCTGCGCGAATGGACCAGGCTCTAGCATCTTTAACAGGTGTTGAAACCCGGCATTGTCCACAATGGAATATTGCCGTAAATCTTTCATTATGAAGGCTGCCACACCTGGGTTATTTTCTTCCAAAGTTGGGCAGTATTGTAGACAGAGTCGCGTAAATTCTTGCCTGTGCTGGGTTTGGGATTTCTCTGGCTGGTGTTCTTAGCATCTCAGGGTGGAAATGTGATTTCTTAAGTTAGTAGTGTTCTCAACATATTTAAAGTTTTGTGTTTAAGGCTTTGCACACTGCACACAACTTATCCAGTTCATGCTTCCTAATCTGTTCGTAAAACCTAAAAATGGGTCCAGATGTCAGCTTTTAAAATGTTTGGAGCATTTTTAATCTCTCACCCTCCCTCTGCCATGCTGTACTGGCGGGTATGCAGTGAGTGACGTCAGTGAGATGAGTTACTTCTACACGGAGCAGCGCTGTACTCTGATCAGGCAGCCGCAGTCACTACCGGGATGACTTTTTAACTAGAATTTTTATGCAGCAGCCAGAAAATCACCAATCAATGTCATTATGATATAATCGATTATGTTCTGCCACTGCATCGTTGGAGAGTTGTCCACATCTGAATCGCATTGCATCGATTATGTAATTAATTTCAACACCCCTACTGTTCACAATTCTGTCCAAGAACACTGCAATAAATAAAGAATGGTATCAAAACATTCTCCAAGGGCAGTATTTCCCAACAATTCAGGTGCAATTTGGTGAAGTGTATTTTCCAGCATAATGGAACACAATGTCACAAGGCAAAAATGATAAAGTAGTTGCTCAGAGATCCAAACATTAGTAGTTTGAACCTGTGGCCAGGAAACTCCCCAGATCTTAACCATTGAGAACCTATGGTCAATTCTCAAAAAGCAGAACAAGCAGAAGCCCACAAATTGTGATCTACTCCAAGCACTAAAAAGGCAAGAATGTGTCCCCATCAGTTTGGATTTGGCTGAGTAGCTGATATCCAGCATGCCAGACTGAATTGCAAAAGTTACTGTAATACTGTAAATATTGACTAATACTGTAAATATTGACTGTTTACATAAATTTGTATTTGCCAAAAAAAAAGCCTTTGAAACTTGTGAAATGTTTATAATCATTCTTCAGTATACCATAGAATCGTGTTAAAAAAAAAAATAATTTGATCTTTTTTTTGATCTTGCCTGTATTGCATTTTCAGTATCATGCACCGTAACCTGTTCAAATAGCATAGCGTTTTCAAATAGTAACGTTTTTATGTATGAATGTGTGTGTGTGTGTGTGTGTGTGTGTGACTAGAGACGAATTCAATCTCATTCAAGTGGTTACTGAATATAAAAGAAACACTTTTGCAAAGGTATAACGAAACAAGTGTGTTTTTTATTCAAGAATAAAACTCACTAACAAAAAATTCAAGTGACAACAAGATACAGTGCATCCGGAAAGTATTCACAGCGCATCACTTTTTCCACATTTTGTTATGTAACAGCCTTATTCCAAAATGGATTAAATTCATTTTTTTCCTCAGAATTCTACACATAACACCTGATAATGACGTGAAAAAAGTTTGCTTGAGATTTTTGCAAATTTATTAAAAATAAAAAAAATGAGAAAGCACATGTACATAAGTATTCACAGCCTTTGCCATGAAGCTCACAATTGAGCCCAGGTGCATCCTGTTTCCCCTGATCATCCTTGATGTTTCTGCAGCTTAATTGGAGTCCATCTGTGGTAAATTCAGTTGATTGGACATGATTTGGAAAGGCACACACCTGTCTATATAAGGTCCCACAATTGACAGTTCATGTCGGAGCACAAACCAAGCATGAAGTCAAAGGAATTGTCTCGAGGCACAACTCGGGAAGGTTACAGAAAAATTTCTGCTGCTTTGAAGGTCCCAATGAGCACAGTGGCCTCCATCATCCGTAAGTGGAAGAAGTTCAAAACCACCAGGACTCTTCCTAAAGCTGGCCGGCCATCTAAACTAAGAGATTGGGGGAGAATGGTCTTAGTCAGGGAGGTGACCAAGAACCCGATAGTCACTCTTTCAGAGCTCCAGAGGTCCTCTGTGGAGAGAGGAGAACCTTCCAGAAGGGCAACCATCTCTGCAGCAATCCACCAATCAGGCCTGTATGGTAGAGTGGCCAGACGGAAGCCACTCCTTAGTAAAAGGCACATGGCAGCCCTCCTGGAGTTTGCCAAAAGGCACCTGAAGGACTCTCAGACCATGAGAAACAAAATTCTCTGGTCAGATGAGACAAAGATTGAACTCTTTGGTGTGAATGCCAGGCGTCACGTTTGGAAGAAACCAGGCACCGCTCATCACCAGGCCAATACCATCCCTACAGTTAAGCATGGTGGTGGCAGCAACATGCTGTGGGGATGTTTTTTAGCAGCAGGAAGTGGGAGACTAGTCAGGATAAAGGGAAAGATGACTGCAGCAATGTACAGAGACATCCTGGATGAAAACCTGCTCCAGAGCGCTCTTGACCTCAGACTGGGGTGACGGTTCATCTTTCAGCAGGACAACAACCCTAAGCACACAGCCAAGATATCAAAGGAGTGGCTTCAAGACCATTCTGTGAATGTCCTTGAGCGGCCCAGCCAGAGCCCAGACTTTGATTGAACATCTCTGGAGAGGTCTTAAAATGGCTGTGCACCAACGCTTCCCATCCAACCTGATGGAGCTTGAGAGGTGCTGCAAAGAGGAATGGGCGAAACTGGCCAAGGATAGGTGTGCCAAGCTTGTGGCATCATATTCAAAAAGGCTTGAGGCTGTAATTGCTGCCAAAGGTGCATCAACAAAGTATTGAGCAAAGGGTGTGAATACTTATGTACATGTGATTTCTCAGTTTTTTTTATTTTTAATACATTTGCAAAAACCTCAAACTTTTTTCACATTGTCATTATGGGGTGTTGTGTGTAGAATTCTGAGGAAAAAAAATAATTTAATCCATTTTGGAATAAGGCTGTAACAAAATGTGGAAAAAGTGATGCGCTGTGAATACTTTCCGGATGCGCTCTACCAAGAAGACATGATTCACCAGCATTTGTGTGTCTACTTATATCCCCTCAGCGATATCTTTTACAGGTAGCGAAACTTTACATCAGCTGTTGCAGACTGAAATCAAAAGCTGCTTCTTTTTGGATGCATACACTGTCAACATGGCACTGCTAGATCTAAACACTACCGTGGAGAGTTGCTTGCATACTAAAGTGAGTATAGCTGGAAGTGGAAGTCCCATTTTACTTGTGGTGCCAAGCAGAGTTGTGTCACGGTGCAGCACTCTATTAGCCAGTGAAAGCACTGTGAAGAAGCTGTCTGTTACGGTTCTGCCTTTGCCCCGTAACTGCTACATAAGCTTTATGACCACAGACTCCGAAAGTCTTTGCCATGGGTTGTAACTCAAAACACAGTTCTCAACAAAATGTTGCCCGATGTCTGAGATCACAGCAAATGTGTTATTTTTTTCACGTTCTGCACTGGTGTCTTTGTTGTCGAAACGTAAATGTCACATGGTAGTCTGATAGCGGTCACTGGACATCATATGTTTGATTTCCAGTACAACAAATAGTTCTGAGCAGTCATCAAGCACAGCACCAACTGTGGTCATCACTGCTCTTGTGAAAAGAGTGTAGATAAATGCAATCAACTCAGAGAGGGAGAGGCAAGTTCGTTGTACCACGTGAATGTCACTGACAGAATAAAACTGAATAGTGAAAAAAACAAGCGCTAACATTTACAAGTAGCCACAATTTACACCGGGTATTGCAGACTCAAATCAAATGTATGTTTTTATCATATTATAGTAATAATAATAGTAGCTTATTACTCAAAAATGCAGAGCACCCAGCCTCAAACCCAGAACCTTTGGGTTATATGGTAGCAGTTCTTACCTATGCACTACTCAAGAATACATATCAACTTCCAGTCAATTGACATTTGAGCTTGGGTTTTTAACTCGGTGACAGCATCATGTAAATGGAATGATATTTTTTTTTCCCTTTGGTTATATTCTTGAATAAAAGCGTACGTGTTTATTTGATAATTGGACTAAAGTCTTCACACATTATACACTTCACGTCATTATTACTGTAACATGGAAAAAGTTTCTGCTTTAGGTGTTTAGCATTTCTTGCTTCGCATTTCCTGCCTTCCTCCACTTAGACAGGTCATTGTAGACACGGAACACACATGAAGTTTATGTATTCCAAATAACGATGTATTTTTTTACCCTTTATGACTCCAGGCACCTCATTGTCAGATAAAGAGACTTGAGCTTTGAGAATTTTGCGACGGATTCGGCTCTGTTGGAAGGGGATGGGATAGCGGGATGCTCGCTGCTTGTGCTGATTGACAGACACATTTACAAAACAAAAGACGCTGACGGAGAGGAGCGAAGGAATTTAAGATGGCCTGGGATTAAGAGTTTTTTCGTAGGCTTCCAGGATTCTAGTGTTAACAAAGCTGTGTAGAGGAGAGCAAACTGGTGTATCTCAGAGCTTAAGGACATGTACTCTGAAAGACTAAGAAATAAACTGGCCCAAAGCTTATGTCTTCAAAATTCTCAAAGGCATTAATAAAGCAGATCCAGCAGAACTTTTTCAACTTAAGGATGAATCACATACTCAAGGGCACCACTGGAAATTACAGGGAAGTGTATTTAGGGCTGAAGTCAACAAGAGTTGTAGGAATCTGGAACAAGCTACATTTTGTAGTTAAAGCAGAAACTTTTAATCTTTAAGAGGTATTTGGAATGGATATTGGGGCTTCTTAGATATTACATGAATAAACAAGCTTGATGTTCTGTATGGTCTCTTTTGTCAGATTTTTTTTATGTTCTAATTTTCAAAGCTTTATTGTAATTTAGTTGTAGTGCTCAATAGTTTTACTGTACCTCAGGAAGTGTGCATTTAATTTTACTGCTGGAACTTCCTGTAAACAGAGCAGTCAGGTAGACGTTAGAAGAGAGAAGCCTAGAGTATTGGCTTACACATTAAAGAAAGTAGGGTAATAAACTGAGAGAAAGGAATCTGTGGAGTTGTCCCATGCATGTAGAGGAATGGCAGATGTATATGTTGTCCAGAAGAACTTGGAGTAGAAGAACAGAGAGGTCCATCTTTGGGGAAAAAATTTAAGAGAAGTAGAAGCTGCAGTTAAGAGTTCAGTCCTTTTCATTTTGTCCTTGTCTGAGTGTGGATTGTGAATGAGCTTGTGTTTTAATACAGCAGCTCACATTTTTGATTAGAAAAACAATAAACAATTTGCCCTCATTGCTTAATAAACAATAGCCTTGTTAGCTTAAGAACCAAGTTAATCCATTTTACACAAATGTTTTGAGCATGTGAACAATGTATTTTATATTTTATTATTTTAATATTTTATGTTGACTGAGCAATATGCCTAACAATGTAATTTCTGTTAATTGAATTAATAGGTATAACCTTTACAGTTTAATTGTAAAAATAACAAGGTTATTAGTATAATACAGAAACTAAGGTTTGTACCTGTCTGTACATGCAGGAGGTCAGTTAAAAATGTAAAAGGAGAAGAAAGAAAAAAAATATATAAAATCATTCCTACTTTTAGTTGAATTTGTACAAACACTATAAGCAATTCTTTCTCTGTTTTGATGTAGAGCTTTTGTACTAAACCACACCCACAATTCTGTGTTCAAATAACATCCAGCCCTCTGCTTAATACAACAGATGTTTTTTACCATTATTTTTGTAAATCATGAAATGGACCGGAGCTCTGTCCAGAGGATTGTTCCTGTCCTGTACCCTATGCTTGCTGGAATAGGCTCCAGCTCCCTGCAGCCCTGATTATGATTAAACAGGCTTAGAAAATGGTATGGAATTATGGTATCTGTTGGTGAAAAGCTTGTGTTTTGTGGTTCCCAGGTAACCATCATTTTAACACACTTGTCACACTGCACAACATTTCCAGTGAATTTCAGTTACTGACTTTATGTGCATTATGTAGGTGAGCACTTAGCTGTTGTGACTTGGTCCAGTGACTCCCAGTCATGTAGTTTGACATCCCTAAGAGCTCATTCATACTCCTCTGTGGATTGCCTTACACAAATAAACAAGTTGGCTTTTGTCTTAAGTTGTACTGGTGAGCTTGTGTGTGTGTGTATGTTCCACCTGACAAGTAATGATCACTCGCCCAAAAGTACAGTGCATCCTGTGCTATTTGGCCACAAAGAAGAAATGAATGAAAGTGGTTGCCTTGGATCCAGGCAAAAGAGTGGCTGCTCTATGTGATGCCATATGTTTGTAATATGGTAAAATAATGGGAAAAAGAAAAATAAAGGGCCAAGACTGTGTCTGAACTCCCCTTACCTGGTAAGCTTTTGTATAGGCAGCACTTCTATCGAATAGCATTAATTGGCTGTCGTAATGCAGCAACATTGTAGTACTTTATAAATTTGAAACATGCTGAAAAGTCATGAGATGTTTATGTCATCCATCATCCTTTGTTGTACTTAGTCATGTAATTTAGTATCTTCAAGGTAGCTACATCCAGAAACTTCAGTTAAGTTTGATGTGCTCTCCAACTAGATGTCCTGTAGCGTGTCACTAGCCTTCGTATAACTGGTGACTCGAACTTGGAGCCAGTGTGAATAAGTAGAGGTTTGTTTGTATTTGTACCATGTAGTGGACAGGTTTTTTTTTCTCATACTTCATGGGTTGTCTCTGATTCTGAAATGGATTAAGGGAGTTTTAAAATTATGGTGATACGATGATGTATGAGCAACTTTTTGATCATGCTGTGTATTTCAGGAAGACTTAACTTTTTTTTTTATTTTTTTTATTTTTTTTTTAATATGGTTTCAGAAAGAAGTCACAAAAGTGGGATGAAATGAATATCTTGGCTACGTACCACCCTGCCGGTAAGGACTACGGTTTAATGAAAATTGAAGAGCCCAGCACACCTTATCATAGGTAAGTGGGGTGTAAGGGGAACCACTGTCTCTCAGTTGAAATAAACTAATTCATAATATTTAGTAAAATGAATATTAGATTATTTCTGTGATTACATCAGACTTAAATGTACTAATTTATTTCTAATACCGTATACCAGTTTGCATGATGTCTTCTCTCTGGTGTTTTGTTCTAATGATCTCACAGATTGGCAGGAGATGATGAAGAAGGGTCTGTCAGTGATTCTGAATCATACGAACCCCTCACTGCTGATGACCTTGTCAAAAAGTAAGTACATATTATAGAAAATGTTAGAAAAATATGTTGTTATGGGCATCATCCCATATACAGTGCATCCGGAAAGTATTCACAGCGCATCACTTTTTCCACATTTTGTTATGTTACAGCCTTATTCCAAAATGGATTAAATTCATTTTTTCCTCAGAATTCTATACACCACACCCCATAATGACAACATGAAAAAAGTTTACTTGAGATTTTTGCAAATTTATTAAAAATAAAAAAATTGAGAAAGCACATGTACATAAGTATTCACAGCCTTTGCCATGAAGCTCAAAATTGAGCTCAGGTGCATCCTGTTTCCCCTGATCATCCTTGAGATGTTTCTGCAGCTTAATTGGAGTCCACCTGTGGTAAATTCAGTTGATTGGACATGATTTGAAAAGGCACACACCGGTCTATATAAGGTCCCACAGTTGACAGTTCATGTCAGAGCACAAACCAAGCATGAAGTCGTCAAAGGAATTGTCTGTAGACCTCCGAGACAGGATTGTCTCGAGGCACAAATCTGGGGAAGGTTATAGAAAAATTTCTGCTGCTTTGAAGGTCCCATTGATCACAGTGGCCTCCATCATCCGTAAGTGGAAGAAGTTTGAAGCCACCAGGACTCTTCCTAGAGCTGGCCGGCCATCTAAACTGAGTGACTGGGTGAGAAGGGCCTTAGTCAGGCAGGTGACCAAGTACCCGATGGTCACTCTGTCAGAGCTCCAGAGGTCCTCTGTGGAGAGAGGAGAACCTTCCAGAAGGACAACCATCTCTGCAGCAATCCACCAATCAGGCCTGTATGGTAGAGTGGCCAGACGGAAGCCACTCCTTGTAAAAGGCACATGGCAGCCTGCCTGGAGTTTGCCAAAAGGCACCTGAAGGACTCTCAGACCATGAGAAACAAAATTCTCTGGTCTGATGAGACAAAGATTGAACTCTTTGGTGTGAATGCCAGGTGTCACGTTTGGAGGAAACCAGGCACCGCTCATCACCAGGCCGATACCATCCCTACAGTGAAGCATGGTGGTGGCAGCATCATGCTGTGGGGATGGTTTTCAGCGTCAGGAAGTGGGAGACTAGTCAGGATAAAGGGAAAGATGACTGCAGTAATGTACAGAGACATCCTGGATGAAAACCTGTGAGAACCACCTATTGATTGCAGTAGTGTGACCTTTGTAGTACTCTGTTGACATTGGGTGCTGCACTGACTTTCGGAATTTATTACAAGATTCTCTTCCTCCTATCTTTACCATATGTGTTTTCCAAAATGGATTCCTTCTAGGTGTTTCTGTTTAATCTACTACTTGTGTTGTATAGTAGTTTTAAGCTTAATTTTATGTACACTGTCAAAAAATATTAACTAAATCTTTGAGTAAAGAAACAAGTCATTATTAGTTTACCATTGATTTCCTTTTATGAAATAATAAGTAACATACACATGATTTTATGTTAATAAAAATTTGAAAATTGCATAACCTTACAGGACAGGTTGATTAACCTGAGTGCTTCTGCTGAAATATAATCTTCCTCTATTGTCATATATTCTGTTCAGCATGTATTGTCATTGGAGAACTCATCCATTGTTCACTGACCTTTCTTGTTAACCTACATCCAACCGCCTAGTTTTTTAATTAAAGATTTATTGCAGTACATATTATATAAGTATTTGAGTGGTGTTGATATATTATTCCCCAAACTGCTAATCGTGTCTAGAGTTTAAGTATCACTTCTTCATATTAACTGATTTGGACCTTTAAAGTTTTATTAAAGCTTTTCAGATACCTGAGACAGTTCTCTTCCAGAAGCAGTTACTTTAGAGGTCTGGCATTCTAATACTCCTGGTAAGGTTCCCCATGGCAAGAGCATTTATCCCCTACAACAACAAACGCCTCAAGAGCTACCAGAGCTAACAAGAGTGACATGATATGGTTTACTGCAAGTAGGAAACAGATGTAGGCCCTGATGTAGCAGCAGAAGAAATCCCCGTCAGTGTACTCTTTATATGGTAGATGCATAGCTCTTAGTCTTAAGAGTAGCACAGCTGGCTGTGCATTCTTCTCTTTATACTTGGAGCAATAGTGATCACAATTTTACTCACTCACTCCTAGTGATAATAAAGAGAGCACTTGAAGTATCACTTCATGGCAGCTCAGAATCCTTACTTGACAGTGTAAGTCATCAACAGTATGCAAAACTGCCATTGTAGAGTATTTCTTTTGATAATAGTGATGGCAAAGCTTCAGGTATGTAACACTGAGTTCAGTGAGTAAAATCAAACAATACACTTGTGGAAAGTTATGTTGATGCTTTAACAATGGTTTAAACCTTCATCACCTTGATTTTTAACAGCCTTGAAAGTTTTAAACTAGACCCTCATGTAAGTAACAGTAAGTTCTTTTTTTGGCAAATGTAATTTATACTTTTTTTTTTTTTTTTTTGTTATACAGAAAAAGCATTGTGCAAAGAGTACAACTTTCATTTGTTAGTAAGATCTTTGCACTTTTGCATTTTTTAATCCCAGATTAATCAAAGGTAGTAATCAACAAACAAATAGATTAGCAAAATAGATTTACCTCTTCAACATATCAATTGCTGCCTTTCTCTCCACATGTTTATACCAACTTGGTCAGTTTCTCTTCAGCCCAGCACCTATTACTTAACCACCAAGTTTTTCTTTTGACTCGTATTCATCTTCTCCTTCAGTGACATTCCATATATCTGTCTTGATCATTTTAATCTGTGTTCTTCTCGGCCTTTCTTCATGTTTTACCTTTAATGTCCATGTTTTACTCCCATAAGTTATTTTACTCACAAATTGCTTAAACATTTCTTACCATATTAAAAGCCTTACTACTCCTAATCTTCCGCATCATACTGCCATCACTGTATGTGTCATGCATGTAAAGCTTTTTGGAAATTTAGAGTCTGACAATGTAAGGTTTCATCTTAGTCTTATTTGGAAAGGCAAGGTGGGAAGGGATGCAGGATTCAGCAACTAAAGTTTTGCAAAAGTAGCAAAATATAATGTAAATGTGCCCTTGAAACTTAAAAAAAAAAAAAAAAACACATTATGTACATTTTATTTTGAAAATAAAAAGTAATCATATAATATTGATGATTCATTGAATTTAGCTTGCTGGAATTTTAAATACCTTAATCTTGCTTTCACATCTCCGCAGTTTGAAGTTAGATGTAGTATTACTGCTGGAGACCCATTTAAACAGTAAAAGTCAAAGGTCCTTAAGAGATTAGGTTGACCAAAGTTTTCATCCTTGTTATACTCCATAAGTATTTGGACAGCAACACAATTTTCAAAATTTTTGGATCTGTATGTCACCACAATGGATTTGAAATGAATATCAAAAGTATTTTTACAATTGACTGATAAGTTATTCCATAGAGTTGTGAGCAGTTCCCTCATTATTTTGGTAACTATTAAGCAGGTAGAAAGTCTGGAATTGATTCCAAGTGTTGTATTTATATTTGGAAGCTGTCACTGTGAACTCTCAATATGAGGTCAAAGAGCTGTCCATGTAATTAAAAACAGGCCATCATTAGGCAGAGAGAACAAACCCATCCAAGAGATTGCAGAAACAGCAGAAGTGGTCAAGTCAACTATCTGGTACATTCTTAGAGAAGGATCACACTGGTGAGCCCAGCAACACCAGAAGACCTAGAGAAACATGGAAGACAACTGTGCTTGACGATCACAGAATTCTTTCCTCAGTGAAGAAAAAACAAATTCACTGCATTTAGCCAAACCAAGACCACTCTGCAGTTTGTAGACCTATCATTGCCAAAGTCTACAATAGAGAGAAGACTTTACAAAAGTAAATACAGAGGGTTTACCACAAGCTGCAAACCACTCCTCAAGCATAGGAAGGACAGATTAGACATTTTTTAGAAACCAGTGCAGTTTTGGAACAGTTCTGTTTGGACAAATGAAATTAAGATCTGTATGTACCAGAATGATTGAGAGAGAAGAATATGGAGAAGAGAAGGAATGGCTCATGATCTGTAGCTTACTACATCAGCTGTGAAACATGGTGGAAGCATGGGTCTGTAATGTTTATTGATGATATGACTACTGACAGAAGTAGTGTATAGGGCTGTACTGTCTGTTCAGATTCAGACAAATGCTGCAAAACTTGTAGGATAACGCTTCACAACACACTTGGATAATGAGACAAAACAATGTGACAGCAAACCAAATGCTTTTCAAGGCAAAGAAGTAGAATATTCTTCATTGACCAAGTCCATCCACTAACCTCAACCCAATTGGACATGCATATCATTTGCTGAAGACAAAACTGAAGTGAGAAAGTCCAGTGATCAAGGAGCACCTGAAGACCACTGCAGTAAAGTCCTGACCAAGCATCAGTAGGGTGAAAACACAGCACAGACAATGGGTTCCAGGCTTCAGGCAGTCATTGACTGCAAAGGATTTTCAATGAAGAATTGAAAATGATCATTGTACTTATGTTCCCTTGTCCTAATACCCTTGAGCCCCTGAAAATGGGGCAACATGTATAAAAATGTTTTTCTAATGGCTCATACAATGGTTTTTGTTAAATGCTTTAAATTAAAACTGTAATTCCACACTTCAATCGCATCTTGATTGCTTCATTTCAAGCCCATTGTGGTAGTGCACAGAGCCAAAATTATGAAAATTGTACCACTATCAAATATTTATGCACCTAACTTTGGTAATAAGACCAGAGGAGTTTTAATTTTGTTTCACAAGAAAAACCTTTTTAGCCACCAAGACAAGGGTACTCAACTCTGATCCTGGAGGTCGGCAGTGGCTGCAGGTTTTTGTTTAACAAAATTTTAAGTAAGAATCCATTTCTTATACTACTAAAGCAATATGTTTTGGGATTATTTTTAGTTAACTCATTTTTTATGATTCAGAACCCTCAATTCCCTATTTTAGTTTTAAACAGCTGCATTAAGGTTTTAGTTGTTACCTGTTTTCTTAACCTGCCGTCAGTTAATAATGTGTTGCAAATGATGATGGAACCACCAGCTCTCCAGCTAGGATGCTTCCATTTAATAGACCTGTGTATATGCATCATGAAGTATTAGTGTTAATACAATGATTTGAAATAAATGAGAAGGGAAGAACCAGGAGGTACACATCTGTTCTGGACAGAAAACAAAAAGTTCTATAATTTAATAAAGATTTGTCTTGGATGAATGAAAGCCCCAACAAGCCATATAATTAAATACTAATTTGGGATGAAAACCTGCACCAAATCATGCCTCCTGGGCCATGGCTGATTACCCTTTTACAAAGAACTTGGACCTTGAAGGGTGGTACATTGGCATCATCCAACTAACTTGAGCAACCTGGAGCAAATTTGCCTGGAGTAATTGTCTAAAAGTAGTCCTGAACAGTGTAGAAACCTCATACCTACTTAACACAAAACACTGAAAACTTTTGTTGGTGCACAAGGTTGATGCAGATATGAAGCCCATGAATTGTGGTTGTGTTTAATTCTCTTGCCAGTTTGGAAAGTATTTGTTTTAAAGATTTCGGGCAATTGAAGAATAAAAAGGTGCACTTGAGTATGTTTTCTCCATGCAAGGCTTTCAACTTTTGATTCTTTACTCTTTGTAAAATAAAATGCATCAACAAAAGTACCAATAAAACATAACTGGAAATCAATATTTGGAAATCATTAACAGTAGCTGACAGGGAGCTCCATCTGCTTGAGGTTTTATCATTTAAACCTTTCAACAAGCAGCCTGGCCACTGAGCAAAAGAATGACCAGTCGGGCTCAGTAAGTTGAACCTTCCTATAGCTCATGAAATATAGTCGCATTTTGGAATGAGGAATTGTATTGACTTTGAAATACTATAGGCAATAGCTAGATTTCTGTAAAAGTGAGACTATATGTGTTTAGTCCTTTTTTTTGGTACTATCTACTTGTCACTTTCCAGGTATGTGTAAATAGTACATTTAAAAAAAAAAAAAAGCGTTGTCTGTAATGTTAAGATAGATATTGTAATCCTGTCTATTGATATAATCTATACTAATAAAAGGCAAAGCACTCACTCATCACTAATTCTCCAACTTCCCGTGTAGGTAGAAGGCTGAAATTTGGCAGGCTTATTCCTTACAGCTTACTTACAAAGGTTAAGCAGGTTTCATTTCGAAATTCTACACGTAACGGTCGACAACGTCCGCCATGTTGAACTTTCTTATTTATGGCCCCATCTTCACGAAATTTGGTAGGCGGCTTCCCTGCGCTAACCAAAACCGATGTACTTACTTATTTCGATGGTATGACGCCACTGTCTGCCGCCATATTGAACATTCCAAGGTCGCCAATTTTCCAACTTCCCGTGTAGGTAGAAGGCTGACCCCGTCTTCACGAAATTTGGTAGGCGGCTTCCCTGCGCTAACCGAAACCAATGTACATACTTATTTCGGTGGTATGATGCCACTGTCAGCCGCCATATTAAACTTTCCAACGTCACTAATTCTCCAACTTCCCGTGTAGGTAGAAGGCTGAAATTTGGTACTTATTTCGGTGGTATGATGCCACTGTCGGCCGCCATATTAAACTTTCCAACGTCACTAATTCTCCAACTTCCCGTGTAGGTAGAAGGCTGAAATTTGGTAGGCCCATTCCTTACAGCTTACTTACAAAAGTTAAGCAGGTTTCATTTCGAAATTCTACACGTAACGGTCATAATGGTCAACAACGTCCGCCATATTTAACTTTCTTATTCATGGCCCCACCTTCACGAAATTTGGTAGGCGGCTTCCCTGCACTAACCGAAACCAATGTACATACTTATTTCGGTGGTATGATGCCACTGTCGGCCGCCATATTGAACTTTTCAACTGTCTTTGTTACTTATGGGCCCATCTTCAAGAAATTTGGTGCACGGGTTCCCAACGCTAACTGAATCCTACTTGCATACATATATACGTCCATAGCCTGCAGCTCAGTCACCGTGTGAGGTGGCGTTGGGTCCCCCATCCCAATGCCTCCCACGTTGTTGGCTGCCTGCCTATATAAGACCATCCGTCGCTCCGGTCTCTACATTCCCTTCCTTGCTTCGCAACGGGATTCACGTCTGCCTACTGATAACTACAGCCTTTTTGTTTAATCCACGGCTTCTCCGCTGTTTTATTGTTTGTTTATTACAATTATAGTTATTGTATAGGTATTTTAGACTTACTTTACATTGCTCAGGTACCCATTTCCTTTATCATTCCAACCCCCATTACCATGTCTATCAAGGTGATCACTATCGATCAAAGAACTGTCACTTACTGAGTGGTTTCCATGCCCGGAGATGGCACCTACCTTTTCCATTCTCTTTGTTACATATTGCACGGCCATATCAGGCTCACTCTTGATATCCGGAGGAACATTGTGTCTTATGTATTGAATGACTGGGACAGGTTCAAGGTGTGGACTGATGACGGTATAGGAGATAATTATACTACACAGGAGCACTATAAGAGTGAAATGCTTAAGCCCTTAACCTATGGTTCTGCATGTGAGTTGATGGCTGCCGCTGAATTGTTCGGTTGTCGCTTTCAAGTGTACCGAAATGACCAAATATTTTACACCTTTCGACAACCGCCAATGCCTCTTAAACATCTTAGATTCACAGGTGACGATTTCAGTAGTGGACACTTTGATGTTTATGAGTGTTTAAACTCTCAAAAGCTGGATGTGATTTTATCGATGAAACCGGTTGTGTGCTTACAATGCTTGACAGATGCCGAATGTCACTTCAACACAACAAATCCTGCAAATACTATCATAATTGAAACAAACCATGAAACTCAAACCGATTATGACAGCAGCAATCCAAGCTGTGAGATTTGAGACAAGATTACTGTTCACATGGCCAACTGTACGTTTCATGCTCAAGAGTAAGCTCAGCGCACAGCTTGGTCATGTTACAACCGGAGGGCCGAACTGACAACATGGTATACAAAGAGATCCTTAACAAATAATTATTGGCATATTTTTCCCTCAGTTTAAAAAGGTAAAATTTTCTTCTTAATAAAAATTTTAAGGCAGTACTTCGCCGCTGCGAAGCACGGGTATTTTGCTAGTCTAATATAATTGGCCCAATGAGGCATGAAATTAAGCCAGTAGTGACAACTGAGGATAGAAGCACTTAAACTGCAGTTGTTGTTGGGTGAGTATTTAGTATGCTAGTAATGAGATCACAATTTCAAAACAGAAGTATACTGTTTGATCACACTTCCTTATATGTAGAACTTTTCATGATGAATAATTTTCAAAAATACCTTTTTTCTGCTGAAAACCAAAGACACAATACAGTACCTAGGAAGTCTTTTTAGGCACTCGAAAATATTGGTTTGCTCTGGTTTGCAGAGTGAACTAACAAAACAATTATAAATTGAAATTTTGAAAAACTGCTATTATATCTATTCTCCATAGATTATTTTGTATATAATTAATGTTTACTTATTAATGAAAGTAAGCTTGAAGATCAAATAAATAAGCATCTTCACACTACATTGTAGTTTTAATTTTGCAAATACTCTGTTCATCTGTACTATAAACCCTATGTTGACCACATTTCTCTTTAGGCTGGCAGCAGCTGAAGGGTCACAACCGAAGATTTTTATGAAGGAAGATGATGAAGATAGTGAGGAAGATGAAGAAGAAGAAGAAGAGGAAGAGCTATCACCAGAGGAGCAGGGTAGCTTAAATGTTTCACTTTTGAAACTTCTTGTTTTCTCAAGCCGCCAGTCTATATTCATACTACTATATTCTCATTTAAAAATGCAGACATTAGTCTTTGCTGTCATCTTTGCTGTCATCTTTGCTACATGCTACCAACACCTGAAAACAGATTTTTGCAAACGCTCTGCAGAGTCACATATTTCTG
This sequence comes from Polypterus bichir lapradei, assembly GCA_026402145.1. NCBI lineage: Eukaryota > Metazoa > Chordata > Cladistia > Polypteriformes > Polypteridae > Polypterus > Polypterus bichir. The sequence continues at coordinate 101,903,965 of JANRMT010062813.1, read as the reverse complement.
AAAATGCTGCTCTGAGCTAATTATGTTTTGATTAGTTCATGCTTACTTCCTGGCCTTTCTCTAAATGGATCCTGCTCGTTACATTTTCTCAGCTGCTTTGCTTGCCTTTTACTCTCAATAGCAATTCCACCTCATTGTCCCCAAATCTAGTCTGTTTTTGTGTTTTTCATATTTGCCATTGTTGTTCTCCATTTGTAAATGCAAGCTGCAAATGAATGTATAGCATGGAAGACACTTCCATTTCCTGTTTCTGCCAATGCACACGTTTTCTATTGTAGGTGAACGGCCACATCATTTGTGTGTTTTGGTCACTTTTTGTGTGGGCAAAGAGATTTTCGTCAAAGGTAAATAAAACACTAGTGTGAATGAAGGTCATTTTCATTTAAAAATGCCATTTTTAAATGAAAATATAGTCATGTAGATGTAGCCTGATTGCAATAAATTGATTTTAATAGACTGTGTGATTCTGACTTCAGGTTTTTGGTCTGAAAGGGTTACACTTGGCTGACATCAGACATGATGGTCAAGTATAAATTTATATGTAAATCTGTGAAAAGTAGTTGCAGTTAACAAAGATAAAAACAATCTGTATGATGCTGAAGTATAGCTGTGTGTCTGTTTTGCAATTTTTGTAATACAAGTTATTTTTCTGTCAAAAGTGTCAGCTCACACCAGAATGTTATGTGACATTTCCCTGTGGCTTATTTTGCTTTGGCATCATAACCTTTAACGTGTTTCTGTAATGATCATGGGTAAGCGTGCAAGTGTCTTTTCCCTTATTGGAGTTGGTTTTAGTCATTGTAGTTTGCATTTATGGTCTGATGATGACATCAAAGGTGTAAAACAAGATGAAGACTAGAGAAATGACTGACAGAAATCAATACATTTTGAAAGTGAGTTTAAAGAAAATACTGTTTAGAGCCATTGGTGTACACCTGGGGATTCCAAAATAAACAGTGTCAAATTCTTTGAGGGGAAAAGAACAGGAGGTGTAAGTTACCTGCAACAAGCAGGCCATCCAAGGAAGACAGTTGATGACAAGAGTATTATTACAGCTATAAAAAGAAACCCAAAAATAACATCCAAACAAATTATACAGTGTGCATGGTACAGAGTTAAGTGTCAGTAATTTACATTCACAGAAGAATTAAAGAGAAGAAATGCAGCTCAGAACAGAAAGGCCAGAATGGAATTTGCGAAGAAGTACAAAGAAGATATAAAGATGAACCAGGAATCATGAAAAAATTCAACCTCAAGATTTTGATGAATCTTGACATTTTAGACCTTCCTGAGTCAGAAAATTTTTTGAAATTGTCTGTGTGTGTGTGTGTGTAAACACCACTCAAACGCTGTGACTTTGGTCAGTGAGATTTTGTACACTGGCTCTATGTCAAAAATAAGGAATCCTATAAACCTTTGGGCCACTTCCGGCAACTGGAAGTGGTACTTTAACTGAATACTTTCGTGAATTTTCAAGTAAACTATGGTTATAATTACAGATAGATGAATCAAATTTTGTTTAGCTATTTATAATGATAAAAAGCAAACATATGAAATTTGAGAAAAATTACTCAACTGGAAGTAGTATTATAAACAACTTCCGAATTTTTTTGTATCATGGAAATATAACTGTGTACATGATATTAAAAACTGTATTCAATGTAACGCATATTCTTTCAATAATTATTCATTTTATTTAAATTTATACATCATCAGTTTAACAATAATGTGTAAAGATTGAACATGCCATGTAAATATAAAGATGTAATCCCTATAATGTTCCCGATAATACATTTAATTTTATGTTTTGTTTTTTTTTTTTTTTTTTTCCCCCCCTATCATTATCATAATTAAATGTAGCTAATTACAGTTTTACCTACAGCAATTTATTGTAACAAATCTATTATAATAAAAAAATCCTGGGACAAGATGTGACTTTTTCAGAGAGATTCTTTCACGTCCCGCGAAAGGGGACTTTGTGCCAAGAGATTTAACCACGCCCGGGTTACCAGCACAAGCATGGAAATTATTACTCAGTGAAATAACGGAACAGGGAAAAGAGATTGAATATATTGTTAGGATTTCAATTTTAAGTCTGAGATTTGTAGATTGTCTAATTCGTTGCCATCAGGGAAAAGTCGTGCTTCTTCCAAATGAAGAGGCGTATCCGCGAGAATTAAAAAATTTGTTGTTTGGTAAAAGTGAAATCCACATACGTGAGTGGCAGAGATGCAAAGTGGCTGGTGCGTAGCGCAGGCTGCGGGGGTTGGTGAGTGAAGCCCCCTAGTATTAAATAATACTAACCCATTTTCTATGTTTTTAGGTGACTATAACTCTTTTTACTTTGCATGTAATCTAGGTAATGCATATGTAATCATAAAAAAATGCCAACGTTTTCAACCTCCCTAAGTGCGAAAATATTTTAATATATAGTTTGATTATAAATAGAGAAATGATTGTATATAGATATTAATTAGTTATGATGAGAAAGAGAGATGATACTTGAGAAATATTGTGCAATTGGAAGTGGTCCTGATGACCTTTTCCTCTATCTCAGTATATGAGAAAGTCGAGGGGGGTAAACTCTCAATTTTTTTAATGATAATGTAAATCACGATGGTAGCAGCAGAATTAATTCAAAAGTGTACAGAAACTTCTTGTCTTCTCGAATATAAAACAAAAGTCCCCAATGGGCGGAGTATAATACAGCAAGACAATGATTAAAACACCCTGTCTGCCTAACTAGGTAGTTCATCAGAAATAAAAAGTGGAAATTTAACGGACTGGCCAAGTCAGACTCAATGCATTTCAGCTTTTGAAGAGAAGTCGAGCAAAATTACACTTTCTATTGGCTGACTGTACAGATTACAATATGCAAACTTTCATAGCAGCTCAGGCCCCAGCTCAGGCCCCCTCTGCTGCTACCTTTTTGAAGACAAAACTAAATTCAGAAAAGCCCCAAAACATGGACCAACTGAAATAGACTTCTGTAAAGGCTTGGCAGGGCATGGTAAATAAAGTCATCAAGAGTCTGATATCAGTGATCTGAAGACTTGGGGCAGCTATTGCATGTAAGGAGTATGCAGCCAAATAAAACCTTAACCAACTTCATTTTTTTTCGGATTTTTGTCTCAGTCCATCTATTGAGGTGGATATGAGGGGACTAAATATAATGAAAGTAATTTTTTCTAATATTGTAAAACATTGGCTTGAAATAAGTTGTAAAGTTCCATAATCCTTTCAACTTGAATACTTAACTTTCTAAATATATGCCAAAAAAACAATATTACCCCATCCTCCCAATATGTTTGCTTCTCACTGTGTACCAATGGAAAAAGACGTTAGTGTCAAAGTAAAAACAGATCTCTACAAAGTCATAACTATCAATATAATTATGAATAAAAATTGCTAAATAATTAATTGCATAAGTGTTTAAATCAGTATTAAGTAGATTCACCTTTGACTCCCATGATAGCCATGAGTCTGAGTGGACAGATCTCTCTCTTTCTCAGCATTGCACATCTAAACACTAACTTTGCCCTTTTTGTCTTGGTAAAGCTGTTGAAGTTCTGTCAGATTGTTTTTTAAAGTTCCATTGCAAATTTTCATTTGGATTGAGATCTGGATCATGAGTCGGCCACTCCAGGACATAAACATTTTTGTTTCAAAGCTGTTTCTGTGTAACTTTGGGTTTATGCTTGAGGTTGGCAATATGTTTTCATTTATAATACACACATGTAATCACGGGACGTATCCGTTCCTCAAGAATGTTAAGTGAATGACATGTAAATGCAATACAGATGTTTTCTTCATGTTCATCTGGATTTTGGTGGAAGTTAACACCAAGAAAAAGCTGCATGTGATGTTTTTTTGATGCCATCTGGATGCACATCTGACTGAATGCAAGTGGCGAAAGCCTGTGTGGATAATCTCCATTACTGCAATGAGCAGAAAAACGCTTACCGCTCAACCCACACTCACCTGATGCTACAGATGGTAGAAAAATGCTCATTTCAGATGTCCGTGTGGACAGGGCCTTTGAGTTTATTATAGGTTTCTTGGTGGCCTCCCTCATTAGTCTTCTTGCACGATCACTCCATTTTTGTGGGCATCCTGCTATAGACAGTTTTACAATTGTCATATTTTTTTCCATTCCTTAAAATTGATTTAACTGGACTTCAAGAGTTTTATTGTCTCCATTCCCTGACATGCTTTTCAATTACCTTTTTACTGAGGTTTCTTTTGGAGTTTTCTTTTGTCTTTATTGTGCCGCTTAGGTCACGATACCTACTTAGCAAATTTGACCCTTCCAGGTAAGATACATTTATACTACAGTCATCTGAAATCCCTTGCAGACAGGTGCTGTCCATTTAAGTAAATGTTTGACTTCCAAAAGTGGCTGCAGCATTAATGATTGAAGTGTGTCATATTAATTGGAGTGGTATTTATTTAGTCATTTATGTAGTGTTTTATATTTGTAATTAATTTAGATAACTCTGCAGAGCACAGTTTGACATTAAATTATTCTTTTGTTTCTGTTGATCAGTGTCTAAAAAGCCAAATTAACTCTACTGTGATTCAGTATAAGAATAAAAAATTGAACTCCAAGGGGCTGAATGCTTTGTTATAGACACATTCTCTCAGTGCGTGTGTGCGTCTGTCTCTCTCTCTCTCTCTCTCTCTCTTTAATTTAGCACTGTCCAATACTTCTGTATTACATACAGTGGTGTGAAAAACTATTTGTCCCCTTCCTGATTTCTTATTCTTTTGCATTTTGTCACACAAAATGTTTCTGATCATCAAACACATGTAACCATTAGTCAAATATAACACAAGTAAACACAAAATGCAGTTTTTAAATGATGGTTTTTATTATTTAGGGCGAAAAAAAATCCAAACCTACATGGCCCTGTGTGAGAAAGTAATTGCCCCTTGTTAAAAAATAACCGAACTATGGTGTATCACACCTGAGTTCAATTTCCATAGACACCCCCAGGCCTGATTACTGCCACACCTGTTTCAATCAAGAAATCACTTAAATAGGAGCTGCCTGACACAGAGAAGTAGACCAAAAGCACCTCAAAAGCTAGACATCATGCCAAGATCCAAAGAAATTCAGGAACAAATGAGAACAGAAGTAATTGAGATCCATCAGTCTGGTAAAGGTTATAAAGCCATTTCTAAAGCTTTGGGACTCCAGCGAACCACAGTGAGAGCCATTATCCGCAAATGGCAAAAACATGGAACAGTGGTGAACCTTCCCAGGAGTGGCCGGCCGACCAAAATTACCCCAAGAGCGCAGAGACGACTCATCCGAGAGGTCACAAAAGACCCCAGGACAACGTCTAAAGAACTGCAGGCCTCACTTGCCTCAATTAAGGTCAATGTTCACGACTCCACCATAAGAAAGAGACTGGGCAAAAACGGCCTGCGTGGCAGATTTCCAAGACGCAAACCACTGTTAAGCAAAAAGAACATTAAGGCTCATCTCAATTTTGCTAAGAAACATCTCAATGATTGCCAAGACTTTTGGGAAAATACCTTGTGGACTGATGAGAGAAAAGTTGAACTTTTTGGAATGCAAATGTCCCGTTACATCTGGCGTAAAAGGAACACAGCATTTCAGAAAAAGAACATCATACCAACAGTAAAATATGGTGGTGGTAGTGTGATGGTCTGGGGTTGTTTTGCTGCTTCAGGACCTGGAAGGCTTGCTGTGATAGATGGAACCATGAATTCTACTGTCTACCAAAAAATCCTGAAGGAGAATGTCCGGCCATCTGTTCGTCAACTCAAGCTGAAGCGATCTTGGGTGCTGCAACAGGACAATGACCCAAAACAAACCAGCAAATCCACCTCTGAATGGCTGAAGAAAAACAAAATGAAGACTTTGGAGTGGCCTAGTCAAAGTCCTGACCTGAATCCAATTGAGATGCTATGGCATGACCTTAAAAAGGTGGTTCATGCTAGAAAACCCTCAAATAAAGCTGAATTACAACAATTCTGCAAAGATGAGTGGGCCAAAATTCCTCCAGAGCGCTGTAAAAGACTCATTGCAAGTTATCGCAAACGCTTGATTGCAGTTATTGCTGCTAAGGTTGGCCCAACCAGTTATTAGGTTCAGGGGGCAATTACTTTTTCACACAGGGCCATGTAGGTTTGGATTTTTTTTCTCCCTAAATAATAAAAACCATCATTTAAAAACTGCATTTTGTCTTTATTTGTGTTATATTTGACTAATGGTTAAATGTGTTTGATGATCAGAAACATTTTGTGTGACAAACACGCAAAAGAATAAGAAATCAGGAAAGGGGCAAATAGTTTTTCACACCGCTGTACATATTGCCTGGAGCAAAGCTAAACCAGTCACAGTGAATAAGGTTGTGGAATCCACTTTTTACGTGTTGTTTGCAGTATTATATTGAGGCAGGAAACTTGATATTGAAATTGGAGGAGAAACCATGAGGGAATAACAAGAGCACTTCTTGTGAAGAAAGATGTGCAGCAGTAATCTGGTTAGATTTATTCCATATATGTGGGAGGCTTCATATGCATTTAGTAAGGGTTAATGTATCGTTCAATTGTGTATGTAATTTCCAGCATGTAAAATAGACCAGATACTAACATATCAAAGGTATAATGCAGTAGTGTTCCTTATTTAAATCATTCTTAGTTGGTATGTAAATGCTGCCCTTGACTTCATTTTGAGCAAGAAGTTCATTATGCCAGCGATGGGCAAATATACCTCACAAAGTATTGCAATTATGGTTTATTTCCTGGGATGGACAAATTTTAAATGTATATAGTAGTCTGCTGGGCTACCAGCTTTGTAAACTTTCCAGTCCAAGTACGCGTTCTGGTAACTCAGCTTTATATATGGGTTACCTGCAACTTATTACAGCAATGTTTATTTGTAAAATTGTGTTATACACAAGTGCATGGCACTCTTCTGCCACAGTTGGCATCTTGGAAGGGAATATTTTAGCAAATAGACGATATTTAAAGGATTATGTCATATCGACATGTGGTCTTTTTCCAAATTACACATTTTATCAAAGATGAACTGAAATGCTGCATTAATATTGTATTCTCCAATTATTATTTTTTTTTTTTTTTCAAAGCTTATTTAGACTCCACCAATTAGTTTTTCTGTCAAAAACATTAGTTTGACCTTCAGGGTTATTCTGAGGTGCAGTATGTTCTACAGGGTGGGTCATTTATATGGATACACCTTAATAAAATGGGAATGGTTGGTGATATTAACTTCCTGTTTGTGGCACATTAGTATATGTGAAGGGGAAACTTTTCAAGATGGGTGGTGACCATGGTGGCCATTTTGAAGTCGGCCATTTTGGATCCAACTTTTGTTTTTTCAATAGGTAGAGGGTCATGTGACACATTACTTATTGGGAATTTCACAAGAAAAACAATGGTGTGCTTGGTTTTAA
>JANRMT010062813.1:101866393-101896117 GCA_026402145.1 Polypterus bichir lapradei | reverse complement strand
TTAAAACCAAGCACACCATTGTTTTTCTTGTGAAATTCCCAATAAGTTTGATGTGTCACATGACCCTCTTCCTATTGAAAAAACAAAAGTTGGATCCAAAATGGCCGACTTCAAAATGGCCACCATGGTCACCACCCATCTTGAAAAGTTTCCCCCCTCACATATACTAATGTGCCACAAACAGGAAGTTAATATCACCAACCATTCCCATTTTATTAAGGTGTATCCATATAAATGGCCCACCCTGTATAAAGTGTCGTAAACCTTTACTTTGAAAACTGCTAGTGATCTCGGGGATACAGCTGCATTAAAATTTGTCTTGCTTGGACCATGAAGTGGGTCTTCATATTAGTAAAGAGGTTTAGGCCTGAAAAGCATGTTCACACTCTGTGGTGCTTGGGCTAATAGTAAGTATTTTAACAACCTCCAGTATAGGAGGCCAGAGTACATATCTGTTAATGGTGAGCTTTTTTTGAATTTGATTCCTCTGATAGCCCTCTGATTTCCAAAGGTTAATCTCCATTTTCTGTTGTTGAACATTTGAATATTTGTGACAGGAGCTTTCTTGGAACATTCAGGCCATTACATTGTAGTAAAGAGGTCATGGGTTTGCGTCCTTCCCTGTGTTGTAGTGGTTTGTGTAGTGAGAATAGTGCTATATAAATGTAATGAATTATTATTATTTGTGATCAACAAGCTGTAGAATATTTTAGGTCATTTTCTTATAGTAGCATGCCCTTTCAGTTGAAAAGCGTTAACCTGCTGCATCAATGTACATTTCATAAAATAACTCCACACTGCATCATGATTTGTTTGAACTTGCAGGCTGATTTATACCTTTTCAGCACTAAAATTAGGTTTGCCTGAAAACACAGGACCTAATTTATATGTGGGTTCTGGATTCTCTCCACACAGCACGGTACATTCTCTGACATAGTTATGATGCTTTCCCCTCCCGGCAATCATCACTACTTACTAGTTGTGGAATATATACTGTATTTAATACATTGAAATAGGTCTACCTGTGTTTGAAAAGTTATTTTCTGTTTATTTTTGTCATAATGCTGCTTCTAGTTTTGGAACCTTAGCTGTAACTTGTATTAAAGCAGTTGTTGAAAAGTTTTGTCTTGTCCGGTTTTCTTTTTATTATTGCTTTATTTATATCCTGATAATTGACAAGAGGATACAATTCATTTTTGGAATTCTTGCTCTAACTGCCCCAGTTACTTTATAGCTAACACTGTTGTTTCTTTTGCTTGATTTTATTGACTTGCTGCACAGTTTCACTATATTGCTTACAAGTGTGTGGATGCATACCTATTAAAAGATGAGTATATTCTTTTGAGTGGGTGACATCATGTACAGTGGGGCAAAAAAGTATTTAGTCAGCCACCAATTGTGCAAGTTCTCCCACTTAAAAAGATGAGAGAGGCCTGTAATTTTCATCATAGGTATACCTCAACTATGAGAGTTAAAATGAGAAAAAAAATCCAGAAAATCACATTGTCTGATTTTTGAAGAATTTATTTGCAAATTATGGTGGAAAAAAGTATTTGGTCAATAACAAAAGTTCATCTCAATACTTTGTTATATACCCTTCGGCAATGACAGAGGTCAAACGTTTTCTGTAGGTTTTCACACACTGTTGCTGGTATTTTGGCCCATTCCTCCATGCAGATCTCCTCTAGAGCAGTGATATTTTGGGGCTGTCGCTGGGCAACACGGACTTTCCACTCCCTTCAAAGATTTTCTATGGGGTTGAGATCTGGAGACTGGCTAGGCCACTCTAGGACCTTGAAATGCTTCTTACGAAGCCACTCCTTCGTTACCCGGGTGGTGTGTTTGGGATCATTGTCATGCTGAAAGACCCAGCCACGTTTTCATCTTCAATGCCATTGCTGATGGATGGAGGTTTTCACTCAAAATCTGACGATACATGGCCCCATTCATTCTTTCCTTTACACAGATCAGTCGTCCTGGTCCCTTTGCAGAAAAACAGCCCCAAAGCATGATGTTTCCACCCCCATGCTTTACAGTAGGTATGGTGTTCTTTTGGATGCAGCTCAGCATTCTTTCTCCTCCAAACATGACGAGTAGAGTTTTTACCAAAAATTCTATTTTGGTTTCATCTGACCATATGACATTCTCCCAATCCTCTTCTGGATCATCCAAATGCTCTCTAGCAAACTTCAGACGGGCCTGCACATGTACTGGCTTAAGCAAGGGGACACGTCTGGCACTGCAGGATTTGAGTCCCTGGCGACGTAGTGTGTTACTGATGGTAGCCTTTGTTACTTTGGTCCCAGCTCTCTGCAGGTCATTCACTAGGTCCCCCTGTGTGGTTCTGGGATTTTTGCTCACCGTTCTTGTGATCATTTTGACCCCATGGGGTGAGATCTTGCGTGGAGCCCCAGATCGAGGGAGATTATCAGTGGTCTTGTATGTCTTCCATTTTCTAATAATTGCTCCTACAGTTGATTTCTTCACACCAAGCTGCTTACCTATTGCAGATTCAGTCTTCCCAGCCTGGTGGAGGTCTACAATTTTGTTTCTGGTGTCCTTTGACAGCTCTTTGGTCTTGGCCATAGTGGAGTTTGGAGTGTGACTGTTTGAGGTTGTGGACAGGTGTATTTTATATTGATAACGAGTTCAAACAGGTGTCATTAATACAGGTAACGAGTGGAGGACAGAGGAGCCTCTTACAGAAGAAGTTGCAGGTCTGTGAGAGCCAGAAATCTTGGTTGTTTATAGGTGACCAAATACTTTTTTTTTTCACCATAATTTGCAAATAAATTCTTCAAAAAATCAGACAATGTGATTTTCTGGATTTTTTTTTTCTCATTTTGTCTCTCATAGTTGAGGTATACCTATGATGAAAATTACAGGCCTCTCTCATCTTAAGTGGGAGAACTTGCACAATTGGTGGCTGACTAAATACTTTTTTGGCCCACTGTACGTGAAGATATACTGTACACTTCAAATATTTTTGTATGTCTTCCTTGTGCTGTGGTGACCTATTGCATCATATTCAGCCCTTCATTCATCAACTGGTACCCATACAACTAGCCTGTCCTCAAAAGTCACTATTTAGGGTGTGTGGCCTTTTGCCTGCATCGCCACACAATTTAAACAAAAAAAAAAGTATGAACGCAAGGCATGATGTCATTTTTGCTGTACTACATTCTCAACTATTGCAAAGGCATCAAGTAACAAGACTTTAGATGGTGGTTACGATAGTTTGATGCACTATAAGCAGCTGTCCTGAAAAGCAAAATGAAAATTAATATCGTACATGAAGATTTTGGTCTTTTGTTTTAATCTGATTGTGTTTGATGAGGAAAATGCTGCATGGACCAAAGATCCAAAACATCTGGAAGTCTTCTGCGCATCTATCCAGAATTAAAAACTGGTTGTCCCAGCATCTGGACAACCTATTTGTCCACCCCTTTTTCAAAATTGTACTAATTGACAGGGGAGTTCAGTGGTATTGATACTGTAATTGAAAAGAAGCATTGTTTCTTTTTGTATTGTATTTTTTGCATAATTTTTTTTTTAATAATGGTAGAAATGTTTCTGAGGAAAGTTTTTAATTTTATAGATAAAACAATTTTATGTCTTTTACATTTTTAACAATCACTAGTAATTCAGCATCTGTTGACATTGATATGGTGTTATTGTATTGAATGTGGAAAGGCAGGTTTGACTGAAAAATTCACCACATGTACAGTAGACTATATCCACACTTATATTTACTTGCAAACTTTTGTCTCTGTTTATGTCTTTCATCCACACTAACCTAGCATTTTAATCCTATAAAACACTCTCCAGTGCCATATAATTCTGAAAACGCCTGCTCGACTTCAGAATGTGATTACAGTTTGGTTGCTTGTTTACTTAATCATTCCCTGATTTGAATCCTGCTTATTACAATGTCTTATTCACTGATTGGTAACCCCTAAAATATTTTCCAACATATTAGACATGGAAGTGTTGCTTTCCATGGCGGTACTTGTGTTTGCATCTAAATTGTGTTTCCTGCAGTTTGAATCCTGCATACATGCAGAAAAGGCTATTTTCTAGTTGGTACAGTTTTGTGATAAATCACATGGCTGGTGGCATTACTGGCCTTTCATGATATTTCTGTCAATGCATGAATGTATTGCAAGTAGAATCTAGTGTAGGTGAATGTTTACATTATGTGTTTTCGGTTGTAATTTTGTAAACAATTTGAAATTGCTACAGTGGACAGTTTTTTTTTTTTTTTAAATTTAAAGGAAAACATATTAATGTGGACATAGCTGTAGCTTCTTCAGCAATCAAAAGAAGACAACTTCTTGATTTAAGTGTTTGGTAAAATTAATTGCAATGATGGATGCTGCATTAACAAGGAGATAGCCTGAGCATTTGGATTGTAAAGGCATTTTCTTACAATAGTGATCAGAGCCTTAAAAGCTGCTATTGTAAATATAGCACTGATGGAGAATTAACTTTAAAATTAATTCAGTTTTTTCATTTGCCTTTGAACAAGCAAATGTTGTAATCTGGATGGAAATATGGAAATAATCTTGCCATGTTTCCCATACTTAAATACTTTCTGTTAAACCAATTCTACCGATACCAAAACAACATGCATCAGAGTAATGCATAACCAATGGTTATGTTAACTGTTCTCTTGCATGGCTCATTGTTTTGCCTTGTACTTTCTAAGATTTTGTGTGCCTTGCTTTAAAAGTTTTTGTTCTGTAAGGAAGTGAAGTCATTTGTGGATTCAGTTTTAAAAGCTTTCTTTAAATGTTTTTTCAGCAAAAAAGAAACAATTTGAAATGAAAAGAAAAATGCATTATAATGAAGGCTTGAACATTAAACTAGCCAAACAGCTTATTGCCAGAGAGCTTGAAGAAGATGATGAGGATGAGGATCAAGATGAGGAAATGAAGGATGAGACCGAAGTAGATAATGCACACATGGACCTTCCTCAAGATGGTAAGTTAGACAGTTAGTCTCGGGCATTATTCCTAACAAAAGCTTTATTTCACTAGTAATTTATCATTTCATATCCTCCGTGAATAAATCAAACAGAAAAACATTAGCAGTGTTGGGACCCCAAACACTTAAGAACAATATTGCTAACAATATTAAAGGGTGTACTTCAGGTTGTAACCATTGTGTTTTCTTGGACATTCTTTGGTCAAATGATGACTGGCTGTTCTATTAATTTATAGTCTGTGGACCGGAAAAAGAGGAGACAAAGAGGAATGAATGTGATATCGGTGTTCGTTGGACAGGAAAAAAGAGTGGAAATGTTACTCCTGTGGAAGTGCAACCCAATATTCAGTTACCCCTGTGTTCAGTAAAACCAGTCTCCGTAGGGCACTTGTCAGACTTGCTTATTTTACACTTCTTAATGTTTTACAGTCATCCACTTGCTGAAAAAGTTTATTATAATTTTAGGACTATGTGGAGCCAGGCCATAACATGGCAGAATTAAGTAAGTACTTGTAGAAAATCTTTTTAACTAAGATAACTTAATGTACGGAATTTCAGTCTTGTCAAGATCTATTCAGTTCCTACAGCCATGCAGTTCAGACTCTGCAGGTACTGTTTAGCTCTTGATAGTTTGGTTTCTCATCATCTAATGGATAGTGTACCACACCACCTTTAACGGTAGGTGTTTTTAATGTCCCCCAACCCCAAATTCTAGTATTTGACAGTTCAGAAATTGACCTTGTTCCTACAGTGTGTTATCTGGAGGAATGGTGATTGTCAGCTGTTTTAGAAAGGTTTTTGCTGTGTATTTCGTGTCTACTGAAAGATTAGGAATGGTTTAGTATATTTGGCAAATTAAAAATGTTTAAAAATGCATGTCCAGTTCTGAAAGACTTTTAATTTATTAAAAGTGAATTACATTTTAAATATCATGGTACATTATATGTATGAACAATGGATATGGATTCTTTACCTTCCACAATAAACATATAGGTAGGTTGTTTTTGTAGTTTTCAATATGTAGAGTAGGAATTTTATAACTTTTAGCTTGTAGTCAGTATTCAACAAACAAATGAAGTCATCTTTCCTTGATGGATCACCAAGAAGTCTGAAGTTTTCACCATTTATGCTTTCATTTCATGGTATGTGTTGTATTTCATGTCTATACAAATTTGAAAATGCACAGCTTTACATGGATGATAACCTTGACATTAGAATATTAGACAACTGTAAAGAGTCCCAACATAAACTAGACTTTTGCATTTTGCCACCTATTGTTAATTTCCCATACTTTACCTCAAATTGCGTATATGTATTTAATGCAAATAGTACACAGAAGGACAAAAATACAGTATGCATTAAAAAATGTCACTATGGTTTTCACATTCCTCTGTAATGCAATAGACAGGTCTTGGGTTTCTTTTTGTTTTACCATTTTTATGAAGTTTTAGGTTTAATTTACTGTACAGAAAATAAGTCTATTTTCTTTGCTTTACAACCTTAAATGAAAACACACAAACTAATATTTTTTCCAGCTTTACTTACTCAATACCATCTATAACATGCAAGTGAAAAATATAACAGCAACAGTTCAGAAGAATTTTAAAAAATAACAAACAAGAAATACTGAGATTAATAAAGGATCACCCCCCTCCTAAACAATATTTGTAAACTCAATCAGGTGTAAGTAACCGTGATCAACTGTAATCAGTGTGATTAGTGAAGCATACAAACAACTGTTCCTGCAGCATTCCCTTGCTTGGTAGTGCAACTGACAGCAAACAACTGACTATGGGTGGCAAGCCACATCCAAAAGATCTCGGGGATAGAGCTGTGGACAGACATAAGGCAGGAGATGGATACAAAAAAAAAATCTCAAAGGCTTTATCAATCCCAAGGAGCACAGTAAAGTCCATAATAAAGAAGTGGCAAGCTTTTGGTACAACTAGGACCTTCCCTGAATCCGGCCGTCCCTTCAAACTAGATGGGAGAGCTAGGAGGAAACTAGTAACGGAGGCTACCGAGAGGCCAATGGCCACTTTGAAGGAGTTACAGGATTTTATGGCAAAGAGTGGTCATTGTGTGTATGTGACAACAATTTCACAAGTGCTGCACAATTATGGCTTGTTCTTGAGGGTTGTAAGGAAAAAGCCACTTCTCAAAAAAGGCCACATTATGGCTTGTTTGAGCTTTGCCAGAATGCACCTTGAACATTCTGATGCCAAGTGGAAAAAGGTCTTATGGTCAGATGAGACCAAAATCGAACTCTTTGGCCTCAATACCAAACGGTACAACTGGCGGATCCACAACACACCATACCTACGGTAAAGCATGGAGGTGGCAACATCCTGTTGTGGGGGTGTTTCTCTGCCACATGGCCTGGGGCTTTTGTTAGGGTAGAAGAAAAAATGGATGGGGCAGCAAAATACTGTCAAATTCTTGAGGAAAGCCTGCTTACCCTCTGCCAGAAAGTTGAAGATGGGCAGAATGTTCATCTTTTAACACGACAACAACCCGAAGCACACAGCAAAATTGACCACACAGTGGCTGAAGGAGAAAAAAAGTGAATGTCCTCGTGTGGGCTAGTCAGAGCCCAGACCTAAATCCCATTGAAAATTTGTGGAAAGATTTGAAGATAGCAGTCCACCAATGCTCACCATCGAATTTGACCAAACTTGAACAGTTCTGTAAAGAAGAGTGGGCAAATATTGCTCAATCTAGATGTGCAAAGCTGTTAGAAGTATCCCAACATACTCAAGGCTGTTATTAAAGCAAAAAGTGGTTTCAACAAAATATTGACATTGGGGGTGATCCTTTATTAATCTCAGTATGTCTGTCTTGTTTTTGATTTTTTTTTTTTTTTATAATTTTTCTGAACTGTAGCAATGATTTCTTTCACTTGGATGTTATAGGTTGCATTGAGTAAGTAAAGCTGGGAAGAAATATTTTTTTATGTGTTTTCATTTAAGGCTGTAAAGCAAAAAAAATAGGAATATTTCTTTTCTATACCTACTGTATATATTTTATGTATAGTGCTTTGGTCAGGGGGACATTTTCATGTTTTTAACATTCCAAAATAATACAAAAAAGTTAAGTGGTGTTCTTAATTCCATACACATCCAGTACCATATTTATATACTACCTTTTAAAAACTTAAACTTTAAAATGAAAATTTTATTTTAATTAACATTTTGTATTGTGTGGTACATGACTATAACGCCACATGTCAATATGTGACACTGTTGTTCATTTTTTTGATTTGTACTTACTGATATAGGTGCAGGGTTGGGGTTTGGTTGGTAATGGCAGTCCTGGTGCAATACTAGAGGAAAGTTGCAAAGGTAAAAATTATGCTTCCCACCCCTCCCTTTCACGTTTCTCTAAGATGATCGAATCACAGTCATATCGTATAAGTGCTAAATAAGTTATCTTCGAGTGGCATTAAAACTAAAATAAGTCTCTAGTACTTCTGAATTTAACTTGCCAATCTTACAGCCAGCTGACCGTGCTGAATGCCCTAATAGAATGACAAAATCCAAACTTTTTTCTGTGGTGCCACTTTTTTGTAATCCAAAAAATTCCAAGGCACACCACGATTCTACCAACCACAAAAGCATTAAATCTCTTAGACTTGTTAAACTGTCCAAAGGTTGAGGCGGGAGTGGGGGGCAAAGAAAGTCATTTGGAGACTGCCGTTCAGAGACACAGCACTTGTGTAGAGTATAATTTTCTATTGTTGATGGTTATGAACAAGTATCTGTGGAGTTTTAACACAAGTTTTAATGTGTGCCCATTTAAGAGATGCACATTCTTTAGCAGTCCATTCAGAGTCAACAGTCCTTTCGATGATTTTTTTTTACTTTGATATTTCTGTGTCTTGTATATTGTATGCTAATCCAATTTGATAATTAATACCTTGGCCTCATTTTCTTGTTGCCATCATTCAACTTGCTTGATTAGGAAGCCATTCAAATTTAGGTTGTACTTGCTCAAGTAGTATTTTGTTAAAAGTTGAGGTTTCAGGTCATTGTGTGTGGTTTTTTTTAATTCCTTTGTGATTCAGTGTATATTTACTTCATGATTTATGTATTAATTTTATAATTGCATTTTTTAATGTTAAATGTGATGTAATCGTAATTGCATACATTTATGTGATTAGTTAATTTTTTTAATTGATCCCAGCCCTAAGATGTATATAAAACCACTGTTTTACTATGTAGCAGATTTTGTTTATTTTCTCAGGTATATAAATCTTAATGGCTGTTTCATACACAGTGTAGATACTGGCAAATTAAAAAAAAATTATAAAATTCTGTGTTTTCTTTGCATTTCAGAAAACGGTGAATAGCTTGAATTACATGATTCCTAGAAGATGACTGCATCCCTGCCCTGCTTGACTGGCACAGTGCTGAAGTGAGGACACACTGCTTCACAGTGTTGCCTTCCATGTCTCTGTATAATGGATACTGATGATGCATATCAATCGGTTACTTGTTCTGTTGCCAAAATTATAATGGCTATCTTAATTGTACAGCAAAGCAAGGGAAGTGACTATTTTAGCACCTCTGATTGTGCGCAAGTTCATCTTATTCATTTGAGTGTCAGTGCTGTTTCTAGCCTAGGAGCAGAAGCCTTGTGCTTATTTTTTTTTGTATGGATGCTCTGATTTGTTTGGGACATTCTCTCTCTCTATATGAGATTTTCAAGGGATGGGGGTTGGGTGAAGTATGGGGAACTGATGACATTTTAGTAATTTTCAGATAACCTGAATGGAATGAATAAAAACACAGTTGTCCCAATCTATTTTATGATTTTATTGTTTTGAAAGTATTTTTCATTATTCTGTCTAAATGTAAAAGATTTTATGCATTAGGCATTGAAAGTGCGGTCACACCTTACATATTCTGTAGATACGGCACTGAGATGTATTTCTGACTCAGTATTAGATTAATACTGCTAAAAGGGTGACTTGTATTGAACCTGCTGTAAACTCCTGGTAAGTGTCAGCACACCACATTATGCAGCACTCTTGTATTCTCCTCCTCAAAGACTCAACTAGACTCCCATCCTTCAGACTGTTAATAAAGGTGTTGCACTTGAGTTGGAATCAGTTTATTATTAATTGTCGTTTGAGAAATCTCTGTTTAATTCCAGTTTTATTTTGTGCTTGACTTCATTCATGTTTCTTCTAAGGGAACCTGAAGGTATTCACAAGCCAAACACAATGAACTAATGTATTAATTATGACTTAAGTCTGACTGTGTAAAGTGGTGTGAAGTTTCCACTGACCCTAATAAAAAAAAAAAAAAATAATACTTAAGGGATTCAAGTGAGGTCATTTTTGACTGCATTTCTGGTTCCTTGTGTGCTTATTGGGCATGTGCCTATTGAACTGAAATTCACATTTAGCTGTTAATGTTTGGATGATCAATGCTTAATGTGGTCTACTATATATAATTTTTAATAACTTTACCACTATTGTGTGTGTGTTTTACTAAGGTATTAAAAAGTGAGCTACCCTTTATTCTTCAATGTTTAGTTTTATTCCTGGCTCTTTGGACCACAGTGCCGCCAATTGTGTTATAAATGCATGTTATTGCATTAAAACAAACTGTGATAATAATATAAAGGTAATAGTTTTTTTTTTTTTTAAGTCCAGTTTATACGAGTAATTATGCAAATCTTGTCCATCTGTACAGTAGTCTGTGTTGGATTAATTGACAGCGCTAAACAGGCTTGTTCCTTAAGTGGTACAGCAGTTACCAGTGGGGGTAATCGATGCTATTTTATGCTTATAAATGGAGGGGGAAAAAAAGCTAGGTGTTTGCCTACTTGGTTGTATTTTCCCATATTCGTTTAAAAGTTTCAAATAGTGTGTTGCGCTTAGTGTGAGAAAAAGTAGCAGTAAATCAATTCCCAGTCTCCTATATAACGTTTTTGATAACAGAACAAAAAAATTCAGGTACAAGGCAAGAAAAAAAACTCAAGGGCTCATTTTGGCCCAACTCTGAAGTGGAGGCCATTGGCAGTCGCTGATGTGCTGTGTTTGACACCTTATAGTGACTCTTTCTGAAAAAAACATAACTAGGATTCACAATTACGTAAGGTTGTTTCTCTTTTGATAAAATATTTACACCATATACTGTATTAAATGTAGGCCAACCTTGGTACTATCTTTTGGCCCTTTGGGGCTAAGATCTCAATATTCTGTATTCTAAGGGGTTATGTGTGTTTGTTTTTTGGTTTTTTTTTGTGTGTCCCTTCCACCCTATCCTCCATGTGTGTGAGTTCTTTAATATATTTAGTTATTAAAGCTAGTGTTTTTTCTTGCTGGTTTTTCAAAATAAAGTAAGTGATAAATTAGTATCAAATTAAATTTTAAGTGTTCAATCCTTATCCTATCATACCCATTTCAATATTCAACATATAAGCTGAAGAGTTCAGAAATATTTTCTTGTGCACCATTTTAGGTTGGTTTTGTGGTGGTCTGGGTGTTTGGCAGGGCAGTTAAAGTATTTCATTAGTTTACTATGGAGGACTGCCCATACAAACTTGAGAAACTGCTTGGTGCCCCCTGCCTTGGGCCTAAGTTGCTTTTCATTGTGCCTGACCAGTTCAGTCAAACCACTCATATCTATCAGTTAATTATTGAGGCAGGGTCTTTCAGTTCTGTTCCTAATGGGTAGTGTCTCTTTTTTGGAGGATACTGTTAGCCTTTAATTAAAACCTGTCTGTCTTTATTTAAAATGCCCAATTGTGTACAGTTGGTTTTTTTACGGTGTTGATAACAGCAGCTTTTGTGTTTCAGTAAATTGATGAAACAGACTTTAGTGTGTTCTCTCTGAAAAAATCACATTAAATTGATAGTCCTGCTGTTAAATTTCAAGATACAGTCCCGATCAAAAGTTTAAGACCACTTGAAAAATGGCAAAAAATCATATTTTGCATGGTTGGATCTTAACAAGGTTCCAAGTAGAGCTTCAACATGCAACAAGAAGAAATGGGAGTGAGACAAAACATTTTTTGAGCATGCAATTTAATGAAAACAACGATTAAACTGAAACAGGCTGTTTTACAGCTGATCAAAAGTTTAGGACCACATGCCTTTAAAAGGCCAAATCTGTGCAAAGATGTGGATTCATTGTCATTTTCTGTCAGGTAGTCGCACGTTCTGATGGCAAAGGCAAAAAAACTCTCCCTTTTTGAATGTGGTCGGGTTGTTGAACTGCATAAGCAGGGTCTCTCACAGTGCGCCATCGCTGCTGAGGTGGGACGCAGTAAGACAGTCATTTGGAATTTCTTAAATGATCCTGAGGGTTATGGAACAAAAAAAGTCAAGTGGAAGACAATCCAATCCAATGAGGGATTTTTTTAGAACAAATCAATGGTGTGTGGCACTGCTATTATATTATAATATCCTCTCAAACATTTGGAATAACAATATTAATGTACCAGGGAGTTTTCTTTGAAGTATCTGTGTGGTGCACCCGCATTTCTGAATTTGGCTCATTTTGAAGATCCTAAATGGAACAACACAGACTTTGTCCAAAAAAAAATCCCCTAATTCACCTCTTTACGTAGTAGCTGTTGGTCATGGTTGTGTTCTTAACAGAGCTGGAGATCACACATCCTTAATATCAACTTCTTTTTTGAGGTGTTTTTGTCTTTGCAATTTTGCTTTTGTGAAGCTGTTGTAATTTATGATAACATATTTCTCTTATTTTGTAGTTCACAATGACAGACCACCCTTTGAAAAGAGTAAGTAAATTTAAATGGCCAGAATCAGTAGTAGCTCAATATCAAACAATGGATGCAGAGATAACCCACAGTTAGGGAAGGTATTGGCAGTATTGTGTGACTGAAGAATGAAGGTTGAAGGTGGGATTTTTAAGAGCAGCAATATGGAGCTGAGCCATGAGCAGGCAAGAGGGCGCAGGTTGATGTAGCAAAAATTAGAATGTTACAAATAAGAACAGAATAAGAAACTAGACACTCAGAGGTGCAACAACAATGGAAGAGCTATCTAAGAAAGTACAGGAAAGCAGGCAGAAGTATGGACATATGCTGAGAAAAGACAATGAATATGTGAGCAAAGAGTGATGGGAATGGAAGTACAGGGGAAGACAAGGTGGGGGGGGCGCAAAGGGGAGATGAGTGAAGAACGTAAAAGATGATTTGAAGAAAATTGACTGGGGAGGTGGTCGGTCAAACATGAAGTGGGAAGATATGAAAATGATAAAGAAATGACAGAGTAGCCATAAAGCACCTGAGTACACTGTGTGCACAATTATTAGGCAAGTGAGTATTTTGACCATATCATCATTTTTATGTGTATATTCCAACTCCAAGCTGTATTAACTTGAATACTTATTGGATTTAAGCACATCAGGTGATGTGTATTTGTGTAATGAGGGAGGGTGTGGCCTAAGGAGATCAACACCCTATATCAAGGTGTGCAGAATTATTAGGCAGCTAGTTTTCCTCAGGCAAAATGGGCCAAAAAAGAGATTTAACTGACTCTGAAAAGTCAAAAATTGTAAAAAGTCTTTCAGAGGGATGCAGCACTTTTGGAATTGCTAAGATATTGGTGTGTGATCACAGAACCATCCAACATTTTGTTGCAAATAGTCAACAGGATCGCAAGAAACGTGTTGAGAACAAAAGACGCAAATTAGCTGCCAAAGATTTGAGAAGAATCAAACATGAAGCTACCAGGAACCCATTATCCTCCAGTGCTTTCATATTCCAGAGCTGCAACCTACCTGGAGTGCCCAGAAGTACAAGGTGTTCAGTGCTCAAAGACATGGCCAAGGTAAGGAGGGCTGAAACCCAACCACCACTGAACAAGAAACATAAGTTGAAACGTCAAAACTGGGCCAAGAAATATCTGAAGACAGATTTTTTTCAAAGGTTTTATGGACCGATGAGATGAGAGTGACTCTTGATGGACCAGATGGATGGACCTGTGGATCAGTAATGGGCACAGAGCTCCACTCCAATGTGGAGGTGGGGTACTGGTATGAGCTGGTATATTTAAAGATGAGCTAGTTGGACCTTTTTGCATTGAAGATGAACTCAAAATCAACTCCCAAACCTACTGCCAGTTTTTCGAAGACACTTTCTTCAAACAGTGATACAGGAAAAAGTCTACATCTTATCTTATCTCTATTTTATGCAGGCCAATGCTCCATCACTTGCATCGAAGTTCTCCACTGCGTGGCCAGCCAGTAAAGGCCTTAAAGATGAAGGAATAATGACATGGCCCCCCTTCCTCATCTGACCTAAACCCTATCGAGAACTTGTGGGCACTTCTTAAACGCTAGATTTACGGGGGAGAAAAACAATACACCTCTCTGAAGAGTGTCTGGGAGGCTGTAGTCACTGCTCCACAAAAAGCTGATCGTCAACAGATCAAGAATCTGACAGACTCCATGAATGGAAAGGCTTATGACTGTTATTGGAAAGAAGGGTGGCTATATTGGTCATTGATTGACTGATTTATTTTTTTTGAAATGTCAGATGTTTATTTGTAAATTTTGAGGTGTTTGTTTATTATTCTCACTATAACAGATGAAAATAAACAAGTGAGATGGGAAAATTTTCATTTTTCCTTTAGTTGCATAATAAATCTGCACACTAATAGTTGCCTAATAATTGTGCGCACATATGTATTCCCCTGATGATGTTCACACTCACATTTCCGTTGTGAAACATTCAGGTTTCAGGTTTATTAACATTTTGGATTGACTGATAGCACTGTGTTTGTTCCATATTAAAATTAATCCTCAAAAATACAACTTGCCTAATAATTGTGCACACAGTGTATGTATCCTCTCATTACAATTCACCTCATCTATATTGATTTTCTTCTACAAGCCAAGCAATATCTGTATTTACATAAAACAGTACGCAATATGTGAAAATGACTAAATTAGGGGATTTTTTTTATCATTTTACTTTGAACAAAGTTTGTGTTTTTCAGTTTAGGAACAAGTAAATTAGCCAAGTGAAGAAATGAAGGTCAACCACACTGATGCTAAAAAGAGTACTGTTTGGTCCATTAATATTCTTGTTCCAAATGTTTGAGAGAATATTAAAATACAAGGGCTGCCCCAAACGTCACTGACTTTGTGCCAAAGAGGAACGTGAGGGAATGCCCACCTTGGATGTTTAGAGGTACGTATTGGTCTCTGTTAATATATTGAACATGTCGCAGCTCATGAGTCTACCTTCAGAAAAACACAAAATGATTATGGCACTCATGGGTGGCTTGCTAGGAGAAAGTCTTTGTAAAGGATCTGGGCAGCACAGCTGGCACCAGCAAGAAGTACATTGCGTGAACTATAATAATGCCCTCTGCACAGACAAGAGAAAAGTGTCGCATTTAGGCATGTAGACACAACTCTTCATCATTAACAAAAAATTGCAAACGCGTAGCAATGATCAAGTGTGGCAGTGGAAGGCTGAGCTGGAATGACTCTCCGTCACGAAGCTGGCTGCAATCTCATCTTTGTGCATGAACCTTAGGCCCTTAACAGCTAAGAGCATGCAAAATAATAAGAAAACAGATGAAGTAATAGAGGTGAAAACAACATTCAAAAATACACATTTATTAGATTAAGTTTCAAGAAAAAAATGTATCCATACCACAAGGAACAAAAAATTAAGATTCAAATTTTGTCAAAAAAGTAAACGTGCAATAAAACTAACTTAATACACAAAGAACAGTGCATGAGCACAGTAAATAGATTTTACAATGAAAAGCATAAAAAACACATTTGTATATTAATATATATTTATACTATATACAGTGTATAGTTGCATGATGAATTACCTGGCCAGAGTCTCTCCAAATAGAAAGAGAACGTCTGTGGGTTCTGTTTCCTGGTTGGAATGACATAATGGAAGTAAAATACAGAGGGTGACTACCTTACAGAGTGGATTGCTCCCCCAATGTGCCAGATGGCATCATCTCTGCCACCTAGCAAAAATTAAAAAATATATATATATACACACACACACAAGGTTTGACAATTAAGTTCACAAACTCATCCTAGAAAAACTGCTACATACCTCGTTGCTGAATATCACTACGTCACCTTTGAAGTGCGCCCCTTGAGTAGGCACCGACGCCAGTGCCTAATTCACCCTTCAAAGCAATTTTGAAAATGTTTTTTTGGAATGGCCATCAGAGCTATTGTCACATTACGCTTGATGTCCTGAATGTCATCAAAATGTCTTCAATTTTTCCTTTATCTTTGAATCAAGAATAAAGTCATTGGGGCCAGGACAGGTGAATAAAAAGGGTTTTCCAATATGGTGTTTTGTTTACTGGTTAAAAACTCCCTTACAAACAGTGCCATGTGAGCTGGTGCATTGTTGTGATGCAAGAGTCCTGAGTTGTTGGCGAAAAGTTCAGGTAGTTTTTGTCTAACTTTTTCACGCTGCCTTTTCAGCACTTCCAAATAATAAACTTGGTTAACTATCCAGTTGGTACAAACTCATAATGAATTATCGCACTGATACCAAAAAAGATTAACATCATTTTGACTCTTGATTTGGACTAACTGAACTTTTTTGGTCATGGAGGAATTGTTTCAGGGTTGTATTGGTACACCCATGTTTCATCTCCAGTAATAACACGGCCCAAAACATCATCTCGCCTCTTGAATAGGTCTTGGCAAACTTTGTTTTTGTTCATCGGTGAGCTCCTTCAGGACCATTTTTGCTCTCTCCTTTCTCATGTCAAGATTTTCATTTAAGATTTTTCTGTTCCTCTGTCGATGTTTACTTGTTCTTCTGTGCAGTTCTCATTACTGACCGCCTTGACCGCTCTTCATCAGTGATGCTTTCTCCCCTCACAAAAAAATGTTTAATCCATTTGTTTACTTCATGGCATTATCCCCATAAACTTGGACTAACATGTCCCAGATTCTACTTCCACTCTTGCCAAGTTTAACAAGAAATTTAATGTTTGTTTGTTGCTCTAATGCGGGGGTCCCCAACTCCAGTCCTATAGAGGGCCTCAGTAGCTGCAGGTTTTCATTCTAACCCTTTTCTTAATTAGTGCACTGTTTTTTGCTGCTAATTAACTTCTTTTGACTTCTTTTTTAAGATTTGTTCCCCTGAAGTTCTTCATCGTTCCTCTCAATTGCTTCATTTCTTTCCTTAAACGGCACCCAAACAGAAAGAAAATGTGAACTTAGTGAGCCAACAGAAGACCAACTAAGTCAGGGCTTCAAATTTCCTTCCAACCAGTTGTTTAATTAGACGCCAAGTCTTGTTGTTAATTAAACCCGTTCTTTAATTCCATGGCTTGTTGCTGCTCTCATTATGCAGTATCATACATTTCCAAAAATGTTGATTTTTTTTCTTTTCTAAGAGCTCTGTTAAAATGTTTTGGGGACCTGAGCAGATCAGCTTTCCTGAGACCTTCATCTTTCTTTATTTTCAGATATTGTATGATGGTCACAGTTTGCTGGTCATGTTTTGGTTTATTTTGTGTCTTATTATTGTTTGGCTGTTAATTAAGGAAAAGAAACAATTAAGGGGTCTGAGTTTTCAAGCGCAAGTCAATTAAAGTTCATTCAAAAGAAGTTGGGAGCAAACATAGGTCACTAATTAAGAAAAGGGTCAGAATGAAAATCTGCAGTCACTGTGGCCCAACAGGATCAGAGCTGGGGATCCCTGCTCTAATGCAAGCTCCGACATTGTTATGACGACATACAAGAACACACAACAACAATAATGAACGTCTCTCTGCAAGGCACTGCCATACGTTGACATGAACACAGCTGTGAGACACTGATATATCAAGGTTATGAGACCTTACCGAGCTGTTTGTACAGTACTGCCAGCATAAGCACATGGTGGCAAGTTCACAAACTTAATTGTCAGACCTCGTACAGTATATATGTATATACTGCTCAGAAAAATTAAAGGAACAGTTTGAAAACACATCACATCTCAATGAGAAAAAAAATGTATATTGACATGGACTGGGTAATGTGTTAGCAATGAAAGGATGCCACATCATCTGATGGAAATGAAAATCATCAACCTACAGAGGGCTGAATTCAAAGACCCCCCAAAAATCAAAGTGAAAAAATTATGCTGCAGGCTAACCCATTTTGCCAAAATTTCATTACAGCAACTCAAAATGGTACTCAGTAGTTTGTAAGGCCCCAACATGCTTGTATGTATGCCTGACAACATTGGAAGTCATGCTCCTAATGAAATGACAGATGGTGTCCTGGGGGATCTCCTCCCAGATCTGGACCAGGGCATCACTGAGTGAGCACAGGGCCAACTAGAGGACGTCGGGCCCTCAGGCCCCCTCATGAAGTCTGTTTCTGATTGTTTGGTCAGAGACTTTCACACCAGTGGCCTGCTGGAGGTCATTTTGTAGGGCTCTGGCAGTGCTCATCCTGTTCCTCCTTGCCCAAAGGAGCAGTTACCGGTCCTGCTGATGGGTTAAGGACCTTCTACGGCCCTGTCCAGCTCTCCTAGAGTAACTGCCTGTCTCCTGGAATCTCCTCCATGTCCTTGAGACTGTGCTAGGAGACACAGCAAACCTTCCAGCACGTATTGATGTGCCATCCTGGAGAGGTTGGACTAACTGTGCAACCTCTGGAGGGTCCAGGTATCACCTCATACTACCAGTAGTGACACTGACCGCAGCCAAATGCAAAACTAGTGAAAAAAACAGTCAGAAAAGATGACGAGGGAAAAATGTCGATGGGCTCCACCTGTTAAACCATTCCTGTTTTGGGGGTCGTCTCATTGTTGCTCCTGTAGTGCATCTGTTGTTAATTACATTAACACCAAAGCAGTTGAAACTGATTAACAACCTCCTCTGCTTCTTAACTGACCAGATCAATAGCCCAGATGTTTCATTGACTCTGATTAAAAAGTGTTCCTTTAATTTTTGAGCTTTATATATATATATTTTTATTTATTTATATTTGTTTTTATTTTTTTTTGCATATATATATATATATATATATACAAACCGGATTCCAAAAAAGTTGGGACACTATACAAATCGTGAATAAAAACTGAATGCAATGATGTGGAGGTGCCAACTTCTAATATTTTATTCAGAATAGAACATAAATCACGGAACAAAAGTTTAAACTGAGAAAATGTATCATTTTAAGGGAAAAATATGTTGATTCAGAATTTCATGGTGTCAACAAATCCCAAAAAAGTTGGGACAAGGCCATTTTCACCACTGTGTGGCATCTCCCCTTCTTCTTACAACACTCAACAGACGTCTGGGGACCGAGGAGACCAGTTTCTCAAGTTTAGAAATAGGAATGCTCTCCCATTCTTGTCTAATACAGGCCTCTAACTGTTCAATCGTCTTGGGCCTTCTTTGTCGCACCTTCCTCTTTATGATGCGCCAAATGTTCTCTATAGGTGAAAGATCTGGACTGCAGACTGGCCATTTCAGTACCCGGATCCTTCTCCTACGCAGCCATGATGTTGTGATTGATGCAGAATGTGGTCTGGCATTATCTTGTTGAAAAATGCAGGGTCTTCCCTGAAAGAGATGACGTCTGGATGGGAGCATATGTTGTTCTAGAACCTGAATATATTTTTCTGCATTGATGGTGCCTTTCCAGACATGCAAGCTGCCCATGCCACACGCACTCATGCAACCCCATACCATCAGAGATGCAGGCTTCTGAACTGAGCGTTGATAACAACTTGGGTTGTCCTTGTCCTCTTTGGTCCGGATGACATGGCGTCCCAGATTTCCAAAAAGAACTTCGAATCGTGACTCGTCCGACCACAGAACAGTCTTCCATTTTGCCACACTCCATTTTAAATGATCCCTGGCCCAGTGACAACGCCTGAGCTTGTGGATCTTGCT
Source organism: Polypterus bichir lapradei (assembly GCA_026402145.1). Lineage (NCBI taxonomy): Eukaryota > Metazoa > Chordata > Cladistia > Polypteriformes > Polypteridae > Polypterus > Polypterus bichir. The sequence goes on along the minus strand of JANRMT010062813.1, from coordinate 101,876,253 downwards.
TAGAAATGGCTTCTTCTTTGCACTGTAGAGTTTCAGCTGGCAACGGCGGATGGCACGGTGGATTGTGTTCACTGACAATGGTTTCTGGAAGTATTCCTGAGCCCATTCTGTGATTTCCTTTACAGTAGCATTCCTGTTTGTGGTGCAGTGTCGTTTAAGGGCCCGGAGATCACGGGCATCCAGTATGGTTTTACGGCCTTGACCCTTACGCACAGAGATTGTTTCAGATTCTCTGAATCTTCGGATGATGTTATGCATAGTTGATGATGATAGATGCAAAGTCTTTGCAATTTTTCGCTGGGGTAACACCTTTCTGATATTGCTCCACTATCTTTCTGCGCAACATTGTGGGAATTAGTGATCATCTACCCATCTTGGCTTCTGAGAGACACTGCCACTCTGAGAAGCTCTTTTTATACCCAATCATGTTGCCAATTGACCTAATTAGTGTTTATTGGTCTTCCAGCTCTTCGTTATGCTCAAATTTACTTTTTCCAGCCTCTTATTGCTACTTGTCCCAACTTTTTTGGGATTTGTTGACACCGTGAAATTTTGAATCAACATATTTTTCCTTTAAAATGATACATTTACTCGGATTAAACGTTTGATCTGTCATCTACGTTCTATTACAAATAAAATATTGACATTTGCCATCTCCACATCATTGCATTCAGTTTTTATTCACAATTTGTTTAGTGTCCCAACTTTTTTGGAATCTGGTTTGTATATATATTGTGGTGGGTTGCCGGCATTTTACTCTGGCCCTCACCCCCAGGCCGCCAGGAGGAGCTCTCCCGAGAGCATATATGGGCCCCGAATTCCAGCAGGGCCTCATGGACTATGTAGCTTTTATACACAGCCCTGCTGGATACCTTGGGGGCCACTGGGAGTCGCTGTCGGGAAGCCAATAGCCTCATTTGTGCACCATGACCCGGAAGTTCGTCACAGGAAGAGCGACGGGCTTCCGGGGTGAAGAAAAGTCTGTTTAACCTGACCCAGAAGGAATAAGGACTTGTGGAACTGTTGGGCGGAAACACTTCCGGGTCAGGAGGAATAAAAGGACTCTGGGAACTCCCAGACAATGAGCTGAGCTGGGTGGTAGGAGGGCAACGCGTCTGGGAGCTGGAGGATTGGTTATTGTTGATTATTGATTTATTATTGGTATTGTTTATGAGTAGTGTGGAGTGGAGGGTGCTTAGTGCACGTAATTATTATAATAAAAAGAATTATTGTGGCACTTTTACCAGGTGTTTGGCGTGGTACCTGAGGGTTCGAGGGAGCGGTACTGCCCCCTACTGCGACTATATATATATATACAAATGAGCACACACACATTCAGCAAGGGGTTGGTGTAAAAGTGTTCAGTGCTTTTATTAAAAGCAAAGCCGTCCCTATATACATATATATATATGTCTGTGAGATACCCTAAATTCGCTCCTTGCTCAGGTCCAAAGAACAGAGATCCTTCCTGCACAAGTGAGGAGACAGAAAGTGAGCACACAGGATGTTAAAGTTGTGGATTAACCTGAAAATCTTACACCACAGCAAAAGTAAGCACAGTGACAAGACACAAGGTGGTCATCCTGCACCATCAAGGTCTCTTCCAAGCATGCCAGTTTTCCCAGATGTGCTATGTAAGCAGAAGCACAAATTGGCAAAGCTGAGGTCCAGAAATGTAGTGGTGGGCCATGGAAACGGAGTTCAGCAAACAAGAAATGCATCAAGCTTCTGATGTCAATTATCAGTTCAGAACTGGCAGAAGCCACTAGGACCCTGCGACACCCAATCTACAGTCTGGACAAGTCTTATCAGAGGTGGTTTTCATGGAAATGTGGTGGTGAAAAAGCTGTTCCTCTCAAGTGGAAATTAAGCCAAACACCTCATGAAAACACAAAGAATAAGGTGTAGAAAAATGGCGGCCCGTGCTCTAGACTAAAAAGTCAAAGAGTAAAACAAAAGGAAGTTTGTCCACCAAAAGGCTAGAAAACAGTAAATGGAAGCAGACACTAAAATCACACCATTCAAACCCGTTTGTCCAGAGCAAGGGAGCAGCTGGAGCCTAACCAAGCAAGCATGAGGCACAAGGCAGGAACAACATCTGGACAGGGTGCCAGGCGGACACACACCCACCCACAAACACTCTTATATCCAGGGCCAATTTAACAACGGCAATTCACCTAACATGCATGTCTTTGCATTGTGGGAAGAAACCAGAGCACCTGGAGGACACCAACACAGACAAAGGGAGAACTCCATGCAGGTAACACACAGAATGTCCCACCAAGGCACGCCGTAAAAAGACAAGAAAGCTGATCACCCATATGAGGTTACACCACATGGTTGAAAATTTTACAAAAGTGAAATATGTTGCTTTCTTGGAAACGCTGGGGACTGTAAGTGGCTTACCTAAGACAGACCAGGCAAAAAACATTTCAAACTTTAGGCCTGTGTTAGGACAGAAGGACCACTGGAGCAGTGAGAAAAGACTGTGATAGAAAATGAAAAAGTAAAGAAAATGCATAGTGGAGTAATAACAGGTAGGGACAACTGCAGCACTTTGGGGTGTCAAATCGGCTATTCCCATTTGCTGGTCGGAAATACAAGCAAAACTAATGTGTGATGGCGTTCAACAACGGTTTAAACAAAACAAGGCTGCCCCTCAGCAATTAGGCTAATCAAGGCTTCTTTAACAAAGTTCATTTTAGTCAGGCTGTGGAGCTCCTCTTCTCAGATTGCTTAAGCCATAAGTGACCTCTTCCTCCAGGCAGTCTTGATTTCATAGCCCAGGTACTGGAAGGGGTGGAGTTAGTTGACCTGGGTGGTCTTTCTATGCCACAGAACAAAGAGAAGACAAGGTAGTTAGCAGAGGCAGTGCCCTCCAGCAGTTTGGGGTGGTATCATATACCTCTGAAGAACTTGGAAAATGACCCACTGATGCGAATATGTGGCAGGCAGTACATATAACCCTAACCCTGACCTTGAGTGAATCACATTTTATTTGGTTTGTTTTAGATATTTACTGTTATTTTTCCTTTCAGCATTAAAGATCCATCTAGAGTTTGGAGTTTGCATGTTCTCCCTGAGTCTGCGTGGGTTTCCTCCCACAGTCCAAAGACATGCAGGTTAGGTGGATTGGCGATCCTAAATTGTCCCAAGTGTGTGCTTGATGAGTGTGTGTGTGTGTGTGTGTGCCCTGCGGTGGGCTGGCGCCCTGCCTGGGGTTTATTTCCTGCCTTGTGCCCGGGGATTGGCTCCAGCAGACCCCCATGACCCTGTAGTTAGGATATAGCGGGATGGATGGAATTTATTTTGAGTTTTCACACATACCATTTTGTTTATCCCAAAATCATTGTGCATGCTGTTTGCTTTTGGCTTCTGCATATTGGCTGTGTTTTTGTTAAATAAATAAGGAACAAAGTAAATGTGTTATGATTTATTTGTCACCTGAGGTTATCTTTATCTCATTTTAGGATTAAATGACGGTAATTGTGGCCTATATGTAAAATTCAAAAAGTGTGGATTTGTGCCGGACTTTCTATCAGATCCTCCATATTCACCTCAAGACTGAGTGAAGCTGCAGCTCTTGTGCCCTCTGCTGGCCGTCCCTTTGCACACATCAGAAAGACAGGTTTAGAAAATTTCAAAATCGTGGCTGCCTTAAACTGAATTATCTTTCTCATTTTTTAATTGTTAGTCTTCATTTGGGGTCATTTATATGTTTTCAGATTTTATTTTATAAAATGGACATCATAGGCAATGAAATGCGCATCAGAAGTTTGTGAGGAGCTAAAGATAAAAGACTAGACTTCTAATCTGACAGTCTAGTATTGCTCAATGCTGGCCTGTGTGACAGACTGGGTCAGCTCCATGCTGTCTAGGTGCTTCCAGGAGCCACTTGATCTTATAACCATTGACAGTCATGAACCGAGGCAAATGAGCACACACACATTCAGCAAGGGGTTGGTGTAAAAGTGTTCAGTGCTTTTATTAAAAGCAAACAGTGCAAAAATGATCTTCAATAAATATTTCATTAAAATCAGGAGAACCTGGAGGTTAAAAATCAATAAATATATCCATAAAAACAAGGTTAAAACAAACTTCAGGAAACAGTTCTAAAAACTCAGAATCTTAGGTGCCCCCTTCTCCAATCTTGACGTCTCCTCTGTTTACCCCAAATGGGATCCTGCAGCCAGAAGAGATGTCCTTTCCAACAGGCACAGCCAGCCTTTTAATTGTTTTGGACTCCTGCTGCTGTTACAGGCACCTGGCATGACGCCACACTGAGCCTCACCTAGCTCCTCCGAACTCCTGCTGCCATTCCCCGGCCTTACACGAAAGCCTAAGCAACAGATCTCTCCAGCTCCCTTGAACTGCTAAGCCGAAGTCACCCTCTTTAGCCCAACTCATCTTCAGGGCTCTCTACCTGGCTGGCTTCCTGCCTCCTCTCTAGCACACACTGGCATCTCCTGTTCCAGCCATCTCCATTCTTCCTTTCTTTAACCTCCTTCTCTCTTTTGTCTCTTTTTTGAGCCCCCTCTCTACTGTGCAAGTTCCCTTATATCCTGAACGATTGAATGAAGGTGTGACCCTCTACGAGGCAGCTGACTGAATCGCTTACATTTATATATGAGTGTGCGATCATCCAAGCACTCCAGTCAACCCTGGTGCAAGCCCCACACATGATCAGAGCCTGCCCACTCTAGGACCCGTGCTTCGCCACAGACCTCCTATCACAGCCTGGCCATCTTATATTTCTACAGACTATTATAAAATTGGAGAAGAGAAACGTGTTGTGTGACTTGAGGTATATTTACGAGGGATATCCAGAAAAAAAGGTTACAACAGCTATAAAAATCGAAAAATGAATATATTTCAACCAAATTTACAGGGTATGTTCCAAAATATGTGTTTATTTCTCAACATAATCGCCGTCAACTTCGATGCACTTCTTCAGCCTGGCCACCAGCTTTTTTATACCCTCGTCGAATACGCTCCGCTCCACCTCCGAAAGCCACTTCTCCACTGTCTCCTTCACCTCCTCATCGTTGGAAAAACGTTTCCCACCCAAGAATTCTTTCACAATTCTTCCACAAGCTGACGATGGATCTCGGCCGCGGATTCGCGACGCAAAGTGAGGAACTTGATGACTGAACGAATCTCACATCGGCGGTAGGTGGAGCAAACGGCCTCAGCAGAGGTTGACGAACTCGCTTGCTGTGATGACATTTCACAACTGACTGATGCGGTCCCGGGCTTATTTTGACCGTTAGGACCCCCCTACACGCAGGTATGCCAACCTTCGAAAAAAAAAAAATTCCCTGCAACCTCCAGGGCACTTGTAACCTTTTTTTCTGGATATCCCTCGTATGTAAGCTGCTGTTTTTAAATTTAATAAGTTTATTTAACTTAAAAAACATAATTATTTCTATGTTATGTTTATAGTGGATAATTCCATGTGTGTAGTGATGGCAGGATTTGAGACAAATTTTTAAAGAAACCCAGAAGGTTTCTTGACTTGTAAAGGAACTTGAAGGGATGCCACACTTTTCTCATTTAATAGCCTTCTACTGTCACAAGAATGACGAAAAGACATTATAAAGGTTTGGGGCAGCCACCTGTATAATATATCCTGGCTTCAAAAAGGTATTTTACAAGTAATGTTTACGAGACAGAGTCCAAAACAGAACTGATTATATGAAGTCAAGATGGCAGCTTTAAAGGCCAGGGTAGGAAATGACGTCATCGGGGCTGGAAGGGGAAGTGACGTGGGCCGAATGTGACGTCATCAGAGCCCGAGACCGGAAGTGTCAGAGGAGCCAGAACAGGAAGTGATGAAATCATAGGTGCCAGAACAGGAAGTTACATCATAGGAGGCGCCAGAACCCTGTGGGATTTCCTGAGAATGGTCTGCAAGGGATTGAGATTCAGGCCATTTAGTTGACTCCTACTCGCATGTGTGTGACACTACCTTAAATTTATTTTTCACATCAAAACATTGTGCATTACATTAAAAAAATCTGAAACATACACCACACACAAGAATTCTCAAACCTGTCCTCATGATTGCCTTATGATTTGAACATATGAAATGTCAAATGGAACACGAGATGAAATAAACTTAACTAAATGTGAATTATTACATGGGAGTTGCATTTGAAGTATTTTACTCTCCCTAGCTGTATTTATAGGCACTGACTTGTCATAAATAGTTTGAGGAAGAAAAAATTAAAATAAAAATTCATATACTATGATTAAAAAAAAGGCTTGGCCTCATTTAATACAAAACCTTTGGCAAAGTTTACTGCTTGAGTGGCAATGTTCAGTGTTAACACCAAATGATTCAGAAGGGATTGTAGTAAAGCTTTTATTTAAATAAAGTATTGAAAACTCTGATGTGTTTGAGGAGCCTGGTGTGTGATAAGCAATGGAGAGGAGTTTGGAATACTTGCAGGCTTTTCAATGTATAGGGGGCATTTTAATTATTTATTTATCTATTTATAGTATAGTTCTTTACTTATCTTGCACTTGTATTTTTGTGTATTTTATACTACAGTCTTGGTGAACATTATTTCCTGCCACTGTCTGCTGCAAAACTGTGTACAGATGGTATGACAATAAAGCCACTTGACTTGACTTAGTATTTGTGTTATTTGGCCCAATGTCAAATAAGATCAATACAAATTGCTCCAACTGTTATTGTTTTCAGTCAGTCAGTCTTTTCATTTTTTCATAAATCAAAAGCAAAAATCATAAAAATAATTGGCTAGCTGGTTTAACACAGGAGATACAGATGCTTAAAAATAGAACAAATCCATCAACATGATAGCGTGGACTAGGAGTCTCAGTAAGTTCCAAAAGCACTTCCAGTAATGTCCACTAGAGGGGGATGTCACCATCAAACCCTGGCAAATTATAAGGACAAGCACTGAATCCTTCTAAAGTAAAAAAAAGCTTATGTCACAAAAAGCTCTGTAAATACATGAAGCTCTGTAGAGCACACTAGGGAAAAAAGAGTTGCCTGCAAGGGCCAATCCAAGATCAACAAGTACAAAAACGAAATCCCAGGGACAGTCGAAGTACGGGAGCCACATTTAGAGAAACTGCAAGGGATTACACATGGTTTGGCGCTATACCATTTTAATTATATATATTATATATAATTATATTTAATTATAATTAATATTTAATTATATATATTATTATATATGGTTATGTGTAGTCTGTCCATTTGTGTTTGGTATTTCTCCTCACGTTACATGGTTTGTTCTGCTTGCTTTGCTTGTGGTGCCATGAATTGCACAGCACAGTGTCCCTCTACTAGATGCATGCAATTTTTGCTTTGTGCATTTTTCGACTGTGCATTTGTCATGACCTTTACTGCTTTCTTTTGTCAATGCACAGTACATTTTATAGGCAGAATGAGGTATTGCAAAGGGCCCTGAGGAGTGGAGGAATGGATCGATTAATCATACATTTTAATTAAGCCACTTTTTTTTCCCTTACCTTACCTGTGTCTTTATCCCAAACAATATAGAAGGCACTGTATACTTATACTGTATACTGTAGGAAAAAGAAAAACAAAAAGATGAAAGACAGAAGCACATAAACCTCATCTAACTATCGATATAGCTATCTGTATATTGATCTATCGATGTAAAGAATACAAAGCTGACTGACTAACTCACTCACTCCCTCATCGTCAAAAGTACTGATTTCCCTTTTAGTTAAAATGCAGAACTTTGGCAGGATGGCACATTGAGGGCAGTGGATATCCACTAAGAAAGAATATTTTGATATAGCAATATTTTAGGGATAATAAAACCCACACAATTCAAAAACTAAATACCCCAAAATCTCAAAAATGCGTAGACAGATTTGACTAAAGTTTGGTGACATTATAGAAAATAGAAAAATAGACAACACATGCTTCTGTTTGCTGATATTTTTCGTTAATAATGCAGTAGCGAGTGGGACACTGTGTCCACCACTTTGTCACAGCGTTGACAGGAATCTCACAGAGAGATGGGCTGTGCTGATTATGCAAATGAAATCCATATGTAGAAGTGAAGTGAAAAGAGCAAAGTTTAGAGAAGGTCATTTTCATCAATGCATACATAGCCTTGTGTTTTTGAGAAAGCCAATCCTGCTGTCCACCTGCATAACATCATTAAAAAACAAAGAGGAGATAAGGAAAGAAAAAGGGAAAAAAAAACACCACAAGTTAACCGGAGGCGGAACAGTGGCTCAGTGGGTAGCGCTGCTGCCTCACAGTTAGGAGACCCAGGTTGACTTCCCGGGTCCATGTTAGAATCCCAGGTGCCCCCCATGCAGGTTAGGTGCATTGGCGATCCGAAATTGTCCCTAGTGTGTGCTTGGTTTGTGGGTGTGCCCTATGGTGGGCTGGCGCCCTGCCTGGTGTTTGTTTCCTGCCTTGCACCCTGTGTTGGCTGGGATTGGCTCCAGCAGACCCCCATGACCCTGAGCTAGGATATAGCGGGTTGGACAATGACTGACTGACTGACAAATTAACCAATGGAGCCAAACCATAATTGAACAGAATGAAGTGCAATTTTTTTCTGTAGTTGATGGAGATGCTGTTTTTCAAAATGTGATAAGAAGAGAACAGGATGGTGCTTTTGAGTGAGTAAAAGTAATTAGTACTGTAGCATTTATTTTATTTTTTTTTGTTGGTAGACATGTATTCATGTTTTTAGCTTAGCACCGGCTGCCACAATACCGCCTTCTTACCTCGTCAGGTAAATAGGGAGCCACACCGGCACGGGCCTTTATTCTCAGCGTTTGAAATTGACTACCTGAATAGACGAGTCTCGGCGTGTAAAAATCCATGTCCAAGTAATAAAAAGTAGTAAAAAGTAGTAATTGGTCTTTGTGTAATTTATCTAAGTACACAGTTCCAGCTAGCTGGTAATTCTGATTTACGCAGTTTTTGTTTTTGTATTGAATCCTACATTTGGTCAGCAACACAGGAGCACCACACGTGCAAAGGTTCACTGACGACACTGCTATCGTGGGCTGCATCAGGAGTGGGCAGGAGGAGGAGTACAGGGAGCTAATCAAAGACTTTGTTAAATGGTGTGACTCAAACCACTTGCACCTTAACACTAGCAAGACCAAGGAACTGGTGGTGGATTTTAGGAGACCCAGGCCCCTCATGGACCCTGTGATCATCAGAGGTGACTGTGTGCAGAGGGTGCAGACCTATAAATACCTGGGAGTGCAACTGGATGATAAATTGGACTGGACTGCCAATACTGATGCTCTGTGTAAGAAAGGTCAGAGCCGACTATACTTCCTTAGAAGGCTGGCGTCTTTCAACATCTGCAATAAGATGCTGCAGATGTTCTATCAGATGGCTGTAGCGAGTGCCCTCTTCTACACGGTGGTGTGCTGGGGAGGCAGCATAAACAAGAAGGACGCCTCACACCTGGACAAACTGGTAAGGAAGGCAGACTCTATTGTAGGCACACAGCTGAACAGTTTGAAATCTGTGGCATAGCGACGGGCACTGAACAGGCTCCTGTCAGTCATGGAGAATCCACTGCATCCACCGAACAGTATCATCTCCAGACAGAGGAGCAGCTTCAGCGACAGACTGCTGTCACTGTCCTGGTCCACTGACCGACTGAGGAGATCGTTCCTCCCCCACACTATGCGACTCTTCAATTCCACCCGGGGGGATAAACGTTAACATTATCCAAAGTTATTGTCTTTAATTTAATATTGTTCTTTATGTATGCTGCTGCTGGAGTATATGAATTTTCCCTTGGGATTAATAAATCTATCTATCTATCTATCTATCTATCTATCTATCTATCTATCTATCTATCTATCTATCTATC
>JANRMT010062813.1:101828992-101856581 GCA_026402145.1 Polypterus bichir lapradei | reverse complement strand
ATAGATAGATAGATAGATAGATAGATAGATAGATAGATAGATAGATACTTTATTAATCCCAAGGGGAAATTCACATACTCCAGCAGCAGCATACTGATAAAGAACAATATTAAATCAAAGAGTGATAACAATGCAGGTAAAACAGACAATAACTTTGAATAATGTTAACGTTTACTGCGCCCCTAACACCCCCCCCCGGGTAGTCGCATAGCATGGGGGAGGAACGATCTCCTCAGTCTGTCAGTGAAGCAGGACAGTGACAGCAGTCTGTCGCTGAAGCTGCTCCCCTAACTGGAGATGATCCTGTTCAGTGGATGCACTGGATTTTCAGTTATTGACAGGAGCCTTCTCAGTGCCCGTCGCTCTGCCACGGATGTCAAACTGTCCAGCTCCGTGTCTACAATAGAGCCTGCCTTCCTCACCAGTTTGTCCAGGTGTGAGGCATCCCTCTTTTTTATGCTGCCTCCCCAGCACACCACCGCGTAGAAGAGGACACTCGCCACAACCGTCTGGTAGAACATCTACAGCATCTTATTGCAGATGTTGAAGGATGCCAGCCTTCTAAGGAAGTATAATCGGCTCTATCCTTTCTTACACAGAGCATCAGTATTGGCAGTCCAGTCCAATTTGTCATCCAGCTGCACTCCCAGGTATTTATAGGTCTGTACCCTCTTCACACAGTCTCCTCTGATGATCACGGGGTCCATGAGGGGCCTGGGCCTCCTAAAATCCACCACCAGCTCCTTGGTTTTGCTGGTGTTCAGTTGTAGGTGGTTTGAGTCGCACCATTTAACAAAGTCCTGGATTAGTTTCCTATACTCCTCCTCCTGCCCACTCCTGATGCAGCCCACGATAGCAGTGTCGTCTGCAAACTTTTGCATGTGGCAGGACTCCGAATTGTATTGGAAGTCTGGTGTATATAGGCTGAACAGGACCAGAGAAAGTACAGTCCCCTGCGGCGCTCCTGTGCTGCTGACCACAATGTCAGACCTGCAGTTCCCGAGACGCACATACTGAGGTCTGTCTGTAAAATAGTCCACAATCCATGCCACCAGGTGTGAATCTACTCCCATCTCTGACAGCTTGTCCCTAAGGAGTAGAGGTTGGATGGTGTTGAAGGCACTAGAGAAGTCCAGAAACATAATTCTTACAGCACCACTTCCTCTGTCCAAGTGGGAGAAGTATCGGTGTAGCATATAGATGATGGCATCCTCTGCTCCCACCTTCTCCTGGTATGCGAACTGCAGAGGGTCGAGGGCGTGGCGGACCTGTGGCCTCAGGTGGTGAAGCAGCAGCCGCTCCATGGTCATCATCACATGTGACGTCAGAATGACAGGCCAGAAGTTGTTCAGTTCACTAGGATGTGATACCTTTGGGACTGGAGTGATGCAAGATGTTTTCCAAAGCCATTATATCAATAATGATTAATTTAGGACATCAAAAGACTTCAAAAATATACTTATTTATTTATTTTCAACTAGCAAACCTAGACAGTTGGTGATATTTTAGGGTTAATGTAGCTATTAAAGAGTAGCTCAGAAAAGAAGCAGGAGTTGGCAAGCTAAAGCTAAAGAAGAAAAGCAAATGCTTGCAATCGTGTTTTCATAAACTGGAAGTGCTGTTCATGTAGGCTGAAATGCTCTTTTGACATAAAAAGACAGAAACACTTAGGGGAACTGTTGTTGTTTGTTTTTCATTTTCTTCTAAACATTCGCTGATTTTGAAGGCAGGGATTTTCATTCAAGCTGTAGGGCAAATTCTCTATGGCTATAATTTTCTAACCATATCTTCAAAAAGGAGCACCTTTTTGGGCATCTTTTCCTTAAACTTTGATTAAAAGTTACAATGCGCTGAGAATTAATGGGATTGTGGCTAATTAAATCCACAAATTAAATGCCTATCAAAACTAAAAGGGAAAACTAATCATTGAACATAATCAATGAAGTTGAGAAAAGAAATCAAATGACAACAAGGGCTTTTCCTTAAGGTTGAAAATTTCAAATGATAGTAACAGGAGTGAAAGAAATGTAAAAGCAGATTTTTTTTTTATTTACTTGAGTAAAAGTGAAATGTATGTTACAAAAACTCTGCAAAATACATTTTTTCCAGAAATGTAAATAAACACAAATAGCAGAGTAAATGTTATTGCGGATATAACTAGCAAGGAAAATATAAGTAAAACTGGGAGATAAGACATAGTCAAAAAGCAAGTACAGAGGTTTAAAGCTGAAAGAACAAAAATGAAGTATTAAAACTGAATTGATAATCAAAGATCAAGGTCAAAAATATCAAAGCAAGGGATAAGCACCAAACGATTTTAAAGAGAAAATATTTTCATAATCAATATGTTTGAAAAAAAGGGTATTCACAAGTGCAGATGAGGAAATGCTCTGAAGGACGGACTTCTAACACATCTCATTGTTACCTGGAGGTCATGAACTTTAGATGACACACCTCAAGCAACACGGGTCACTGTCCTAATAAAGGTACACACAAAAAATTCAAACTGCAGTAAAAATTTTATTTAAAGAAATAATCTAAGAATTAGATTAATTGCCTTGAAAACTCAAAAAAATATGTTTGATACAGAAATACTTAGAAAAAATAGTTTAAATATTCAAATTCATGAGCGCCTACCTCTGATTTTCACTCTGATTTTTATAAAGTTATTTAAAAATCATCTAAAGTCGATTGAAAACTGCTTGAAATCACAATGAGCATACCAAGACATAGGAAGCATGTACTGATGAGTGTTGATTCATATTGCTTTAGTAAGTAATAGTATAGTAAGTTGGCCAATGGTATTGGTTTTCTTCCAAAATGTAATGTTTTAATTTGACAAAAAATGTAATGTAGTGTAATCACTTTGGTTCAGATGTATTGTCCCATAGTTTTACTTTCCAGCATAAAATACGATAATGAGGCTTTGCCTTTCAAAATTTAGGATCTGGCTTGCGGAGGCCTGGTGCACAAAATATGTTTTCCCCCAGACTTTAAGTAGGCTGTGGTCTACACAGACCCAAAAAAGGAAAAACTCAACAACAACAACCAAAAAAAAAATTAATAAAGATGGAGAGAAAAACCGGAGCAAAACTGTACTTACACAATAAAGGTTCACCAAATAATGCTTAGTGTCAATGTGGAGAAGCTAACCATCTGCTTGAAACATAGAGGGCAAAAGCAGTCCTCTAGCTAGATGGCATGGTGTCCCCACCCTGAAGCTCTAATTTAAGGAGACAGGGCACACAAACACACTAACATGAAACTGAACATACACAAACAGTTGAAATAATACTCACCAAATTACCAAAATCTTAATATAAATATATACAATAACAAAATAGAACAAAATAAATTTCATTATACCTAAGCCAAGGTCATACAATGAAAATTACAAATGAAACACATTACAATTAAACTTTTAAGTTTTACATGAGTAACAAGCAACAATGACCACTTTTTGCTGCCACAAATTAAAAATATAACAATAAAACAGAATACAATAGGCCAAAACTGGTTCCATTGTTCACAGAGGTAAAATTTCTGAATTTCTTAGCATGCCAGCATAGTAAGCTGTGTTCACTGGGATTTCATTCTTGAAGTAAGGCTTCTTCTCCCAGGTAGAGTTCAGTCACTGGTGCAGAGTCTGAGATGGAAGAGTTGATCTCAAGTCATTTAGAGGAAGCTCCTTTAAGTCCAAGAGTAATAAGGAGAGAAATGCTGCACCTAATTTTAAGGTAAAGCATAGCTTCTGTTGATTGGTTCAGAGTTGTCCATCAGACTAGGTCAAGAACAAAGTCAGCTTGGGGATACAAGCTTGAGACGAATGTTCTTCCAGGAGTCTGCCCATTTTTAATTAATGCCACAGGTTATCAGAGTAAATTCAGAAAATAAGATGAATAAATATTAGCTAATAAAAGAACTACAAAACAGTTCCGCCTCTTCCTCTCTGTCAAGTCTGTTGTTTTAACAGAAAAGGACTGTGTGCCACTGAATACCTAGAAAAAATGGGCCATGCTCTACTTGTCCTACAACACAATAATATAAATAGAAACAGGATTTTTAAAAAACAACAAAATAAAAATACTGTAGAAATGTCAGAATTCCTGCATTAGAGAGACTGTGATGGAATTCATGCAAGAATTACTTTTTACTGAGACTGGATTGGCATTAAATTCCCTGCTCTCAGACCCATCTTTGGCATTTTTGCTGCTCTAGGCAAAGTTTTAATGGCGTCCCACCACTCTCTTTGATTTGATTGGAATCATCACTGTCAGATCTGTACACTGAAACCTGTAGACAGGACTGGGGGCAGCAAAGTATGGGGGCTTTGGATACAAAACAGTAAATTTACAATCTGAAAATGTCAAGGGTGACGGTCAATTACTTACAGAAACATCTGTTTACAAGACTGTCTAAGAAAAATACACACTTGAAGGTTTCCATTTCAGAAAGCAAGTTGAAATTGGGCTCTATTAGGAGGCTTTATTTTTTATTACATGTATTGTTTTATAAGTAAAGAAATGTATCTTATTTTAGTATTTCTTAATAAATGAGCATAACTCTATTTAAACCTCGAAGTAAACATCTGCTTTATGATGATGGTAACAGGCTACTTATAATAATGGCTGAATGGCTGAATAACATTGCATGCCATTTGGATTAATAAAATGAAAAACTTAATATAATCACAAAATTCAATGCAATTGAAGTATACTGATATTTTTAAATACAAATATTTACCTGTGATCCTCATGTATGCAAATAATGCAATACAACTATCCAATCAATGCAAGATCTCACTGTGTTTTTTCAGCCAAAGATGGATTGTGGAGAACTGCTTTAGGGCAGGGCTGTCTTAACAGCATTATAGGCCCCGACCTACACAACCACTCAGCAAGTCACAACATACATAGATTAGCATGGGGCCCCTATGCTCGTGGAGCCCACAGACTACTGCCCAGCATGCTCATGCGTTAAGATGGCCCTGCTTTAGGGTGCCAAGAGTGAATCTCATAGATGGTAGTGAACAACAGAGAATGATATTTGCAAAGTTTTAACATAACTTTTACTGTAAGCTCATTTGGGAGATTATCTATACTAATAAAAGGCAAAGCCCTCACTGACTGACTGACTGACTGACTGACTGACTCACTCACTCACTCACTCACTCACTCACTCACTCATCACTAATTCTCCAACTTCCCGTGTAGGTAGAAGGCTGAAATTTGGCAGGCTTATTCCTTACAGCTTACTTACAAAAGTTAAGCAGGTTTCAATTCGAAATTCTACATGTAAGAGTCATAACTGGAACCTACTTAAGTACATATATACGGCCATAGCCTGCAGCTTGGTTGCCGTGTGAGGCGGAGTTGTGTCCCGCATCATCACGCCTCCCACGTAATTGAGTGCCTGCCCATATAAGGCCATCCGTCAGTGGAAATCCAATAGACACGCTGCCACTAAATATTCGAGGATGAAGGACTGTGCTTATGCAAATGAAGATGAGACTGGTGTTTGGCACAAACTCAGCAAAAGTGCGAGAGAATCTTTTAGGTGCCGGGTCTGAGCTAACATTAAATAAAGCCGTGGACATCGCACGATCGCACAAAATAGCACAAGCACAGCTGAGAACCTTCGACGCATGTACTCCGAGCGGCTCACGTGAACTGACTGTGAACACAGTATGCAGAGAACAAGCAAGAGCTCCAAAGAGCGCTGAACAAAAAAATGCATTACATAATTGAGAAGGTAGCAAAAGAATATGAAGCGACTGACGCATACAAGCATATTCATAAGTGCAGCTACTGCGGAAACAAAGCACACGGTGGAAAAAGTCAATGTCCAGCTAAAAGAAGACAGTGTAAAAAATGTGGTAAATTGAACCAATTCGCTATAGTTTGCAGGACTGGGAAAGGTAAACCCGTGCATGCAGTGTGTGATGTCTCAGATAAAGAGGAAGACAAGCTGTTTATTGATGCAGTAAGAGAGGAACAACCTTCGAAAGCTGAACAAACCTTTGATAACATATCAATAGGAAAGCAAGGTGTACAGCTTAAGTTTAAATTAAGTTCATAGACACGCTGCTGCTGGCATTTGTCATGCCTACGACGAATATGATATTCGCGAGATACAAGTTTAATGAGAGGACCCAGGGTATAAACAAGACTTTTGATCACTTTGTAATGGAGTTAAAATTGCTGGTGAAGGACTGTGCTTATGCAAACAAAAATAAGATGGTCAGGGATAGAATAGTGTTTGGTACAAACTCAGGAAAAGTGAGAGAGAAACTTTTAAGTGCCGGGTCTGAGCTAACATTAAATGAAGCCGTGGACATCGCAAGATCGCATTAGATAGCACAAGCACAGCTGACAACCTTCGATGCATGTACTCCGAGTGGCTCATGTGAACTGACTATGAACGCAGTACGCAGACAACAGGCAAGAGCTCCAAAGAGCACTGAACAAAAAACGCATTACGCAATTGAGACGGCAGCAAAAGAATATGAAACGAGTGACGCATACAAGCATATTCATAAGTGCAGCTACTGCAGAAAGAAAGCACACAGTGGAAAAAGTCAATGTCCAGCTAAAGGAAGACAGTGTAAAAAATGTGGTAAATTGAACCACTTTGCTAAAGTTTGCAGGACTGGGAAAGGTAAACCCGTGCATGCAGTGTGTGATGTCTCAGATAAAGAGGAAGACGAGCTGTTTATTGATGCAGTAAGAAAGGAACAACCCTCTGAATCTGAACAAGTCTTTGTAGACATATCAATAGGAAAGCAAGGTGTAAAGCTTAAGTTTAAATTACGTTCATAGACACGCTGCCGTTAAATATTCTCAGGCAAATCCACAACTTAATACCGGGAATGCCTGTTAAACATCTTAGATTCACGAGTACCAATTTGGGTAGTGATCACTTCGATGAATGAAACCTGTTATTTTTACAACGGTTGACAACGACGATGAGATGGTCAGGGATATTACGTTATTTTTAAAATGTTTCCTTTTCTTTTTCATAACTTCTTTAACACACTACTTCTCCGCTGCGAAGCGTGGGTATTTTGCTAGTTATAGATTAAAATAAATACTGCAGTCCTATTGCAATTTTGATTGTTTAATTTTATTTTGCCATATCTGTGTTTTCTATACTACAGTCTGAGGATGTTATTATTATCATTGTTGTTTTTTGTGTTAGTGTTGGATCATGTAGGTCATTAAATATTAAGACCAAACATCACTAGCATGTGAAAACAATTTAAAACGATAAAATCAGAAAGTCACAATGTTTGTAGGTCTATATTATTTTAAAAAATGCTAGTGATCAAATTTTGTTGCCCTAGGTGACCACCTTCTTTGCCTAAATGATAAAGTCAGCCTGATAGGTCAGAGTTGATTTCAAGGTCCATTGCACATGGATACAATTTTATTTGTGCAGAGCTTAAATCAGCAAAATTTTGTGACTTAGATTTTGTAGATGTGGCCTGTTCACCACAGCTCTGTTTAGGATTATGTTTGGAAAGTTTTAAACCCTCTCCCCTTAAATTTAAATGCTTTCTAAAATACCTCTTCCACCCCAAGCTCACTAAAGAAGCACACTTCTTGTTAGACCTCCTCCCTCAGTGTCTGAACTTAGTAGTTAGACTCTGTGAGTACAAGGAGGTCTTTAGGCTCGGGAGGCCATTTTTGGACTTAGTTTTCTACATCGCTTTTCCAGATGTTAAATTCAGCCGGTTCCATTACAAAAACTAATTTCTCATTTAATCTGCCCTTGATAACACTTCTTTTAAAAAGGATAAAGAGTGCTCTGAATGTTTACACCACCACTCAGTTCCTATGATAAACTCTGAAGTCAACTGGCAACTGAAAACAACTGATCAGTGTCCGTAATCAGCATTTCATAAATTCACTCTTATTCGACCTGTTTAATTAGTTACTGTCCTCCAACAATTTGTTTTGATTCCTGCATCTCACACAAAAAGTTAAATGAGGGTTTGCCTCCAAAACTAGGCCTCATGGCTCAGGTGAGGCTTAGACACAAAGCCTCATCCCAAACTCAAGAAGCAGGCTTTGTGGCAACAAATAAAATCTCAAAAACGGGAAAAGGGAGCCATTAGAAAGCCCTTGGTTCACAATAATAAATACACATTTTATTTATTTTTAATGTTTTGTGCAAAGATTCGGAAACAAAAGCAGACACAAAATTTTTTTTTCTTAAAGGAAAATTCTAAAAAACTAACAAAACCAAGTTAATCTAAGAAGCAAGAACCAGTGATGAGAGAAACAGATTAAAAACAGAATAATGAAAAAAGTCACTTATAAAGGCTGACTTTGAATACATTTAAAAGGAAGCTGGTTGACAGAAGAGTTCACTAAAGCCACACTGACCAGCTTACTGTATGTCCTTAAAATAGGACTGTGATGGTCCCATGACTGTGATGTCAGGGCCCCTGCATCCCTGGGCTCAACATATACAAGACATGGAATATAAGACACTGTAAGAGAACAGACAGACTATGATAAAGAGTTGAGGCACCTTCCTGATAACCTCGTATAATTAAAGCTTGAAAAAACAAAGAAAAACATGCAATAATTGCAGAGACATCTTTCCAGATTTGAGTTCTCAAATGAACTATCTCAAGATGATGGATCTTTCGGTCTTAGGTCCTTCCAACAGAAAGAATTGGGTCCAATGTGGATAGACTCCAGAAAT
Organism: Polypterus bichir lapradei; assembly: GCA_026402145.1. NCBI lineage: Eukaryota > Metazoa > Chordata > Cladistia > Polypteriformes > Polypteridae > Polypterus > Polypterus bichir. The sequence goes on along the minus strand of JANRMT010062813.1, from coordinate 101,847,869 downwards.
GACATCAATGGTGTTAAAGTTGTCAATCTTCCACTCTACAGAGGGAGGAAGAGAAAAGGCATTAGGATATAACGCCAACCACTGGAGTGATGGGGAATTACAATCATCAGAGCCCATAAGCTGTCCTATATGTGCATGCATGTCACAACACACATACATAATTGACTCCATAATAATATAATTCATACATATAAAATTAGTAATACACTACATAATATGCAATACAGAAATGGAAATATATTCATAAACAAAATAATATTTAAAAATATATAAAAAACATCTGACATCTGAGCCATGGAGAAAACTGTTGGTTTTCTATAATACTAATGATTTAGAACTTTACCTTGTCTAAATACTCTTTTCTCACCAGTCAAGACAACTGGGTGACCTAAGATTTCCAGAGCAGGTTTAAAGTTTAATAGGGTTTGGTTTATAGTATATTAATATGATTAAAACCCTTTGTTCCTCCTCTTTAGATCTCCTCCACATCTTTAACTGCTTTATCAATTGTCCTGTCACCAATGACATTATTACATTAATAACTAACTACAGGTACATTCTTAAAGGCATAACGCAATCTTTTTCTTCTTATCCTGTCTTCTCATTCCAGACTGGCTATCGTCATATTCCCTCAGCTCATGTCAAATTAATGATCAAAATAATATCCCTTCTTTCCTTCTGAATTCAGAAAGACTCTCTATCACACACTGTACATCTGTGACATGACAGACAAGGAGTGGATGTCTTTACCTGTCTGAATTATATTATTTATACTAATTAGAGAGAATCCCAATTTCATGTTTCTATATTTATCATTTTTCTGCATTTAATATTTTCTGGATGATGCTGTTAATATTGTTTGAATTAGGTCTTGTCTGAATTAATGCAAATGCTTTAAGGCTGCATCACACTACATCTAAAAGTAACACTTGTTGCGATATTCTTCCTCATGAAGCATAAAAAGGAAGGCAGGTCTCCAAAAACTGATGCAAAAGTCCAGACCTGCTCTTTATTCGGGTCTGGGAGATTGGCCACATCAGAGGGAGTCTCACTCTAAACTTAAAAGGCACACCTTTCAACTAAGGCTCTTAAATAATCAAAGTCTCTAAAATGCTCACAAAAATAGAGAAGAGGAAAATCATGATAAAACACAAAACAAGACAAGTTCCTTTAAATTTAAAGATGTATTAAAGAGTTTCCACAAGATCATCAGAAGCTAAAGGCAAGGTAAAAAATGCAAAATGTTAAACAAACAAATACAATAAATGCCCACCAGAAACAGTACCTGAAAGAGAAAGCAGGGGTCAAAAGCTAGAGAATCCAATGAAGAACAAAACCACATTGAAATCAAATCACAATAACCACTACTATGCCAAAGCTGTTGAAATATCCTAAAGCTTCAGCTTACGATTTGCTAGGGTAGTTAGGTGGCCCTGCATCCTTAGGCTCTAGATATGGCAAACAACATTACAAAGAAACAAAGGAACGATCAATCATAATATTTAAAAAATATAAAAACAAAACAGAGTAACATAATATGCAATATTATTTATAAACAGCAACACAAAAATTATGTAAACAAAAAATAAACATAAACCAGGGCAACAACCCTGACTATGATAGGACAACTCTAATCTGATTTTGTCTCATATATGCTTTTTTTTTTTGTTTGTTTCTTTGAATTGATTTAATGAGTAATCCAAATCTGATATGAGTGTGTGCAGAAATCTATAATGAGTGTGCCCTACATGCACTAAATGAATTATTAATATATTAATAATAACTAGGGGGCTCCGCCCTCTGCTTGCTTCGCTCACCAACCCCCGGGTTTGGTTAACAGGATATACAATTTAACGAGATTGTTATTTTCATGGGAATTGTTACATATGCATTATTTTCACTTTTACTTTAAAACTTCAGGTAAAACAGTATTTGGAATTAATTTTTCTTCACGATTGCATTGAATTTTGATTCTGTGATTGGATTTACATTGTGGTAACACAACGTATAACTGCCCGTGAGTAAATATTGTTTCTTTCTCTCTAATAAATAAACCGACTTTTTCGAATGTTTGTCCCTGTGATTTGTTGTCATAGCAAAAGCTATTCTCATGGGAAACAGTAAACATTTTAATACGAATGGCATATCAAGATCTCCTTTTGTGTCTAATGTTATTTGTGGAATATGTACTACATTGCCATTCTTGTCACCTGTTAAAATTTATATGTGTGGGAGCCAGCCTCGACACAGACAGGTAGACATCGATGGTTCAAACACCACACACGCTTTATTCATTATGTACACTATTTACAAGTTCCACGCACAACCCAGTGCCCCTGCACCACACCCTCAGTCCGGGCCTCTCTACTGTCCAGCCTTCCTTCACCGCCTCCACTCCTCTCCTCCGATCTCTGTCCTCTTCCACCCGATTCCAGCTACTGAACGGAAGGAGGCGGTCCCTTTTAGGTTCACCTGGATGTGCTCCAGGTGCTTCCTGACGAGTTTCCTGCGACACTTCCTGGTGTGGTGGAAGTGCCACATGAGCATCCAGAAGCACACCGGGTGTGGCGGAAGTGCTGACGTCCAGGGCTTCTTCGGCGTTCGGGCGCCCCTGTCAGTTACCATGGGCCCCTATAGCGTTGAGCTTCCATGCTCTGTTCCCGTGGCCCCCATACCAATCAGGGCGCTGCCCTCTCATGGTCCAGAGGAGGGGTAATCCCTCTCCCGGTCCTTCCAGTATCGCCCCCAGTCACTCGCCACACATGTTAGAATTGTTTGACCAATTCTGAATACAACTAACCTTGTTCCATTGCATAGTCCATCACTCATACATAAATTACGCAATAACATTACGACACATCTTTCTTTCAACAGAAATTTGGCCGGTGGAAAACCGGATGGTGTTAACGCTTGTAGATATTCTATGGGATATTGTAAATTGATATTTTCATTTTCCACACAATCACCACCAACTGCATGTCTATTGTCTATTGATATGCATTTAATCAATTTACTGTGTAACTGATCAACAATTTTCACATTAATTCATTTGACTTCATCATTACTTGCTGCCATATTTAGATGAATGGGTGATTCTACACTGGATCATTGTAAGTGTGTCTGTGTGTGTTAATAAGTAAGCCCTTTAATGGGTTGGTGTCTGTCCAGGTTAAGTGCCCGAATGCACCTGATGACCATGGTCTTGTTTGAAAATAGTTGTAAGTAGGGCGTGACTTGAAAGAATCTCATGGTAAAAGTCTCCATCTTGTGGGACTTCCTTCCAAAAAGTCTCTTCAAAATGTCCTGTCTTGTCACAGGATTAGTCTCATTTCATCCCAAGATTTTTTTTATTATAATAGAGAGATATATTATTATCAATATTAATATGAGTATTAATAATAATAATAACAATAATTAAAACAGTTTTGTCAGACAAATGTGACCTAACAGACACATGCTGCCCTACTTTATGTCATTTCAGTACAAGACATCTGTGAATTCTTCAGCTCATGATGGCAAGGAAGATAAGTAGAAAATGAAGCACTAATGCTACTGCTTTAAGCAGAGTTCTTACTGCCATATCTGTACTTAAAAACAAGCAGAGATGAAAAAGGACCAAGGACTATTGTGGACAGAATGCTGAGGTTTTGGATGCAAAACAGTGGTAACATAAATCATGCAAATGCTTTCGGAAATGTTGTGATTTCATGTCATTTTTTGCTGATCACACTACTCTGAAAATTCAGATCTGAGTGAAAAAATGGGAATTGAGATGCAGTGTGAAAGAAGCTTTATTTTGCTTTTAAAAAATAAATGCTAGGTTGTACATGCTGACTTCAGGTTCTTGTGGTTTACCAACAGTTCTGTTGTAATCAAGAATTAACGGACAATAAAAATTCCCCAAAATTAAATTGAAGAAATCAGGATGTGTTCAAACTGGATCATATAATTATAAAAAAATGGAACTTATAATTATAAAACATAAGTGCAGTGAAAGTGGAAAAAAATAAAACACAGCAAACCTTGCAGTAATGGGATCCTAACAAATCAGAGGCTATATCCTTCATTTAAAAAATTTCGTACATTTTATTTTTTTTTGGTGTGTCTTCAGAAAAATGCTAAATCGGGGCTCTGCTCTATACATACAATAACACATCATCTGTCCAACCTGGAGTGGTATTGACCCTGCCACTAGCCTGACATCCTGGCTCCCTGTTAAATGTAATCTGATGTCTCGCTTTTTAACATCCATGAACATGAAGTGACAACTTCTCCAACTTTTGCACTGTTATTTCTTATGCTTGTGGAATATGGCTTCAGGTTGAAAGACATCTAGGCTCCTGTTCAGGTGGCTACTCCAATCTATCTCAACTTACTCTTTGAATTGGGGGAGGCATCATCTGCTTTCTTGCCTGAGCCCATCCGGCCTTCAGCATGCTTGGAAATGTGTTTAATGGTTTGGGGTGTGCACCATTCCAGCCTCACTGGTTCCACTCTTCTTTCATCTTCTGTTTCAAGCTGAAGCCAGTGTGTAAGACATATGAAGTTCCACTATCTTCTTCTCTTGTGTTTTTAAGTTACATTCCACACTAAGCCAACACCAACACTGCACTAGACAAATTACACAACATGATTACTAAATGCTAAGATGCACGTTTTGAGGAAATACATTAATCTTTAGAAAGGTACATATTAAAAATTATTAGCATGTCTTTTGTTCCAGTAAGGATGGATGGTATAATGGGTCATGCATTAGTGCTTTAGTGATCACATCCTCACCTGCCTTTCTGAGACAATATACAAGTAAGATCCATTTATCAGCTGAATTCCTAGATAAGCTGAAACCTTTACAGCCCTGTAAGTCAGGCAAGAGAGGTAGATTACGAGTTAGACTGAAACCGAGAAGTTTAAAACCACAACTGTCAGTTGTGGATGAGTAATGCACAATTTGTTGCATAATAAACTGGATGAACGAGAAGCTGTTGTCAGTATAGGAGAAGCTCTCTAATATGTTTTACTGAAGTGTTGTTTAAAAGATTCAGAAAAAGTTATTGAAATTGATGGATTTGTCTATGAATGGCAAGGCAGGAACTCATAATCTGCTAAGTAGACAGACGACAGGGTCTTTCTATGCATACAGTAAATAAAACATAATACAATAATATCTTTTTGTCAGAGAATGCATCTTCATCTTCCACATATTAAGCTACTTACTGCTGGGGTTTTATCCACACTTTCTGCCATGTGGTATTTGACCATATCTTTGTTACAGAACATCACGCATAGCTGTGACAACAGCAGCTGAAATGATATATGAAACTGTACAAAAACTAGAAACTAAAAGTAGAAACACATTTAATACTACACTCTTAAAAACAATGGTGCCAGAGTGGTTCTTCACAGTGATGTAACAGAGGAAACATTTCTGACATCCAAAAGAACCAACCAAATGAATGTTCCAGAAAGAACTCTTATTTATATAGAGCCGTAACAGGTTTCATAAATACAATAGAATCCAACTTATTCTTTGTATAGCACACTTCACTGAGTGCAGGCTCAGAGTGTTGTGAACAATTCTCAGTTCAAATACAAGTATAGATTATACTAATTACTAAATACAGAACTTGTACACATATAAATGCAGATTTGTTAATACACACAGAAAACAAAGTGGAAATTGATTAAACATAATTGGAAACCAAAAATATCTGTTCATTAATTAAATGATGAGCTGTGGTCAATTGGCAATGAAGGAGTTTAAAATTGTTAAAGAGAAAGTCAAAAACAAAGTCACAGTCCTGGAGATCTCAGCCAACTGGCCACATACCTGCTCCTGGTTTTCTGTACTTGAGTCTGTGCTGGCCATTCAATATGATGAGAGAACCCTTCTGTGTGATGTTTCCAATGCTCCTTTATCCAAAATGACATTTCTATATGAAGGAGGGCACCCTGGCAATACAGCAATGGCACCAAGTGCCACATCTAGAGACTGAGAAGAGAGCCAAAGTAGAGGAAAGTTAGTAACAGTTTAAGAATATTGTGATAGTTATATTTCTGTATAAATGACTAACAAACAGAAATGCAGTCTGAACAGCTCATCAGCAGCTCTAGTCAGAGTATGCTTGACTAAGTAAGGTAGTGAGTCTTCAGCCTGGATATACAGTGGGATGCAAAAGTTTGGGCAACCTTGTTAATAGTCATTATTTTCCTGTAAAAATCGTTGGTTGTTACGATAAAAAATGTCAGTTAAATATATCATATAGGAGACACACACAGTGATATTTGAGAAGTGAAATGAAGTTTATTGGATTTACAGAAAGTGTGCAATAATTGTTCAAACAAAATCAGGCAGGTGCATAAATTTGGGCACCACAAAAAAGAAATGAAATCAATATTTAGTAGATCCGCCTTTTGCAGAAATTACAGCCTCTAAACGCTTCCTGTAGGTTCCAATGAGAGTCTGGATTGTGGTTGAAGGTATTTTGGACCATTCCTCTTTACAAAACATCTCTAGTTCATTCAGGTTTGATGGTTTCCGAGCATGGACAGCTCTCTTTAACTCACACCACAGATTTTCAATTATATTCAGGTCTGGGGACTGAGATCGCCATTCCAGAACGTTGTACTTGTTCCTCTGCATGAATGCCTTAGTGGATTTTGAGCAGTGTTTCGGGTCGTTGTCTTGTTGAAAGATCCAGCCCCGGTGCAGCTTCAGCTTTGTCACTGATTCCTGGACATTGGTCTCCAGAATCTGCTGATACTGAGTGGAATCCATGCGTCCCTCAACTTTGACAAGATTCCCAGTCCCTGCACTGGCCACACAGCCCCACAGCATGATGGAACCACCACCATATTTTACTGTAGGTAGCAGGTGTTTTTCTTGGAATGCTGTGTTCTTTTTCCTCCATGCATAACGCCCCTTGTTATGCCCAAATAACTCAATTTTAGTTTCATCAGTCCACAGCACCTTATTCCAAAATGAAGCTAGCTTGTCCAAATGTGCTTGAGCATACCTCAAGCGGCTCTGTTTGTGCTGTGGGCAGAGAAAAGGCTTCCTCTGCATCACTCTCGCATACAGCATCTCCTTGTGTAAAGTGCGCCGAATGGTTGAACGATGCACAGTGACTCCATCTGCTGCAAGATGATGTTGTAGGTCTTTGGTGCTGGTCTGTGGGTTGACTCTGACTGTTCTCACCATTCGTCACTTCTGTCTATCCGAAATCTTTCTTGGTCTGCCACTTCGAGCCTTAACTTGAACTGAGCCTGTGGTCTTCCATTTCCTCAATATGTTACTAACTGTGGAAACAGACAGCTTAAATCTCTGGGACAGCTTTCTGTATCCTTCCCCTATGGTGAAAAATCTTTGTCTTCAGGTCATTTGAGAGTTGTTTTGTGACCCCCATGTTGCTACTCTTCAGAGAAAATTAAAGGAGGAGGGAAACTTACAATTGACCCCCTTAAATACTCTTTCTCATTATAGGATTCACCTGTGTATGTAGGTCAGGGGTCACTGAGCTTACCAAGCCAATTTGAGTTCCAATAATTAGTTCTAAAAGTTTTGGAATCAATAAAATGACAATGGTGCCCAAATTTATACACCTGCCTGATTTTGTTTGAACAATTATTGCACACTTTCTGTAAATCCAATAAACTTCATTTCACTTCTCAAATATCACTGTGTGTGTCTCCTATATGATATATTTAACTGACATTTTTTATCGTAACAACCAACGATTTATACAGGAAAATAATGACTATTAATTAACAAGGTTGCCCAAACTTTTGCATCCCACTGTAATAGCTGAGACAGAACAGTCATCTCTTATTTTAGCAGGTAGATCATTCCACAAATATAAAGTATACAGCCATGTAGAGATGATAACAGATTTGTGAAATACAAGTGTGTTCCTAAATTTAAGGGGACTCTTACTGCATACAACAAACACAAGCAGAGGTTAGGTTTTCTTAATCTGTTAGTATCCTGATATGTTGCCTGCTATGTATTAAAACTTTCTGTTTTTTCCGCATATTAGGAACCCTTTCAAAGCGCAAAAACCAAATAAATGTATAAAGAACACTTACCAAAATGAAATGGTTTTTTGTCAAGCAATAGTGCTATGAGGAGGAACCATACAACCCAGTAAAAATCCAATTAAGATCCGTTGCTTTTAAGAATGTAGAGAAGGCACCATATTGGAAAAATGTTATGAAAGTATCTCTAGTCTGGTCAGTTTGGTATCAATGAGTTTCTGCTATCAATTGCCAGTCATTCAACTTTAAATCTGCTGCCCTTAGGAATTTAACCAATGATAGATTTTCTTCCCCAGACTTGGAGTTTTGTGCACACACTGTACTGACTGACAAAGGATTTCTTTTTTTACTTCATACAAGGGATTTTGTGTGTAGTTTCTACGTTATGACGTCAGTGTGACTTAAATCTGACTGTCTGAAGGTGGATCACTGTCCTTAAAGGACAATTTCAAAGTGGTTCCAGGAACAACTAATTGATATTAGATCTACCTACAAAGCCATTCAGAGAGACGCTCTGGGTGCGTCTGACCTGTTAAAACCAAATACAAGCAGAAACCGAAACAGGAAATACCAGTCATGTGTAAAACACAAAACTGGAACAAAGGGATATGCTGACATTCTCACACATGCCGGATGAGGCCATATGTATTGTCCTCAAAAAAGTGAGTTTTAGAAAGTTAATGGCTCACTGAGGAGAAAACAAGCAATGAGTATGAAAAATGTAAACCATTGATCATCAAAGAAATTAAATCCCTTTGTTTGGGAAAAACAACATGCTGTCTGGGAAAATTAGTCAAATGAAAAGCAGGTTTTACAGAATAGGACAAAGAACTTCATTGAAAAACAGACAATTGTTAGCCCAGTTCCAAAGGTTTCTAGGCCAAGCAGTCTAATTGATTATAAAGCAGTAATTCTCAACTGCATACAAATACTTTGTGAAACACATCTTAGGCTAACCCTCTTCAAGATAGCCACCATTTTGCAAACAGAAGTCTAGTTAGCACACTGCTTCTATCTTACATACTATGTACATCTTTTCTTGATAAGCCTGGTTCTTATGTCAGAACATTATTGCTAGATTTTTCAATGCCATGTCAGGTGAGGATAGGTTATGCAGTGGTACAGCACCTTGTTGGACCCACCACACTATAAAAGAGCTCAAGGTTCCATTTGGCAACTCCCCAGGCAGAAACGTGGTCCAGTCCCACCCTCCGGAATTGACCATCTATCTGCTGCAGTCAGATGTTACATGGGTGTCCCCTTGGCCCCTGCTGCCACTGCTCGTTTTCTCAACAATAATGATTCTGTGAGCCAAATCACCCTCTGGCAATATCGTCACATGACCGTAGTGTCATAACCGATGCTCCCTCAAAATGCAGGTAATGTGCCTCATTCAGGACTCCATGAGCAACTGTTCATTTGACACAAAGTCAAACCAGCAGTACCCAAGAATTCTTTGAAGAGACACAGTACTGAAGGAGTCCAGTCTTTGTCTCAGGTCACTGGATAGCGTCCATGTCTCAAAACCATATAGAAAAACAGGAAGCACCAGGACTCTAAAAACTTGGACCTTCTTCCTATTGCAAAGATATCGAGTGAGTCACACACTAACTAACGACTTCATAGGAAGAGTCACCATTGACATGAATGTAACTGCTGAGGTAAGTAAACCTTTCAATGAGGTCGACATTTTCTCTGCACACAGACACACTGCTGATGGCTGTGCCCAAGAGATTGTTAAAGGCCTGGATCTTGGTTTTTATCCAGGACACTTGCAAGCCCAGACACTCAGACTCCTCACTCAGTCTCTCAAGCGTCCTGATCAGAGCCTCTATTGACTCTGCAAAGATCACAGCATCGTTGGCAAAGTCAAGATCAGTGAATTTTTTTTTCACCAACAGAAGGACCACCGTTGGTGGGCACCACGACCTTGCCCAACACCCAGTCCATGCAAGCATTGAACAGAGTGGGAGCAAGAACACACCTCTGAAGAAACCCAGAATCAACTGAAAAAACACAAAGGTTCTGCCTTCACTCACAGTACCAGTGTTTTGGCCAGCCATGACATCTAGCAACTTCATGGGGATCCTATGAAGTCTCAGGATGTCCCACAGGGAAGTTCAATCAACTAAGTTGAGTGCTTTATGAAAATTGTTAAAGGCTGCAAAGAAACTATATTATATGATATTTACATTTGTGCTCAATGAGAACCCTCAGTGCCTTATCTATACTAATAAAAGGCAAAGCCCTCACTGACTGACTGACTCACTGACTCACTGACTGACTCACTCATCACTAATTCCCCAACTTCCCGTGTAGGTAGAAGGCTGAAATTTGGCAGGCTCATTCCTTACAGCTTACTTACAAAAGTTAGGCAGGTTTCATTTTGAAATTCTACGCGTAACGGTCATAACTGAATCCTACTTACGTACATATATACGTTCATAGCCTGCAGCTCGGTCGCCGTGTGAGGCGGAGTTGCGTCCTCCATCAAGCACGCCTCCCACGTAATTGACTGCCTGCCCATATAAGGCCGTCCGTCACTCTGGTCTCTTGATTCCCTTCCTTCGATGCATGTACTCCGAGCGGCTCAGGTGAACTGACTGTGAACGCAGTACGCAGACAACAAGCAAAACCTCCAAAGAGCGCTGAACAAAAAACACATTACACAATTGAGAAGGCAGCAAAAGAATATGAAGCGAGTGACGCATACAAGCATATTCATAAGTGCAGCTACTGCGGAAACAAAGCACACTGTGGAAAAAGTCAATGTCCAGCTAAAGGAAGACAGTGCAAATGAAGATGAGATGGTCAGAGATAGAATAGTGTTTGGCACAAACTCAGTGAAAGTGCGAGAGAAACTTTTAAGTGCCGGGTCTGAGCTAACATTAAATAAAGCTGTGGACATCGCAAGATCGCACGAGATAGCGCAAGCACAGCTGAGAACCTTCGATGCATGTACTCCGAGCGGCTCACGTGAACTGACTGTGAACGCAGTACGCACACAAAAAGCAAGAGCTCCAAAGAGCGCTGAACAAAAAATGCATTACACAATTGAGAAGGCAGCAAAAGAATATGAAGCGAATGACGCATACAAGCATATTCATAAGTGCAGCTACTGCAGAAACAAAGCACACGGTGGAAAAAGTCAATGTCCAGCTAAAGGAAGACAGTGTAAAAAATGTGGTAAATTGAACCACTTTGCTAAAGTTTGCAGGACTGGGAAAGGTAAACCCGTGCATGCAGTGTGTGATGTCTCAGATAAAGAGGAAGACGAGCTGTTTATTGATGCAGTAAGAAAGGAACATCCCTCTGAATCTGAACAAGCCTTTGTAGACATATCAATAGGAAAGCAAGGTGTAAAGCTTAAGTTTAAATTAAGTTCATAGACACGCTGCCGCTAAATACTCGCAGGCAAATCCACAACTTAATACCGGGAATGCCTGTTAAAAATCTTAGATTCACGAGTAGCGATTTGGGTAGTGAACACTTCTATGAATGAAACCTGTTATCTTTACAACGGTTGACAAACACGGAATATAACTTGAACACAACACATCCTCCAAATACGAACCTGATTGAAAGAAATAATGATAATCAAATCCTTGATGACAGCAACACTCATAACAGTGAAAAAACAATTACATTGACAATCATGTTACGTTATTTATAAAATGTTTCCTTTTCTTTTTCATAACTTCTTTAACACACTACTTCTCCGCTGCGAAGTGCGGGTATTTTGCTAGTGGTTTATAAAGCCTTAAATAATCTCGCTCCATCTTATATATCGGAATGTCTGACACCTTATATTTCAAATCGTAACCTTAGATTCTGAAATGAGTGTCTCCTTAGAATTCCAAAAGCAAAACTTAAAAGAAGTGGTGAGGCGGCCTTCTGCTGCTATGCACCTAAAATCTGGAATAGCCTGCCAATAGGAATTCGCCAGACTAATACAGTGGAGCATTTTAAAACACAGCTGAAAACACATTACTTCAACATGGCCTTCTCATAACTTCACTTTAATTTAATCCTGATACTCTGTATGTTCAATTCATCTTAATAACTATTCATGGTGGCTCTAAAATCCATACTGACCCCTACTCTCTCTTCTGTTTCTTTTTCCGGTTTCTTTGTGGTGGTGCACCACCACCACCTACTCAAAGCATCATGATGCTCCAACATTGATGGACTAAAAGCCAGAAGTCTACGTGACCATCATCATCAAGTCCTTCCGTGAGAACCCTAAATCCAAAGAGGACTGTTTCATTTATGTTAGGTAGATTGCCCAGAAGGGACTGGGTGGTCTCATGGTCTGGAATCCCTGCAGATTTTATTTTTTTCTCCAGCCATCTGGATTTTTTTTTGTTTTTTCTGTCCACCCTGGCCATCGGACCTTACTCTTATTCTATGTTAATTAATGTTGACTTATTTTATTTTCTTACTGTGTCTTTTATTTTTCTATTCTTCATTATGTAAAGCACTTTGACCTACATTTTTTGTATGAAAATGTGCTATATAAATAAATGTTGTTGTTGTTGTTGTTGTTCTGTTTTGAACTCTGTTCAAGCAATTTAAGCATTTGCAGCCAGGAAATATTATATGGGTGGCTGCCCCAAACCTTTTTATGACTCTTGTGTCTGCTTTTTGTGACAAGATAAAGTTTAAATCATTTTCTAGATGAAACCATTGATCAGTTGTTAGTTGTTAAATGCTTCTGATGTTTGTGAAATGCTACCCTGCTATCTGTATGTGTACTTTGATATTGTCTATATGTATGCAAAAGAGGAGACAAATTTCATATTTAACTGTGAAAACATGACTTCAAATCCTTAAATTTTACAGACCATGATTATTGAGACATATTTCCCATTTACCTCATCCTCATCTGGGACAGTTAGACTGTCTCTCAATACTTCTGCTTCCTACTTATAAGAGAAGCTGGTAGAAAAGGTGGTCCAATGTTGAACTGAAGAGGTGGAGATCAAATGGCAGGTTTATTTTAAATCTGTGGATGGGAGATTCTTCACCAGATCTGCCAGCACCAAATTTATGAAGACACATGTGGATGATTGCATGTCTATGAAAAATGCTGTTGATTTCCATATCAGATTCTATAGATTACCAAAGACAACCTCAACATCCTGAAGTTTGGCAACGTGTGAACGTACAAAAGATTCAAACATCAAAGGTACAAATAAAGTACTAGGACAAACTGTAAACTTAATCCAGTTGTACCAGCCACAGTGGGCAGCAAATTTAATCAACAATTTTATAATGTTGCTGTGATGCATGCTTTAAATGCTTATGTGAAAATATGTGATTTATATATATTTATATATATATATATATATTATATAGTTAAACACTAAGGTATTTGTATCTTGTCCTTCAGAGAAATGTGATTGGTCAGTTTGGTTTTGGTGTGACTGGTCACTTTGGCTTTGGTGTCGCAACAAAAGAGGAAGTGCGAGTGTGAGACACATATGGAGGAGTGAAGACGTATGAGCAATGCTGAGAGAGTCGCTTTCAAATACAGCAAGTAGAAAATCAGATGGGAGGCAAAAAAGATGCCTCGCAAATAATGAAACATGATCAAGAGAGGGAATGAAGAGGTGTTCAAACCCATGTGAATATAGAGGAAAGGCTGTGAAGGTTCATGGAGGGCAAGAGATAGCAAAAATGTTTTAATAATTCTATTACCAGTCTGTGACAGGCACCATGGCTAGTATCTAAATATTTATGCTCTAGAACCTAGTTTGCTTTGCTGTAACATACAAGTGTTTTACTTAAGAGGCAGCTTCGAGACCCTCCTTCACTGACACTTCAACTAAAGTGTCAGTTCTTGTCACAGGGCCTCTGTTTGTAACTTCAGTGTAAATGTGGTCCAGTCAATCACAAGCAAATGACATCCATGATGCATCATTGAAACAATTGGTCAGTGAATAACAAGCCATAACTTAAACATTGACAACTCTGATGGTCAAAAACTTACATCAATTGTCAACCAAAAAGGTTAGGATTAAGTTTATCCAAGAAACTACTGTAATGGCAAAATAGTCACACATTCCTTTATTATCCATTGCAAACACTAGATTTCTTCTCTAAGTCTGGCCTGAACTGTCCTACTACCTAAAAAGTGGCAACAACACAGCCTTTAACTTTGAAGGGTAACCTGATGCTAAACTGCCAAGGGAATAATGTCTGTAATGGCATTGAAGGTGAATGACATGAGTCCAAAATTTGCTAAATTAAAGCAAGATGCACAAGCAAGGGAGTCTTACATAAAAAATGTGCTTGTCTTGCTGAAGAATTGACAAATCACTGTCTTCCCAGAAGATACAACATTTATGGTGGTAAAATAGGATCACTGAATGTGAAACCTCAAAGACAAACTGCAGTATCGCCCGGAACTACAAGGCAAGACTAAAGTGAAGGAAGAGATGAGCATTGGATTAAAGAAAGAAAACATGTGCTGAACATCTTTCCAAGTGTGCCAGAGAAACTGGGATACAGCATCACCTACATCCGTAGTCAACAAGAACCAAATCATAAGTATATCTACTTTGATTCTGAGAACTACTGACTGAAGCTTGGTAGTCTAGATAAAGCCAACTAATGTACATCTGTTTACTGGTCTTACTATAACTGAAAGTAATAACCTGTGAGAAGAAGAAGTCTTTAGTTGTTATAAATTTCTCTTCCTAAATTTTACGAACCACATCTCACGCACACAGACACAAACAGAGGAGCTGTGTGCAAACAATATTTGAACAAATCAACACCAGATAATCAAAAATGTCTAGCTAAGAAGTTATCTGTCCAACTGGCTGAAAGCCTCATGGTCTGGAATCCCTGCAGATTTTTTTTTTTCTCCAGCCGTCTGGAGTTTTTTTTTTTGTTTTTTCTGTCCACCCTGGCCATCGGACCTTACTCTTATTCTATGTTAATTAATGTTGAATTATTTTATTTTATTACTGTGTCTTTTATTTTTCTATTCTTCATTTTGTAAAGCACTTTAAGCTACATTTTTTTGTATGAAAATGTGCTATATAAATAAATGTTGTTGTTGTTGTTGTTGTTGTTGTTGAAAGACCACTGGGATAAGAAAATTGAAAATCTGAATGATGTTTCCTGGTTAATTCTTTAGACAAGAATAAAGGAATATTATTTAGAAGTTTTCCATCCATCCATCCATCCATCCATCCTCTTCCGCTTATCCGAGATCGGGTAGCAGGGGTAGCCACTTGAGCAGAGATGCCCAGACTTCCCTCTCCACGGCCACTTCTTCTAGCTCATCCAGGGGAATCCCAAAGCGTTCCCAGGCCAGCCGGGAGATATAGTCCCTTCAGCGTGTCCTGGGTCTTCCCTGGGGCCTCCTTCCGGTTGGACGTGCCCGGAACACCTCACCAGGGAGGCGTCCAGGAGGCATCCTGATCAGATGCCCGAGCCACCTCATCTGACTCCTCTCGAAGCGGAGGAGCAGTGGCTCTACTCTGAGCTCCTCCCGGATGACTGAGCTTCTCACCCTATTTTTAAGGGAAAACCCAGACACCCTGCGGAGGAAACTCATTTCAGCCGCTTGTATTCGTGATCTCATTCTTTCGGTCACTATCCATAGCTTATGACCATATGTGAGGGTAGGAACATCGACTGTTAAATTGAGAGCTTTGTCTTATGGCTCAGCTCTTTTTTCACCACGACAGACCGATGCAGAGCCCGCATCACTGCAGACGCCTCACCGATCCGCCTGTCGATCTCACGCTCCATTCTTCCCTCGCTCGTGAACAAGACCCCAAGATACTTGAACTCCTCCACTTGGGGCAGGATCTCGCTCCCAACCCTGAGAGGGCATTCCACCCTTTTCCAGCTGATGACCATGGTCTCGGATTTGAAGGTGTTGATTTCCATCCCAGCCGCTTCACACTCAGCTGCAAACCGATCCAGAGAGAGCTGAAGATCAGAAGCTGGCTCTTGGGATATTTAGAAGTTTTGTGACCGAAAATATCAAATTAACACAGTTCTATTTTGTCTTGTTTCTTGTTGTCTTTTGCCTGTACATACTTGCATGTATCTCTCTTGTATTATCCTTATTCTATAAATAAATTGCATTATTTAGCTTATTACAGCAAACCTGCCTGGGTTATTTGTTGGAAAATAGTAGTCTATCACCACGTCCAACCCACAAACACAGAAAGTGAAAGTTGATTTATGCGGACTTTCACCAATATATGAACTTTTTCATAATTTCCACAGATGATTTCATAGTTTTGGTGCTGCAGTAGGAAGGTGAAGCAGAGAAATAATACATATAGTACAATACATACCTTTAGATTGCATTTATCTGCACATATTAAACTGTTTTATGTGATATTAGGAACTGTGAGAAATGGTTCTTTTGGAATATGAGCATTCAGGAATAAACTAAAGGTCAAATAAAATATATTTTACATAACCAGAATTTTTTTAGATATTTTGTTAACAGAAAGAAAGGTAAAGAGGATCACTTGAATAACTATTGTTTGCTGATCTAATTTTTAAATAATATTTGAATAAGATCTCTGTGTAGGTTTTTTCTCAGGGTGTCACTCCTCCAACTAGTTGTTATCATGTCTGAGATGGCCACTAGAATTACAAGCAGCAAACTCTCCTGCTCAGCTTGATGAAGAACAAGAAAATTACCTTCATTCCTGTTGTAAAAGAGAACCTTGTTCTGATTATGTAGAAGATTAATTTCTTCTGTTTTCTGATGTCTGTATCTGTGAAGTCAAACCAGTAATGAAAGTTAATCTAAGCTGTATTTCTTCCTAAGGTTCAAGTGTTTTGCTCTTCATCACTTATTTTGAAGTATGTATGTGTTTGTATCCTTGCATTTGGCTATAAAATTAAACTTTTTTTGAAGGTGCTGTAGTCAATGTAAAATACCCTGTTGATGCATGTTAAGATATCACAAGTCATATAAATTGTTAAAAACTGTAACACAGTGTCACGCTGTGGCAATTCCGAGGGACTCGGTCACTGCATTACAAACTATATTAACTTTTGTGTCCACACAGTGGTACCCACAAAGACAGTGTGTTGCTTTCTAAACAACAAGCCCTGGACTACTAAGGAGCTAAAAAGTCTCCTGACTGAGGAAAAGAGAGCATTCAAATCCGGTGATAAAGAGGCTCTGAAGAACATACAGCCTGTGCTAAAGATAAAGCTGAGTGAAAGAAAGCAATCTCACAAAGCTAAAACAGAAAACAAACTCACTTAGAAGAACATGAAGGATGTTTGGAGTGGACTGGGTATAATTACAGGGCTCCAGCAGTCCAGTGCTCAGGTGCTAGAAGGAGATGTGGACAAAGCTAATGCCCTGAACCACTTTTTAGTACAGTATACCCACACTCACTTCCACCTTTCCATTGACAAGTCTCCCCACACCATCCCTACTACATCAACAACTCCTGCCATGTCAACTGGAATGGGCAGTAACAAATCCACCTCTGATTATTAGTGTTGACTTTCTCCAAGTATGGAGACAACTGAGGAAGCTATGCACAGAAAAAGCTGAGGGCCCAGATGGCACCAGTTCTTACGGTCTGTGCTGACCAACATTGTGGTGTCCTCTGTCACCTGTTCATCTGTCCCTAAGGCTTCAGAAGGTGCCACTGCTATAGAAACAAATCTTGATTGTTCCTGTTCCAAAGAAGGCAGGCACCTCTTCACCTAATGACTATAGACCAGTGGCACTTATGGCTCATAACATGAAGACCTTTGAAAGGCTAGTCCTGGACTGAAGTCTTCTTGTGGTAGACCACCTGGACCCACTGCAGTTTGCCTACTGGACAAAGATTTGAATGGAGGATGCAATTATCTATCTGCTCCACAAGGTTTATTCTCACCTGAACAAAGCTGACAGCACCGTGAGGGTTATGTTTTTTGATTTCTCTAGTGCCTTCAGTACCATCCAACCATCCCTGTTAAGGGGTAAATTCTGAAATAAGCAGGTGAATGAGCCTATGATGTCCTGTATAATGGACTATCTGTCGGGTAAACCACAGTTTCTGAGACTCAAGGACTGTGTTTCTGATATGGATGTGAGCAACACTGGAACACCACAAGGAACAATCCTGCCTCCTTTTCTCTTCAATCTGTACACCTATGATTACAAATATAACATCAAGTCTGTCACTTGCAGAAGTTCTCAGATGATTCTGCACTTATGGGGTATATTGAGATGGGTGATGAGGCAAAGGAGGCTGTGTTCCTTTAATGGGGGAATTGACATCCTTCACATCTTTTGTGATGGTCAGTGTGATTTTCTACGCTATGGTGTGCTGGGCTGGTAACATCACTTCAGGAGAAGCTCACTGATTCAACAAACTAATTAAAAGGGCAAGCTCAGTTATAGGACACACTCTGTAACCCCTAGAGGTCATAGCAAAGGAGTAAATTCATACAGAACTGAGGCCCAGTATGAACAATGATGTACATCCTCTCTCTGACACACTAACAGTGAAGACTTTCAGCCAATGAATCATTCAGTAAATATGTGTCAGGAAACGTTAACTGGGGCTCCTTTATACCAACAGCTATATGTCTGCATAATGTCTCACTGCGACTGTGACAGCCAAGGCAGAACTTTTCTTTCTTTTTAATTTTCTTTCTTTGTAGTCATTCTGGTATATTGTTCAGACCAAAGTGTGTGCATATGTTTATTTATTTACTTATCTACCTATTTATATATTTATTTATTTAAATAGCTTATGTAAAAAGCCAAATTTCCTCCTGGGGACAAATAAAGATAGATCTATCTATCTATCTATCTATCTATCTATCTATCTATCTATCTATCTATCTATCT
>JANRMT010062813.1:101797448-101823652 GCA_026402145.1 Polypterus bichir lapradei | reverse complement strand
ATAGATAGATAGATAGATAGATAGATAGATAGATAGATAGATAGATATTCTAAAATATGTATGAATCATCAAAAGCTCAATTGTAATTCTGGGTTCCTTCACCACTTTATAGAGAGGCTTTTCTTCTAGAGAAGCAAAATTTTCACTTGTTTCTAAAATCATGAGAGTGGACCTGCAGGTGATGGGTGTAACAGAACAAGGTTCAGAGGACAGGAAGATATGGAACAAGATGATTCATTATGGCAGCCCCTAACAGGAGCAGCCGAAAGAAGAACAAGATTAGCCAAGGCAATATTTGGCAAAGTTTATGAAAACTTGTCATCTTAAAATGACAATGCAAACCACAGAGAAGCAGGAATGAAACTTGATGAGGACTTCACCGCGTAGTGAAGAAAGAGTGAATGCCTGTAAAAAATGAGACAAAGAACAAATTATGACGAGATAGATAGATAGATAGATAGATAGATAGATAGATAGATAGATAGATAGATAGATAGATTATATTTTAAAGAAGATCAAAAATATTATTAACAAAACAACAAAATTCTTCTCAAACACACAAGAAAAACAAAAAGAAAAAAACTGAAGACTTGGATAAAGGATAAGAGAGCAGTCACAGTATGGCATTATAAAGGATTATTGCTGTATGTATGAAGGAGCCCCTGTTGCGTTTCTTGACATTCTGATGAATAATTTTTGGCCTAAAAGCACTCAATTGCAGTTTGTCATATGTAGGATGTGCAGCATTGTTAATAATGACACTCAGTTTTGTCTTCATTCTCTTTCCACTACTGCCTTCAGGAGGTCAAAAGTATGTCCCATTTTGTTTTCATTTTATTTTTTTTGTTGATTACGTGGTCCACTCTTGAAATGATGTTAACCAGCCCAGCACACAACAGCACAGAAAATCGAAATGACCATTACAGAGTTATAGAAGATGTGAAGGATGTCACTTCCCACATTAAAGGAACACAGTCTCCTAAGGAAAAAGTTCTTATATATTTCCTCTCCATTCTGAGACCAATCCAATCTGTCATTGATGTGGACCTCTAAATACTTGTAGGAGTGGATCACCTCTACATGCACTCCCTGAATAGTGCCCGGATACAGAGGCTTTTAGGTGAGGCAAAAGTCAATAACCAGTCCCGTGGTTTTGATGTTGAGTTGTAGACAGTTGCCTTTGTACCAAGAAATAAAGTTGTGTGCCTGTGTAGGTTTACTTTAAGAGTCACAACGGAGGGTGAACAAAGTGAAAGCGATTTTCCAGAGGCCACTATTGACAGATAGATACTGTATGTGTGTGAGTCAGTGTATTGAGAATAAAGGCAGACTGTAGTCTGGAAGAAGACGTACAGTAAGTAAGAAAATAAGGTAGTAAACACACAACTGACAGCATAAGGTTTTTAGGATATTGGGCAAAGCTTTCAAGTAAAAATGGAGCAAAGTTATATAATTTTATGCAGAGAGAGCAAATGGTTAAAATCTCCAGAGGTCCATTTGGAAACATTGGTGGAGAAATGCTGCTCTTGATGATAAAGCAGAGAGGAGGCAGGAGGAAGCAGGAAAGAGGAAGTGGAACAATAATTATGGAGCTTATGTCAGAGACTTTGAACTGAAGGTAAATTCAGAAAAAAAATAGAAATCTGTGGGGGAGGAAACAAGTGAGCACTAGAGTACAGGACATTTGTGTAGAAGGTCCACCATGAAGCATTACACTTAGTAAGGGTGATGACAACGACCACAGGTCTCTGGAAAAAGCTAGAGCTGATAATATCAGTGGTACAATATGTATAGAGATATAGGCATGTAACCATGACAGAGATACATAGATAAACAAAAACACACAAAAGACAATGAAAAAGAACAAAAGCTTTTCTTTATTTTTGTCTGAGTCGTGACAGCTTGTGACTTGCTTTTCAAGCTAATCAAGATAATAATTACTGCCTGCAATGAAAATTGTGGTGGACCTAATGTTTTTGCTGGTGCCTCACATGTCCAAGAAGCTGGCTAAGGACCTCCAGACTGGTCACTGTGTGTTCAAATGGGCTTATTCTCGGTATACTGGTTTCCCCCAGTATCACAGAGACATGCATATTAGGTTAACTGGGGATTCTAAACTGGTTTAACATGACTGGGCGTGAAGAGGATTCCTTCTGATGGACTGGTATCCTCTCTTGGGATGACCCCGAACTGGAAAAAAAATGAGTTAAAAAATAAGTGGTTGGATTTATAAGAAGAATTTGAAGAGATATAAAAACAATCAAAGTGACTGCTACTTAAATACTTCCCCAGCCTCAATGACATATAGTATAAGGCATAATGTAATACCAAATTGCTGATATACAGTAAAGCTCAATTTCTTTTGTGCTTATTTGCCAGTACTAGACAAATAATGTTATTTTTTTTCCTGTGAGATTTCCTAGCAGACAACAGCTTTTGTTGCCAATACCCCTGAGTAGATGAGGACTTTCTCCTCTTCCTTTTAATTTAATCTCTTCATGCACCGGAAGGCCATTTACTTAACTGCATTTCCTAGTTAATGATATTATCATGTCGCAGTTTTTCTTATGGCTAAAGCACTTCAGCAACAGTAACAGCCTCAGGCTAGTGCCCACAACATATCACCACAGCCACGTTTCTAAATTCAAGCACTGTGAAATGATTATTTTTTCTCACACATAATTCACATTATTACTGTGCAAATGCTATTTAAACAGAATAACCCTTCTTCTATGATGACTCTCTGCAGTATACATTTCTAACTTATACCTTACAGAGTTAAACTCAATAGGTAATGATTTGAAACATTCATTGCAATGATAGCCAGAAACCAAAACAAGGAATACCACCTCCAGCCTCTCCAACTGTAAAACTTACAGGAATGTATGATCAGAGCAAATGTGATGATACCATTCAGTTAATGATGCTGGTTTGGTTAGCAGAGAGTTGTGCTGGTATCTCAACCAAACATTTTTAAACATCTTTAATGGTTTCTTATTCAATTGTATCATTTGATAACTTGATCCAGATTATCAAACCTCATTGCGTTTACAAATGCACATCTAGGGGTTGTCTTCAGGGCTCTACAGAGATAAAGACAATGGGGTTGGGGAGTATAAGCAGGTGTTGACTCCTTCTTTTCTTTTTCCCATAGACCAGAAGAACTGTGGTGCAATTTCATCCTTGGTCTCTGAAGTCCCACCCCTTCTGCCTCATTTGTTATTTAAGTGGACCAAAGACCAGAAGTCAGCCTTCAGTAGTGAACCCAGGATAGAACTGGACAGAGCTCTGCCTTAAGAAGCACTTTCTTTACATTTAATGATGAGTTCTGTAATTGTCAAGTCAAAGTTATTTCATCACTGTTATGGTATATACTATTTGTTCACATGAAACTGCATTCTAAGGTGAAACATATTTTATTAATTTAAAAAATTAATAGTCCGTGCATGCATTTTATAATGGAACTAATTGGTACCTGGGTCCAATTATGAAGAAAAGCCTTAAGACTTACCGAATATATCAATTTTTCAAGCATAAAATGTTATTGTGTATTCAGATTACTCACTTATTACAGAACAGCATATCCATGTCATTTTAAGAAGTAAAAAAAGCAAAAAGCAAACCATTGTTGTGAGAGTCATCCATTTTGAAAGGAGACCAGCTTTATGCTTTACTCTGATGTGCATCTTCCCTTGCGGCACCTTTCAGAAACGAGGATGTGGATTCACCTTGGAAAGCTGTCAGTCCCTTTATCTATTCATATAATATTCTAATATATATAATAATATTCTGATAATAATATAACTATTGTAATAATAATCTGCCTGTTATTACAAGCCATGGCAGAACATTATCACTGAAGAAACAGAACTGTAGAAGTAAAAGTAGGAAAAGCAGAATATGCTTTGGCAAGGAAGGGGGATTTCATAACTCCACCGATGATGGCCACTGCAAGGCAAGAAGCGAGCAAGAAACATATTCCTTACCTCAAGAAAATAGGAACAAGAATCTGAGATAACATTTATTTTTCCCAGTTTGCTTTTGTTGTCACAAGTCTGCCAGTGGATGAACACAAGTTATTTTTAAAAATTCTGAAATATGCTTCAGTTTAAAATGCAATGTCATATGGCAAAATAATATATTAGTCCCATCTCATTTTTTATCACTCTTGTTTATCATTTCTGTTTCAGTCTTTTTTATTGTCACATTAAACAGGGTTACAGTGGAGGTCCATAATTTTTTATCTTGTTCCTTTTGTCTCCTTATACTTATATGCACTTAATTTCCATGTTTCAATTATGTGATTCACTACCTGAAAGAATTCTTATTCTTCTTCTTTTGGCTGCTCCCGTTAGGGGTTGCCACAGCGGATCATCTTCTTCCATATCTTTCTGTCCCCTGCATTTTGTTCTGTTACACCCATCACCTGCATGTCCTCTCTCACCATATCCATAAACCTCCTCTTAGGCCTTCCTCTTTTCCTCTTCCCTGGCAGCTCTATCCTTAGCATCCTTCTCCCAATACACTCAGCATCTCTCCTCTGCACATGTCCAAACCAACTCAATCTTGCCTCTCTGACTTTGTCTCCCAGCCATCCAACTCGATCTGACCCTCTGATGTACTCCTTTCTAATCCTATCCATCCTCGTCACATTTATGGATGACTTTGAGAATTTCTGAAGACCTTTTTGAGTCCAGATTAGAGGTGTTCAGTATACCCTTACTGTGTCAGAGTAGAGCATACCCTTTAAGTTTAAGGATGCACTAAATTGCTCGTCTCTGCACCTTCTCTAGTGCTGCTAAGTCCATTTGTAGCATGGTCAGGACTGTCCTGTCCATATAAGCAAAGTAGTTGATTGCATAGAGTGGCAATTCATCAAGGAAAGCCAAATGTGCCAAGTGAAACCTATGTTGTGCAGCCAGGAATCTCTGCAAATGTACCACTTTAAAGTATCATGTACTCTACTGAGAATATAACGGCAGACAACGTCATCTTATCAAATTCTCTCTAATCACGTTGGATAGCTAATCAATGTGTCATTCATAGCTTGGCTGCCCACCTCCGACTCTATAACACTGGTGCCATTTCTGATCAGAAAGATTGTTGATCAGCAGTGAAATGCAGGATGATAAAAAAGAGCAAAACTTTCTAGGTATTTTATATGCCCTAGAGGATGGTCTAAACTGGGCCAATAGCTGGTCGGGACACTTTATGATGCTCGTCCTGGGTGGGATGCCCAAAGATTACAAGAACTGGCAGAAGAGTACGACAGGGATCAGTTCACCCCTCACTTTAATAGATGGCAGTGTCCCTCATATAGAGTCCCAGTTTGGACAACCTTAGGGCTGCAGTTGGAGTTGGAGCAGCAGCTCTATAAGGGACCTTGGTGGATTGTAGTGGGCGCTGCTGGGGGAGTATCTCCCTGGCTTTCTCATAACCCGGAAGTGCTTCCAATTGGCTATGTCACAATAGCGACTGTACTCCTTTTTCCTCAATTAAAGAGACCACTCTGCCTTGTCCAGGTGAGTCGGAGCTGGGAACGTAGATCGGCAATACTCGACTGGAGGAGTAGCAATGCAGTTTAGAAAGAAGAAGAGAGAGAAAGAAGAAGAAACACAGTGTTTATGTGTTATGCAAAATGTATTTTTAATAAAAACCCCTATTATTTGTGCATTTTTGTTTGGGGCTTAGTGGTGCTCCCTAGCCTTCACAGTAGGAACACAAAAATACAATAAGAGAGTGTTGAAAAAGCAGGCATTCTAAAAACACAAAGGCTCTTTTTACAAATACATTATCTCATACGCAGATAATCCAGCTCAGTGGTAACAGCTAGGTCTCTCTCATCCAAAACAGAGATTGAACAACAACTAATGTTACAAGGTGAGCGTAATGGCAATGCTGCTCAGAAAAGAAGGGAGATGACACAGAAAGAGATCAGCTGACGTCACCAGGATTGGCTCCTCTCACAGTATTCCAAAGTGGTCTCAATGCATTTGACTAATGGAGTTACTTGTTAAGCTCATGCTACAAGAAGACCACTTCTGAGTCATATCAGGCAGGTTTGCTGCTCACCACTAGCAGTTCTTCACAATTCAAATATCTGTGGTGTGATTCCATAGAAATTCTCTTGGCGATGCGGATTGGAGTTTACTGTGGATGGGTGGAGTGTAATGGTAATGGTGCGCAGAAAAGGTGGATGCTGACACAGAGAAAGATCAACTGACGTCACCATTAAACTTTCCAGTCACAGTGTTCACAAGTAGTCTCTGCATGCCTGACTACAGGAGTTCTCTATTTAGTTCATGCTGCAAGAACTTGCTTCTGTGCCAGAATCTACAGGTTTGCCACAGTGCAAATCTTCAAACTGCGATGCTTTGTGCTGTAAGTTGTAGGTGTCAGTAATGAAGAATGGGCATCTTGGCCAGGGTAAAGGAAGGATTTATACTTGGCCAGGAGGCCATAGTGGATGGACTGAGTGAACGGCCTTTTCCAGGAGCAGGTTATTCCCTTACATGACAGGTGGCAGTGTTCCTCAGAGCTAAACCCGATCAGGACACCCACAGGGTGATATGGGAATTGGAGTCTCTGTCCTCCAGGGATCACCAGAGGGTGCTGCTGATGGAGGACTACCCTGATATACGCGTGACCCAGAATTGCTTCAGATGACTTTGATAAGAGATCAGAAGAAGTTCTCAGGTCTAGGTGTAAACTAGATTGTGAGGATTGTGAACGGTTTAGTTTGCTGATGTTCTTATGAAAAGATGTCATTTATTTGAAGTTGGAATTATGTTGGGTATTGCTATGTCTGTGGTTTGGGGTTCAGTGCTGCTCCCTAGGGGTTACAAAGTCCATGGCAATTCACTTGGTGACAAGGATGGGATTTGACACATTCTTTTCAGTTCTACTGTACATAATAAAGAGTATAAAAGGGAGAATAGGGTCACCATATGACTTCAAAACAGTGAGAAAAGTTTAACTCATTCGAGGAATATAATGACACAGGCCATGTTAATGGACTGGCTATAAGTTCCATAGAACATTGAAGAAGAACTTGCACTTAACAATGAAGGTCTAAGGTATGCATTTCTAAAAAGCTAAAGCTAATAATATTTTATTAACATAAGAAATCATTTTAGTTGTTTATGTTTGCTGACAGCCTAGTTTGTGTGGAATTTCTTTCACTGGAGACATTCAGTTTGTGTCTATTGACAAGTGTGAAAGAGAAAGAGAGAGAAATGGTATATTATGGAGAGATTTGCATGTATGTGTTGAGCAGCCATTAAAGTCTTAGAAATCTTGCCGGGCTCAAGCTTGCCACCATGTGTTTTGTTTGGCTCATTTAATGAGTGTTTAAAGTAAAAGTGTCATAAAACTGCAAGATTCATTCTGTGTGCATATGGGCATACAGCGGTAATGTGTTATTGGCTGTTAGTTGTGTTGTTGCAAAGTCAAAGAGGGCAGTACAATTGTGTTTTGCTTAGATGCTGAGTGTGGTGGCCATAATTACACACAGCACAACACAACCTCAGTCTGGCACTTTATTTTCTTCGATCCAAGGAAACAATTCCTTTAGCGCAGAGCAGACTTTGATGCGGCTCTTTCTGGATGTGACATTTTTTGTTAACAGTTGCATGGTAATGCATACTCTCACACATGCTGTTGATTCACTGCAACAGCTTCAAAAGAATTACTTGAAAGTGACACACTCCAGTAAAAGCAGTAACTAAAGACGAGAGTTAGGGATTAATGTCTTTTTGTTTGGTGTCTCGACTTTGTGGCTTTCTGAGCCTGTAATTTTTTTTTTTCCTTCACTGGTGTATAATGTTAAAACAGTATGACTAGCTTTTTGAAAAGAATGCCATGATTATGTACAACTATTGTCCGAACTTTCTTTGCCAAAGGGAACATCTTTAATGAGCAACACTAGTTTCTCTCTGGAAATATCTTTTCGATTGCTTTGACTTTTGTTTGTTTCAGACTTTGCACTGATTTCTACTTCTTTGTTTTTGTTACTAGTCTTTGGGTTACCTGTCTATTTACTGTATTGTGTGGGGGCACGGGGTCCCTGGAAAATCTTGTAGCCTAATCCTAACCCAGAAACACACATATACACATCAGAAGACATGCAGTGGAGATAATAGCACTCTTAAGTTGAAAAAATAGCACTTGGCTTGGGTTTTGATGCTGATTTAACTTCTTAAAGCAAGCAGCTATGAAGGCAGCAACATCGGTGCAATCCAACAAGAGTCTCTGGTCCGACAGGAATAGGTTTCTTGTCTTATTTTTGTGTCTCTACAGCTATGTCTAGGTAGCTTTTCAACCCTTGTGTGTATCGAGCAGGAGGCACTAGATCCTGTGGAAATCCTTAAAGGAGCTAACCAAGGAATTTGTAGCCTAGAATGCATCTCCTTTTGATGAAGAGAAAGTTAAACTCTATATAACCAAGAAGAATTGTAATTAGCTTGTTTTCTTTTTAATGTTCATTAATCAGTCTCCTGTAAGAACAACCAACAGAAGCCCATTCAAAAACAGATGGTGCCATCAAGGCTCTGTTTTCTTTGACCGATTTTATTAAGGAGCAGATGCTCTAAGTCAGAACTGTAAAGGAGAAGAGTAAGATTAAGGTCCTTTCTTCATAAAAGTTTCAGGTCTTCTTATTCTTCTTGTCTCCTTGCAGGCTTCCAACCATTAAGTGATTAATTCTGTATTTTTTATTTTTCCACAGTTCTCGATTTCAAAATCAGCAAATCAAACATAGTAAGTGTTATGAACACATTATGAGCTGGAGGTGTCCCGGAGGCAGGCAATAACCATATTCTTTAAACAGGCTGAGATCAGAATACCAAAAGAAGCAAACAAAGCAGACCATCAAAGCCAAAACACTAAACCAAAGAAAATCACAGTCTGAGATTAAAATTTCTAATTCAATCTCAAAATAATTACCCTCAACCTAATTATTAGAAGTTTTTGCTCAGTAATGAATCCAAAGCTTTAACACTTGAAGCTGAACACATCCATTTTAAATAGTTGGGGTGTGATGACATAATGAATTATATGATTTCACTGACAGTTTTCTGACACCTGAGCAATAAACAAAATGACAGCAATTATAGCAAAGAGCAAATGGTGTCACTAGAGTGAGAATAAGAATGATGTCATATCAGAAAAACAAATACAATAAGTTCAGAAATAATTTAACTGGTTAAAAGGACATTTTAAAATACATTGCTAATTAAATGCTTTCCACTGTGCTTTACTATAACATTTGTTATAAAGTTATTTCTGCTTTATTTTACAAGGATAAGTGAAATGAATATTTACAAAAGTGAATACAGAAAGAACACATTTTACTTGAGCATTGTTTATGACACTGTCTCCCAGTTTATTAATACATATAGTTCAATGCAGTTTTTTTCTGGTCAAGTTTTGGTTTTGTTTTTATTTAGTTTGTAATTTTATTTTTTAGTTTTTATTTCGTTGTAGTTTTTTCATTTTCTAATTTTAGTTTTGTTTAGTTTATGTTTAGTTTTTGATTTTCAGCAAATAACTTTTAGGTTTTGTCACACTAGTTTTACATTACTCACCAAAAATATCCACAGAGACAGTTTTGCAGGTGTCATTTTTTGTTTTCTTTATACTTGCCAAATTATATATCATTAATGCTGTGCCTGTCAAATTAATACATACAATTTTACTGTCTGTCACAGAACACCACTTTATCCTGACAGTTCAAGGCTTCCAGTATAATCAAAAAATGCAAAAGTCAAAAGCAAACTGATGTCAGTTGCAACAAGTTTAAACAAATCATTATTTTAATGTTTTTTTATTTTTGAAAACCCCTTTGTAAGCAGTAAGATCAGTGCACACATATATTCTTATTTTATATTTATTTTTGATATTTCATGATGCTGACTATATGTCAAGGCGGCACAGTGGCGCAGTGGGTAGCACTGCTGCCTCGCAGTTAGGAGACCCAGGTTTGCTTCCCGGATCCTCCCTGCATGGAGTTTGAATGTTCTCCATGTGTCTGCGTGCAAGTGCTCCGGTTTCCTCCCACAGTCCAAAGACATTCAGGATAGGTGCATTGGCGATTCTAAATTGTCCCTAGTGTGTGCTTGGTGTGTGTGTGTGCCCGGGGTTTGTTTCCTGCCTCCTGCCTTCCTGGTTTGTTTCCTGCCTTGTGCCCTGTGTTGGCTGGGATTGGCTCCAGCAGACCCCCGTGACCCTGTAGTTAGAATATTGCGGGTTGGATAATGGATGGATGGATGGACTATATGTCATCTTCCAACTTTGAAAGTCTATTTTTTTAGGGAATTCTTGATTTGGTTATTTTTTAAAATACAGTTGAAGTCCCTACATGAACTGAACTGTGTTAATAACAGTAACAGCAAAAATAAAGATAAAGGTTTATCCAGTGTAACAAAAAGCGCTATATTGGCACCTGACCCAACACAGGCAGACACGGGAGGCACACTGATCAAACAAATAAATGTTTTATTTCTATTAATGCACCTGTGGACAATGCCTTCCTCGTTCCCACAGGCACAACACAGTCCCACAAACACAGCACCAATCTTAATTCTGTTTCTTTTCTTCTTTCTCCACAACTCCTCTCTGTAAAGCTTTGTCTCCCTCCTCCTGACTCTGGCTGCTGAGTGGCGGCTGCTGGCCCCTTTTATAAGGCACTCAGAAGTGCTCCAGGTGCTTGATTGCTCATTTCCAGCTGCACTTCCGGGTGTGGTGAAAACACTGCCCATAAGGGCTCAGCAGCTCTTGCTGCAGCACCCCCTGGCGGCACCTGCGGATCCCAACAGGATTGCACCAAACTCAAACTCTCATAAATGCTCTGTGGGAGTCCGAGGCACCACTGCAACCCGGGGTTGCCATCTAGTGTCCCGGGGGAGGTATTGGGTAGCCCACGCTTGCTCCCCCGGAACATATATACTGAAGGAGCATCCCGGCAAGGCAAGTGATTTTCTACAACCATATTATTTGCATAAAATAATTAATATCTTTTGCAGCAGCATCTCGGATCTTTTATTCAATAACGTTATAGAGCCCCCTGTGAGCCTAAACTGGTGTGAAGTAATTTAACAACACATGTAGGAATAAACAGATTATGGAAATTGAGGGAGCTTAATGACATAATTGTAACATACAGATATAAGACAGCATCTGAAGTTATCAGTCCACATACACATGAGAAGAACATGTAAACTCCAAAAACACTGACCAGGTTAGCAATCAAGCTGAACATATGGCACTGTAGTAATAATAACACCCATACTGAAAGTGCTTCACAAATATTAAAAGGAATACAACAGGAATAAAAACAAACTTAATGTCAAACATTAAACACCAATATTTGAAAGTCAGAGTTCTCAATGACACAAGGAGGTAAAAAAGAAGAAAGCCATGAACACATAATGTAATTTGTGCACTGACTACATGTAAGAATATAAATGTAGATGGTACAATAACCCATAGTGATAAGGAACAATAAATAGGATAAGAACAGATTTCGCTATACTTTCAACTGTAATCAACACCTAAACGTGACAATTTGGGGCATCTCCTTAAAGAATTTCTTCCTTTTTCTGTGCTGTGAATGAGTTATTAGAATCATGTCGGCACTGACAGGTTTAAAAGCGCATAAAAAGCTCAAGGAAGTCATGCCCAGTGTAGACGAAGGTCAATGTCATGTGTATTTTCAGTATGGACAGGAATCCTTTTGTAAACGATGTGAAAACTCCAGCGTGGTTATACATCATGTTAATTTAAAAACTCTGTTTTTAAATGAAAACTTGTTAGCGTGGACAGAGCCTAAGTTGGTTCAACAGAGGTCCCTGTCAGTCTTTGGAACTGACAAGGTTGTCTTGACAAAAAATGGAAAGATTGTAAATGTTAAAGCGACAGTTAAAAAAAAAAGTATTTAGCTTTAGGGTCTTGTTCAAAAATTAGATGCCACTTGTTTTCCCTGCCCCAAACCCTTATCGTAAGGTTCGTGGGATGTGGGCCGATTTATTTCATGGTCCCTAATATTAAAAATTAGATCGGGTGCCTGACCTTAAATTTTAAAAGGCACCTAATCTTAAAATTGTCCTTCCTGTTGTTTGTTTTAGACTGGCCTAACCCTACTACAAACCCTGAACTTAAGGTTCATGGGGGTAAGTTGAACAAGATGGCAATGGCGTCCGCTTTTTGAACAAGAGCCTTAGCTTTATACTCATTGAGCAACAGGATTGATTATGAGCAGTCCACAGCAATCGGAGCACATCCTGTACCAAACAACATTTGTAAAACTAACACAGTAGACCAAAAACCTACATAAATAAATATGTGCGTGCGTGCATGTGTCTAAATCTTCACTTTACTGTACAGTGATTTTGTGCCTCTCTCTGTCCTGTAATATTGTGAGATTGGCTGCAATCTACACTCATCTACTTTGTTAAGCGTCTTGTTATTAATTTTAAAATGCGGAATGTGCTGCAACTTACTGAACAAATTAAGTAATAAATATTAATTTAAGGATGTCTGCGTGGCACGGTGGCGCAGTGGGTAGCACTGCTGCCTCGCAGTTAGGAGAACTGGTTTTGCTTCCCAGGTCCTCCCTGCGTGGAGTTTGCATGTTCTCCCCATGTCTGATTTAAAATTAGATTTTTTTAAAGTATACGTCGCTGCAAATTGTGACAAAGGAAAACAGAAGTGTTTTGACGAATTCATAACAAATTTATTGGGATAAAAAATATATGGAAATTTACAGAAATTTGAATATTTCCCCTTACCCATTCTACTGTTGGGCTCTGTGGGAGAGGTTTCACTGCCGTCCGTTCAGTATGCAAATACCCAAATTGTTTTTAAAAGTGTTATTTTTCAGTGTTCAAAAAGGACAGGTAATGTGAACCAAAAGGCAAAAACTTGTATGCATTTTTAGATGAAAATATGGTAGTGTGGAATGGGACTTAGAAAGTCAAAGCTCACACATCCATTTGCAACTACAGTTGGAGCCAACACTGTAAAAAGAAAAAAAACGTTATTGCGGACACTTTTTAAATTACCCTTGTATTAACAAGGCAAGTGGCTATAATTTGTAATAAATCAATAAAGCTTATAGATCACAGTGCGTGAATGTTATTAACTATCACATTTCACTCGCTGGTGACTGTCAGTATTTAAGCAGAATTTTGAGCCATCTCAATGAGCCATTCCACTAAGCAGGAGGTATTTGGTCTCTTCCTACTAATCAGATAGCTCATGTAGGATACCTAAACTGCAGCACCAATATAGTTTTCCAGAGGCACCCGTCAACTGTATACAGTATGATTTCTCTTATCATTTCAAATATGAATCATTTACTCATTGTTCAAACACCAATTCCACTGTGTACCAGGAAGTCTCATTTTTGTACAGGTCAAGTTTATTCTGGAAAACTCAACATGAAAAAGAATTTATTCTTTCGGTCTATTCTATGACAAAGTGAATATTTTCTTGGTGCTGAAGTTTAATATCACATGGGTTTCTTCTTCTGATTGATCACAAGTGAACATTACTTTTATAGAGAATTTTAACTTCAGCTTGTAGGCGGTTACTCACGCCAGAAAAACAAATCTTTCAAGAGAAAAACAGAGGGGCATCTCAAAGTCCGATAGTATTTCACAGCTCATATATTCGCTTTCATTCTTTTTGCTGTCTTCCTACTCAGTTGATACCCAATTATTTAAAAATTTACTGCTTGCTTTCAAAGTACTGTTTACTAAACTTGTGTTTAAACTTGTGATAATGTTAATTCATTGCTCGAGAGAAAGTTAGCAATGATATAGTAATCAGAAAACACTGCAACAAATAAAGAGTAGCAGTGAGTTATAGCTGCCCCCCTTTGATAAACCAAATATTTACAATGTTTTCCTAATAAACAACATGATTCCATATATAACCCCCTTTAATCACTCTCTCCCTATAAATCCAAAAGTTCTGGAAGTTTCAAGATCTTTAACTAAGCAGTTTTATACTATCTGTCTGGATATATATATTTCAAAAGGGCCATGTTCTGTAGCTCATATAGTATCTTGTAATTGCTATCTAAATTTCTTTTATTTATACAGACATATGCAAACTAAGTTTATGTGTATACCTGTAAATATAGAAACAACAATCACATGCAGTATATTGTTAGCATAACTAACTAAAACATAATTAACAGTGACTAATCGTGAAACATATTTGATGCACTACATTTCCACTGTTCTGTTACTACTACTTCTGAGGTCTACTACCTGTGACAATAAGAGGCGCTATACCAGCATTTTATTCGACACAGACACGGGAGGCACACTACTAAAAACAAAATACTTTTATTTTTCTTCGCTCTTGTGGAATGTCTTCCCCGTTCCCACGAGGCCACAGCACAGTTCAATAAGAACTATCAATCACAATCACAATACTTCTCTTTAACTTCTCCTCCACTCCTCTCCGGCAAGCTTAGTCTCTCCCCTCCCGACTCTGGCTGCCAGAGTGGTGGTTGCTGGCTTCTTTTATAGCCCACCCAGAAGTGCTCCAGGTGTTTGATGACCCATTTCCTGCCGCACTTCCGGTGTGGTGGAAGAACCGCCCACACGGGCTCAGGAACAACTGCAGCGTCCCCTGATCCCAACAGGGTTGAAGAGAACTCCATCTCCCATGGAGCCCTGTGAGAATCGAAGGCACCACTACCACCCAGGGGGGCTGCCATCTAGCGTCCCGGGGGAGGTACTGTTCTGACCAGGCTTGCTCTCCTGGTCCATACAGTGAAGAGGCGTCCTGCCTGGACAAGGACCCTGGCTGTCTGTGACACACCTCACACAAATATAAATATAAAACAAAATATCTGCTATCCATGATAACAAGAAACAATAAATAACTGAAGAAAGTGGAGGAATAAAGTTATTATGAGGATCACCTTTCACTTTCTATAGAAATACGTGAATCAGCTTTGAGAGATCAGGAGAGGTAATTCCATGGATTTACAACTTAGGTCACCGAAATTAGTTTATTTTGTGGTAAGTCATGAAAATCCAGTCATAAAATTCAAACACCTTCATTTTACAGTGTCAGTGAATTTAGAATGAATTATGATGAACCGACATACTGTAGGCTCTGGAATCCTATTTGTTTCTACAGTACCTTGGTCAAAACAATACACACTGAATAAAGGGAGGATATAAGTTTGCAGTTAGGCTCTTTCTAAGCAGCTTCTGTGTGGAGTACCTGGTAAGTTTTTATTTAGTTCTGTGTGTTCTCATGTACAGGTATGAATTATCACCATTACCTTTACTCGTTCTTTGTCTGCTTCTATTTTCAAGTGCTAGATAATTTTTTCTTTCTCATTTTTATCTCATTATCAGTTTCATTCACTTTTCTCAGTTTACATCTGCTTAGTGGATCAAGCATCCTTACCCTGTTAAGATAGTCCTAACACATGTGCCTGACTTTGCCATTAGACACAAGCATTTCAGTAAGTATCATATTTTGTCACTTTGGAGCACTTCTCATTGTGAAACACTAAATTTGACTGGAAACCTATGTAATACAGGTGCAACTGAAGTTATATGGTGGTACTTCCTACTTTTTAGGAATGATTCTTGCAGCATCTTTTTATTTTAAATTAATTAAATGCTACAAAATGAAGAATTTGAGCAGTCTTTGAATAAAGCAATGCAGAAGTCAATTCCTACTGAAATAAATCTGTTCAATTTTGTGCATCCTATATGCCTTAATTTTTCCAAGTTTCTCAACTGGGCGGATTGGTGGCTCTAAGGCTAGAGATTTGCATTGGTAATCGGAAGGTTGCAGATTTGAATCCCGTAAATGCCAAAAGTGACTCTACTCTGTTGAGCCCTTGAGCAAGGCCCTTAACCAGCATTTGCTCCATCCTAGGTAGGATGTTAATCTACATCCATCCCTGCATGTAGGCCCTCCAACCTGCAGGGAAAAACCTGGGGGTTGGTGGCAGAACTGGCACTCCAGCCATCATAAAAAACTTCATATTGGTTCCATTCCATCTGAACTTGTGTGGTGCTGAGGTGTCACCCATTGCATAGCTATACTCAGGTCCTAATCTAGGATCCTGAGTTGGTTCGTCATGTGGTGGGTGCAGCAATGCACTGTATCAGTGTGTGCTATTAACCTCTCTCTCTCTCAGCTGGAAAAGAAGATCTTGAATAGTGCTGTTATGTGAGCACAAATGAATAGGAGGTTGTCAAAGATAATGTCCAGGCTGCATTAAGCCATCTAATTTAAAAATCAACAATATTTGTTTTTGTCTGAAGGATTTCCATTAATAGAATTTCATTTTTTTCTGTGTTTAAAGACAAGTACTTACCACTCATCTAATGGGATAACTTGTGGAAACAAATAATTAAATTAACAAATTAATTCCACAATGTCCAAAATGTCTACAATGTTCCAATGTCCACAATTTATTTTATTAATTAGCAGTATGCTTATAGTCCATGCTGCTGAAAGAAAAAGTGAATTTCATCTGCATTAATATCTATCTATCTATCTATCTATCTATCTATCTATCTATCTATCTATCTATCTATCTATCTATTTATCTATAACAGTGCTGACACAATATTTAACTTCACAACATAATAACAGACCATCAGTGTGTACATACAGTATATGTTGTCACACACATGCGCATGGGAGCAGTGATGTGCAGTGAGGTTCATGGCTGGTGAGGCACTGGCTCCTTCAGAGTCAGATTTACAAATAAATGAACCCAAAAGAGTAGCTTATTCACTATTTAATTGGCAGCATGCATGTTGGCTACTGGTTATATTTCATATCTCATCAGCATTCTTTACACACATACAGGTAAGGTAAATATTTGGCTAAGAAAGAACGTTACATTTATAGCCGCGAGAGGGAGTGGAGAGAGTGCGTTTGCTCTGCACCCTCCATGTGTTCCAAATTTGCTGTTGCAATTCCACAATGCATACTCATTCAATACAAATGAAAGTATAGAATGGTATACAAAAAAAAAAACGGATTTCAATTTTGACAATTGAAATATTTAGTTGTTTTTAAATCTGTTGGGCTCACATCCGCCCCCTTCAGGGCGGCATGGTACTGCTTGCCTAACCTTGTGTCTTTTCACTGCGGTTTTACAGTATGTCTGATCAGCAAGACTAAATATGTCACACACATTCATTAAAGATATTAGCCAGACTGTGGAAATTCAGGGTGTATAATAAATGTGTCTGCAAACATTATACTGGCGACATACAGAGAAACAGCGAGAGGCACACGCCAATTGCATGCATCAACCCAGTGTGTGAGGGACAGTACAGTCGCTGCTGCACCTCGCGTTTCTACCCTGTATTTGAATAGGATATGTGTCAATTCTGTGATTTTGACTATAAGAATGATGAAAGTAATCATACAAAAAACAAATTTATAGCATAGACCAGTGGACAAATTTATTTTATGTTATCATTATTAGTTTTTTTACTTTTCATTTACTTTTCAGCCTCACCTGCCTCCCCTGACCGCATGTCCCTGCATGGGAGGCAGCTAAAGGGCTTGAATGAGAGTAATTCTGAACCAGACCTGGAGATGGAAGAGTGCACTGACTCTTTTTCTCACTATTCTGCAGATTATTCATGAGAAATTCCACCTGGCTCTGATGACTTCAATTCTGGTTCCGACGCCTTTGACATCACTGGGTGAAGACCCTTCCAATTCTGGCTCCTTTGAGGTCACTTCCTATACTGGCCTTTAAAAACCCCCACCTTTCCTCTAGCCCCTCAGTTCTGTTCGGGACTCTGATCTGTACACTTTAGTACATCAATTTATTCAATTTTGCAGCCAGGAAATAATATACGGGTGGCTGCCCCACCCGTGGCTCTTTGTCGAGTTTGTGACAATGTATATATAAAAATAGATTTGATAAGTATGCATGCAACAGTAGTGCCCACAAGATCAACATATTAAATAATAGTTTTCTAAGCTGTGAAAGTAGCTTTGATAATAGTGTTGAAAGCTGAGTTTAAATCTTATAACATAATAATTAACATTTCCTCAGGAAGATGTTACAATCTCATTCACAATATTGTGACTTGTGTGAAAGATAGATTCATTAAAATAAAACTGAAGCTGTGAGGCTTTAAATATAGAATTAGTCCTTAAAGTATTTTTTGAAATACTTTGTTAATCCTCAAGGGGGAATTGTCCTTTTCGTATGACCTTTTGTGGGTCATCTCCAATAAGGTCTGAAAATGGCAACTTTTCCTTAACCAGGAATTATACTTGCTACATAAAGATTCATTAAAATTGTTTTGGCTGAAAGTACAATCATTAGTCCCAGGCTCATATCATCTTTATATTATTTTATTATCATACAATTGCATGATAATTACATTGGTTAGTGCTGCTGCATCAGAAGACAGGGTTCATATGTTGACCTGGCTTCTGTCTATGCATTGTTGAAACATCTCCCCTCTGTTTGTGCAAATATTTCCCTGAATATTTTTTTATCCCATTCCAAAGATATGCAGATTGGGTTTAATTGTTATTTCTAGATTGACTTTGTTTGAGTATGAATGCATCTTATGCTGGAATAGTGTCTAGGGTTGGTTACTATCATCTTACAAATACATAAGTGGATTGTCACTATCATTTCACTGTTGATTAAATTTTTGATCTCTCATTGTCTGTATTTTGATTACAACATTGCAATTATTGCTATAATAATATTTTGTCTATTCTCTTCTAATTAGAGATATCATCATCATGCCTAAAGATGTCCATATGTCTCAACTCATCACCATTACCAAAACTAGTAATCTTAAGTTGATCATACTTCACATTGTTTTCTCTGTATCATTTCCACTTTTCTTCTTACTAGTTCAGTTCCATGTTAAATAAACACCTTGCATAATCACCACCACCTTGCTTTACTGAAAACAGTGTGTGTGGAGTGTGTGGAGGAAGGAAACTGTGGTGTGGCACAAAAATAACAAGTTAAGGATAAAGGATGACTTTATAACACAGCTGAAGACAACTGTTTGCAGGTGGTGATGTTACAAGATACAATACCAGCCTATTGAGAATCTACATCAGATTTGAAGTCACAAAGCTGCGCGGTATCAGACAACTGTTACAATAATGTTATTGAGTAGAATGAAATGATTTATGGGATCAGAGAACAGCTCAATAGCCTTAAGGATTGTAATGCACTATAGCCTTCCTGAATGTAATGTTTAATACAGAATGAAAAATTATGGCACATGGAAGCAGTGGTAGCACTAATGCCTTACAATATGGAGACCAGCTTTCACCTCCTGAGTGCTCCATGCATGGAGTTTGCATGTTCTCCCCATATGTTAGTGCATTTCCTCTCAGTGCTCCCATTTCATCCCACAGTCCAAATACATGCTGGTTAGGTGGATTAATATTGCTGAAAAAATGCCAAATACGTGTTATCACCCTTCCTGGCTCCCTGTCCAAGTATTGTCCATGACTTGCACTCTGTGATTGCTAGGATCGGCTCCAGGTGCCCCGCTACACAGCCCTGGATAAGCTGGTTAAGAAAATGAATGAATGGATGAGAAATAAATATCTGGGACCCAACGTTTGTATCTTCTTATTAAGTACTGTGTACGCGGTCTTAAAAGAAGAATATTTGAGAGAAAAAGTCCTCTTCATGATAACTAATTTTTCCCTTTAAATATGAAACGCTTCCCTCCCTTTAATTCCCCGCCCGTCGCTGATCCGGGAAGCCAAGAAGCCAGAAAGAACTACGCCTTTCTGTCCAAAACCTCGTGCTCCGATTGGTCATAGCGACTCATTTCCAAATCAAAACTTGCTCTCTCATTGGTCAGTACGTCTGGCCGTCAGGTTGTCTCCTTGGTCGAGCATAGGGAAGCAGCTCACGACACGCACAGCGTTGCGATGACCGGACTCAGTGTTACGATTTTAATTTAATTAGTTGCATTCCATTCTTTTTTATGGACTGACTTTTATTCATTATAAGCGTAGATTTTTAGGAATATAATAGCATTATTTTTTCCCTCGAGAACGCCTTCGTTTGACGTTCAGCTGTTCTTTTTTTCTTGTCTTTTTTTTAAATAATTAATAAAATGAAGGTGATGGTAGATTTCGAGGAGTGCCTGAAGGACTCCCCCAGATTCAGGTACAGTAACCATGACATATCTCTCCTATTCTTCTATTTTAATGTGTATAGTTCATCAGGAGCGATAATTAAATGGAATTTTGTTTTTCTTTAGTTGCATCCTATTTACATAGTAGTAGTAAATGTAAAGGACGAAAAAGCCGCATTTATTAGACGCCGGTGCTCTGTTCCATAACTATGACTTCAAAATGCTCGATGGTTCACTTGTTTTCGCCGCAAGCACGTGACCACGTGTGAACTGTCCAGAATCTAGCATACCTCGAGAAGTGCTAGGTGCGTTTTCTGAACCATCAACTTTACGACTCTTTCGGGGCTGACAGCCCCGTAGCAACAAGTACATATTACCATTGGTGTGTGTCAAATTTTGGGAGGTTCTTTGAATTTGCCTTTTTATTTGCCAGTTCCGTCACAATGGCAATAAGGGTGGGGATTGTGGAACATTCAGATGTTGGCATTGGACCATCCTGTTTATCCCAAATTATGTTCGAAAATTAAGTAATGTACTGGGGATTCATTTTTCGCTTTCTGTGTGTATAGGAACGAATACAGAACCTGGAACGTTAAGATTTGTCATAATATTTGGGTCGACTTTAAACTTTTTCGCAACTTTTAAATGCAGTGATAGGTCAGCAAGTATATTCGGGATGTGACTGTCAGCTAAACAATATTCTGAAGAGGCATGTAGTGCTGTTTTGATCCTAGAGACCTGTAATTGAGGGTTGAACGGGGCAGAATACTGTCATCTTAAAGACTTAATGCTATCACTCGATCCCTTAGTATTGTAAACTCATTTTGTCATGGGCACATTCTGTTCATGTATATGAAATAGGGAAGTCTCCTTTGTTGCCAGTAAGGTGATCTCTAGTTTGCCGTAGATCTTGCTTTTTAGTCTTGTTTTTAAAATTGAACCTTGTAACTAATCGGTCAGGTGAGACTTGTCACAACAAAAGAGATCAGAGCCTGACTGGTAATATTGACTGCTTGAATATTATTTTTATACAGAGTATTCTCCCCATTTAAGATATGAACTCTTTATGTAATTTAAAGACACAGTATTTGACTGCTGTCTCTGGACATTTCTGCCAGACACTGAGAGATGAATGTGTGATCATTCACTTTGTGAGTAGCTGGCTCATTCACATTGCAAATCTGACTAAGTATTTCTTAAGAGATTACCACCCACCACACCTTAATTTGGAGAGCAACGCCTGTGCCTCTGTGATCTGTGTGACTAACTGTAAACTCTAGCCCCCATTTTGCAGAACTTCTGGTTTTATTGGTATTTCAAAATATATGTTGTTCTCCTTGCTACCTTTTTGTTTCATTTGCAAGTCTGGCAATTATGTTTCGGTTTAGTGTTTGGGTGCCTTTCACCATTCTGGAGACTTAATTTCTTTCTTTTTCTTTGTGCATTCTTTTTCCACTCTATGCCCTTTATTATTTTATGCCTAATGCAGTCAATATAACAGATGCTTAAGTGGATATCAAATGTAAAGTATAGGTAAACTGAGTTTAAAAATATTTTTTTAAGAAAGCCTTGCTGCCCCTAAAAATGTTTTTAGTGAAGTAATCATTGCAGTGCTTGTCTAAAATGTTTGGTGTTAATTTCTGAATGGGCATATATGTTTTCTTATTTTTATACTTAAGTCTTCAAAAGCATATTGGTTTTTCCGGCTTATTATAAAGAGGTAGGAAGATTCATATAGCTGGACAGTCCACTATTCTTTTGGTGGGGAATATGGAGTGAGCTGCTGTTTAAGCAGGATCAACAGCTTAAGTCTTGAGGCAGGAGAGTGACTCTGACCCTGCTGTTAGACCTTGTTGTATTTAAAAAAACATTGTTGTCAACAAAGTCAGATGGATTTTAAGGTGACCGGTAATTTATAATGTATCTAGACCTTTTAAATTTATTTTATTTATTTATTTTTTTATAATTATTTTTAACTGTACATTAAGAAAATGGAGTAACATTGGTGTTTTGAGATTAAACAGTGCTTTTTCACATTCTAAACAGTGTATGAACTTGTTACACCTTTTGGGCAAAAGTAACCATTTTGCATTGAGTCATAAAGCACTGTAGGCGCAGTATGCAGAAGTGTTTATTTATGCTTTTAAGCTGCATGGTAACGCACAAGTGTATTTTGCCCTTTTTTTTGGTTATAGTGAAGGCGTGTGATTATAAAAAAAATCTGATTATCTCGCCTGCATTGCTGCCAGTATGTGCAAGGCTTATGGACTGAGATACCCAGACATGCACATAGAAGCTAGGATACACATTTATAAAATAAGTTTTCAATTTGAAAATGGAGTATTCTCCCATTCACTCATCCATCCACTTTTTGAATTCACCTAAACATCCATTCCTTTTTTTTTTTTTTTTAAATCGTGTTACCCTTTTTTTTTTTGAGTTACTGTTAGCCAGAAGCCTGTACACTAAAGTCAGGCAAAAACCAGATTGTAATTCTGGCTGGTGCCTGTCCATCACTGGGTACAGTGCATCCAGAAAGTATTCATAGCGCATCACTTTTTCCACATTTTGTTATGTTACAGTCTTATTCCAAAACGGATTAAATTCATTTTTTTCCTCAGAATTCTACACACAACACCCCATAATGACAATGTGAAAAAAGTTTACTTGAGGTTTTTGCAAATTTATTAAAAATAAAAAAACTGAGAAATCACATGTACATAAGTATTCACAGCCTTTGCTCAATACTTTGTCAATGCACCTTTGGCAGCAATTACAGCCTCAAGTCTTTTTAAATATGATGCCACAAGCTTGGCACACCTATCCTTGGCCAGTTTTGCCCATTCCTCTTTGCAGCACCTCTCAAGCTCCATCAGGTTGGATGGGAAGCGTCGGTGCACAGCCATTTTAAGATCTCTCCAGAGATGTTCAATTGGATTCAAGTCTGGGCTCTGGCTGGGCCACACAAGGACATTCACAGAGTTGTCCTGAAGCCACTCCTTTGATATCTTGGCTGTGTACTTAGGGTCGTTGTCCTGTTGAAAGATGAACCGTCACCCCAGTCTGAGGTCAAGAGCACCCTCCCTGGTCACCTCCCTGACTAAGGCCCTTCTCCCCCGATTGCTCAGTTTAGATGGCCGGCCAGCTCTAGGAAGAGTCCTGGTGGTTTTGAACTTCTTCCATTAATGGATGATGGAGGCCACTGTGCTCATTGGGACCTTCAAAGCAGCAGAAATTTTTCTGTAACCTTCCCCAGATTTGTGCCTCGAGACAATCCTGTCTCGGAGGTCTACAGACAATTCCTTTGACTTCATGCTTGGTTTGTGCTCTGACATGAACTGTCAACTGTGGGACCTTATATAGACAGGTGTGTGCCTTTCCAAATCATGTCCAATCAACTGAATTTACCACAGGTGGAGTCCAATTAAGCTGCAGAAACATCTCAAGGATGATCAGGGGAAACAGGATGCACCTGAGCTCAATTTTGAGCTTCATGGCAAAGGCTGTGACTACTTATGTACATGTGCTTTCTCAATTTTTTTATTTTTAATAAATTTGCAAAAATCTCAAACTTTTTTCACGTTGTCATTATGGGGTGTTGTGAGTAGAATTCTGAGGAAAAAAGTGAATTTAATCCATTTTGGAATAAGGCTGTAATATAACAAAATGTGGAAAAAGTTATGCGCTGTGAATACTTTTCCAATGCACTATGTGTTCTGATACAAATCTGTACTCACAATTTCTCTGTCAGCAAGCCTTGCATACATGTGCTTGGAACATGGGAAGGTACTATAGCAAGGAGAACATATACATTCACAGTGATTAGGTTAAAAAAAAAAAACTGGAGTGTGAGGCAGTTGTTATGTACAATTCACTGTGTATTCAGTCAAAGGTCATTATAAGTTTAAAACATTTTTATATATCACACTATATAAATCCCTAGAAAGGCAACGTTCCAGATATCTCATTCCCCTTGCTGACAAAGGCAGTATATCCTTTAATTCGTGTAAAGGCTAAGGAACACCAGCTGAGCATCCTGGGTAAGAGAAAATCAAATGCATATGTAGCTGGAAAAGGGGGTGGTGGGAGGCCATAGCAGAAACAAAATATTTAGTTGCCCTGCAGGTCCTGGCTGTTCATGAGACTTCATGCAGTTTTTTTTTTTTTTTTCTTCAAAAGTAGAACAATGGGGATTTGCCACATAATATACTATTCGCAAAACCAGTGCAGTTACTTACTTTAACAAACTGATATGAGAACAAACAACTTGAAATATATATCTTTCATGGTAATTGTTTGGTATTCATTTCTAAATAAAATCAACATGGTCTTGCTGTAATGTAATACCAGTAGTCACACTTAAGCCATGGGATCTTTTGTTTCTCATGCATAGAAGATTCCTTTAATTTCTGTCCGATTCCTTAAGACATTGGGAAACATTGTGCATAATTCTGCAGGCTAAAATGCTCTAGTCATTAAATGTTTTTGCTTGGCAGTCAAGTTCCCATTCCAGAACTGATTTTTTTTCATGTGACTGATGCATTTTAAATTAACTGTGTTATCAAGTACAGTGTCATGGGGAGCCACACCTCGAACCTACTCCTAAAGCAATGGGTAGAAGGCAACAGCCTGCTCTAGGTTAGAAATGCATCTGTCTCTGTGATTTCTTTGCGTTGTATTCTCATTACTTTATTCAGTGTCATTGTCGACAAAATTTTCTTGTCAGACAGTCTGAAAATGTAGACTATGTCTGCAGCAAAGGTAACATGTATGGATCACTAGTCACTCACAAGTGTTGATTTCTGTTCAAGCACCATGCAGCCCATTTTACTTATTTATTTAGGACTCCTTCTTTTGCTGTGTACAAAAGTGTACCTCTGACCAAGTCTGAAATGTATACCCTTAAAGTTGGGAATTATTTATTAATGATTGGGAATGTTTTATGATATGTAGTAAATTAAATATTGTACTGGTGAATTTGTACAAACTTCACTGTTCTTTCAAGACTTGGAGTGGGTAGAGAGGAGATTGAAATATGGCACATTTAGAAGAATCGTGGATTATTAACTCGTTTTTAGTTTTCAACGTAAACAAAGTACTTTGTTACTACTTTCATGACGTTTTTCTCTTTCTCTCCCAACATATACATTATCTGATAAAATATTGACTTCAACAGACTGTTCACATTATTGTTGACAGCTTTTACTGGTATCAAACCCTATGCTGTTTTTAAAGATAATGTGTTAGTGTTTATCAAATAAGGGCTAAGGCTTTTTTGCCACCTAATAATCATACTGCTTTTTAATTGGTAAATAATTTAGTTCCTTTTCTTTATATTAAAGGGCAATTGGTTTAAGAGTTGTCCCATTTACAGTCTTTTTATTTTCCATTTAGAAAAAAATATCACACCACAACAACCTTATAATCAATTTTTCCACAAAAATTATAGCCCACCTCAAACATAAAATTACTATTTCTCATGTGAAAGCCTGTTTAATTATGTTCGTCCTGTCCTTGATTCAAGCTGTAATTTAATTACTTAAGAAGCATTAAGTCTTTGAAATTTTAAAT
Organism: Polypterus bichir lapradei; assembly: GCA_026402145.1. Lineage (NCBI taxonomy): Eukaryota > Metazoa > Chordata > Cladistia > Polypteriformes > Polypteridae > Polypterus > Polypterus bichir. Next base: position 101,797,937 of record JANRMT010062813.1, on the reverse strand, counting down.
TCCTCTGAAGAGACTGCTGGCAGTGTAATTGTGTGAAGTGTATTTTCATGAAACTCACTGGGTCCTTTGGTATGAATAAAATGAAATCTTACCACAGAATATCTGAACACTGATGCCAAAGTATGCCTCCTCTCCATCTAAAGAAGAATTCTTTTCTTTTTTTGCAAACACATTGCTTCATGATGCAAAATTAGTATGGTGAGCTCATTTGAATGTGATAGCCTTCTCATTCATTTTTTCTTTTATTATTATTATTATTATTATTAGCTATTATATACTTTTATATGAGCAGGGAGAGAATTTGAAGTGCCTTAGAATTGAACTCTGTCGATGGCACTATTTTAAATAAAGTCTTAAATGGCCACTCGGATAATAAATCATAATGTTAATACATTTTATTTATTAGGCGCCTTTTTAAACACTCAAAGTTACCTTTCAAGGAATTAACACTAGAATTACCAGAGCCTACGAAAAAACTCGTAATTCCGT
>JANRMT010062813.1:101775999-101797048 GCA_026402145.1 Polypterus bichir lapradei | reverse complement strand
CTGCTTCTGGAAGGTAGATTAAGTGTGCAGGGCAGCCCAATAACACCATAGGATGATTATAAACTAAACGGGATTCTTTTTTCACCCTATAGAGATTCAGTAAAAATGTAACACTTGTAATTTTAATTTTTCATCTTGCCTTTGTTTAAGGAGTTGTATGTGACGCCAATAACCTCCAAAAGACACGTGTTGTTTGAAGTAACTATGTGTGCTTTCCTGAAAATACTGTTTAAACATGGCAATTTTTAAAGCCGTTATAATAATAAAAGGAAAATGTAGAGCAGCAGTAGAGCACAGTGATGTTTCTAGTTTACTGGAGAAGGCTTTAGACTGTTTGTTAGTACATCCTTTAACCAAAAAGCAGAGAAGAGTGGAAACATCTGTTTAAACTAACAATTAAAAATTGTAAGAACACTGGAAGTGATGTGCAAAGTACAAACGATCTGCAGCATAACATGTCTGGAGTAACATGAAGCCAAAATTATTGTGAGGTTTTTGTCTTTTGTCTTTTATTCATTTGAATGTCAGTGTTTGCCTTCGAAGGAAATTTTTTTTTTTATATATAGATTTGAATTCTGTTTGAATAGTCGTGTTCGTTCTGACAGCCCTAATCCATGTCTATGTTTTTTTTTTTTTTTTAATTTCATCCCCCTAAATACAAGCATGTTAGATTAACTGTTGTTTCTAAATTGGCCCTCTGTTGGTGTTTGCATAAGTATTTCTGCTATGGCCTGGCATTTTGACCACTTCTGTTTTTTGCTATGTTCCTGAAGCTGTAGGAAAAGGCTCTGGCATACTCCGAGCTAGGAAAGGGTTAATGGAGTTTGACAATGTCAACAAATATTTGAAACTTTTAAAATCTTCTGATCCTTAGATGGTCATCAAGTTGACATTTATCCTACACATTCCAGTATGGCTTTATATTGAAAAGCTACACAAAATACGTAACTCAAAAATGCAATGTAATTCTTAAAGTAAAAGACAAGCTTCTCAGTCACATACATATGGGTCAACCTATTTGGTATGGGCTTACCAATGATAGGTGAGGCTTTTGATGACTCAAATACGAAGACTCAAACTGTAAAGATTGACTTCAAGCTCAAAAACAGTATCAGAATGGCACACAGTACATGGAACGAGCAGAAATGTTTATCATCCCATTGAGCAAAACTGACTTGTCCAGAAAGACTACAAAAAAGAGCTTGTTGCTAAAGGTGCCCTCATTAATGTAATGAGGGGATGATAATAATGCAAAAACTAAACAGTAGATTTTCTGTGCATGTATCAGTAATAATCCCTCTTAGGTGTTCGATCAATTTTAATGAAGACAATTCATAATAAAAACATGTTGCAATAATATGGTTATAAATGTGGCCTTCTCTATATAATTTGTAAAAAATACGTAGTTATTTTTAAAGCTACTGTTTGTAATGTACTAAATAATGTAAAGACTATTTGAATTGTTAGCAATTAAACTATGCAACAAAGGAATTGTGATGCTAATTTGTTTTAAGTCTGTCAGTTCCCTTCTTAAAGGCTATTCTCCCTTTGCCTCTGGCATCAGTCCAGCTTTAGCACATGGAGCCTGGTATCTAAAAAATACAGCTATTGTGCATTTCTTTTCCTAGATAATTGTTTAGATTTAATCTGTACTGTTGAATATAAAAAGACTGTGGTAAAGGGTGAATCTCTGTGTTTTGCAGCACCATCCGTTCATGCTACTCCATGTGGTGTAGATCTATTTTTCTTCGTTTTATTTGGCAGGCAGGCTCGGAAACTGAAAAAGTGTCAGATATACACAGAGAAAGTGTTGGAGTTCTCTGAAGGTTCTGGTGAGCTTGCAAAGTGAATGTGGCATTTTAAAATTAACCATATATCTCTTTTGTCTGTCTCAGAAATTCAGTGTCCTCACTTTTTCTCTCATTCAGTAGTACAATTTAGAATTTCTTTTCATCATCCAGTCTTTATTTGGGTCTTCGTTTCTACCAGTAGTATAAAACATGGCAAAATAACTACAAACATTGTTTATCTCAAAAGTGAACAAAGCTGTAGTAGAATTCTGTCTTTATCTGGAATCAGCTTAGAGATATTAGTTTCTTGTGTCCTTTTGTTTAGCTTGCTTGTGCTGATCACTTAGGAATGCGTACAAAGGTGTAAATAAATAGTAGTGGGCTCAGCTAGAATGGAAAACTGAAAGTCACATGACAGTGGCCAGCCTTAAAATCTTAGAAGTATCTTTTATTATTCTGATGTGTGTAATATCTCTGTTTGGGTGAGGCTGCAGACCATATATTTGTCTATTTTTTGTTTTTGAATTAATGCATAAAGTGGTCCAACCTACTTAAATAGAAAAGTTTTAGAAGACTTTTTTTTCATTCTCTGTATTCTTGTAGTGCTTTTTTCAAAGCATCCGTAAAATTTTTATTTGGAGTCTTTTTCTGGATAGAATGTAGGTGTATTGAAGTCTCTTTTTGGAGCACTTGGATTCTAGTTTATTTTTTATTTTAGAGGTGACGTATTCTCCCAGCTTTTATTTGATTATTCTAAAATAATATAGTTTTTGTGGGCTCTGTGATAGTTTGCAATGCGCTCCTACCTTAATTAATTTAAACAGAGTAAGCCGTGGTATTCCTTGCACCTCAAAATGTAACAGAGCTTTAGGTAATAAATATGAGATAATGGCTGCATAAAGTCATTATTATATGCCAGCCATGGTCTTTTTATGCTAGTTTCAACTAAACAGCATTCAGGGAAGCACTGCTTGTTTTCTTTTAGTAGTTGAGGTTTTGTTTATTTCATCTATGTCTTTTTGTTTGTTTAATTGGTACAGTGGAACCTCGGTTTGCGAGTAACTTGGTTTACGAGTGTTTTGCAAGATGAGCTAAAATTTTTAATAAATTTTGACTTGATAAATGAGCGAGGTCTTGCAATACGAGTAGTATGGATACGCTTTGTCTGCTGAGCGTCATGTGATCACAACTGAGCTGATGGTTCTCTCTCTTGCATGTGTGTGTGTGTGTGTCTCGCGCATGTGTGTCTCTCTCTTGCACGTGCATGTGTGTGTGTGTGTGTGTGTGTCTCTCTTTCTCGTGGGCAATCATCTCCTATTCTCCGTCTGAGTCGGCGTGCCTCACTCATATAGTCAACATCCGTACGAGCGTATACTGTTTACTACAGCATTGTGACTCTGTGTGTGTGTGTGTGTGTGTGTGTGTGTGCGTGCGTGTGTGTGCTGTGATGTGCAAGTCCCTGTCTTGCTCCCCAAAACACGAAGCTAAGCCTCAGTACTTTACCAACACCAGCTTTATTCAGCTTGAAACACCAACAGCGCGGTTATTTATTGTAGCAGGATCTGCCACTCTCCTATACACAGACACAGCAGTCAGGCTGTGTTGCCAAGTAGTACTGTTCTCTGCACATTTATAATGTTCCTTGTATCACCCATCGATGGCAGGCACTTATAGCATGTCCACGATCTTTTCGGATTCGCTTTTACGGCAAACTGCTATAGCGCTGGGAGACTGCGATTGCTTTGGGATGCTCTTCCGCGTGTCGTCCCGTTGGGTGGAATCCCACAAGAGTTTAGAAACTCACTCACACCAGCCATGATTATTTTCAAAGGTAAAGTGCAGGCTAATTTGTTTTCTGTATTTTTACTTTATTTTTGTATTAATCATTTTTATATGAATAGTTTTGGGTTGTGGAGTGAATCATTTGAGTTTCCATTATTTCTTATGGGGAAATTCACTTTAATATACGATTGCTTTGGACTGCGAGCACGTTTCTGGAACGAATTATGCTCGCAAACCGAGGTTCCACTGTACATAGAATAACCACCTAGGGCAGCTCTTGAGTAAGCCGTTCATTTACAATGTCACAGTTTTGAGACTATGATAAAAAAATGAAGACTTTACTAACTGAATCATACAAGAACACACAGGTGTGTTCCCACAGGGTGATGGGTTCAGGGTAAAATGAAGAATACTGCTTCACACCTTTTATGGACATGAGTATGCAGCAGAGCACTCCTGTTTATAGCTTGCTCCAACAAAAGCTATTCTTTTTCTTTCTCTCTTTTTATCTGCAGCCTCCTCCTGTTCTCTGCCTGGAGCGCCCTTGCCTCTGTTTCTCCTCCCACACCACGCTCGCCTTGTGAGGAGAGGTGATTCCTTTTAAAGTGTGACCTGGGAGTATTTTGTTTGTCACAGGGACTTGATTGATAAGCACTTTTTTGAATTAGCTGGATCCATATAGAAGTAATGAGTCTGCCTCCAAAGACCACTTGCCCCTAAGCAGCTCCAGAATTCTCTTCTGGCAGGTTTGCATGTTCAGGCTACACATTCCAAGCAAACTTGTGAAGGTCTAACCTTAGTCAAGGTTAGGCATATCCTGCCATTTAGTAAGGCCAGAGGAATATTTTGTCCTTGTTTGCAGCCCTCCGCTAATCCACCTGGAAGGTTGATCAGACATAGCTCTACCTTTTTTCTTATCTCAATAGTTTATTAAAAGTAAAAAATAAATAAGTGTAGTGGAAGGTTTGTGCATAGTATCTATCAGTGGTTCTCTGTATTCTCATAGTTTCCATGAACAATATCAGCGTTTCAGTAGCTTCCTGAATAGATTTTCACAGCAGCTTGAAATAGTGATACTCCTTTCTATCAGCCACCTATCTAAATTGGCTGATTTTTTCAGACTTGCTTTTTTGGTAAATTAGTTGTATTGTTTCTTTACATGAGGTAGGTAGCTAGCTAGCTAGCCTCTAGTACACCTCTTATTTTGTGCAGTAAAGCAAACTTTACCAGCGAGAGAGAACCAGAATATTAGCATTTACATTAAGGAAAGTGGAGTAATAAACTAAGAGAAAAAGTAAATGGAGGAGTCATCCTATACAAATAGACAAATAACGAAAAAGCAACTTTACTTAATTCAAAACTTTTTGTTTTGTCCTTTAATTAAAATGAACACTGCTTGTCTGAGTTTGAACGGTGAGCAAGTTTGTGTTAAGTGCAGCAACTCATGTTTACAAGTAGAATAAGTAAATTTCAAGGAGAAATTGAATTTGTTGCTTAGTAAACCAATAGCTTGTTAGCTTAACAGCAAAATGTGTCTCTTTTGCTTGTGAAGTTGTTAAGCATGTTCGCCTTGTATCTTCTTTATAAATATCTGGGGTCTCGTGTATAAATGGTGCATATGCACAAAAATGTTGTGTACACCTGTTTCCATGCTTATTTTGAGATGTACAAAAACTAAACTTTGCGTAAAGCCACACACATTTTCATGGCAGCCTCACGCTATACGTATGCAAGTTTCTGCTCGGTTTTGCAAGTGGACAGCACTCGGCATCAAAGCAGTGTTTCTGTAGTCTTTCTTTTTTAGATTCACATCCAATAATGTGGGATATATCAGATACACCAAAATTTAGGCACTTGATTGTAAACATTCTCTAACAATATAATGGTTCACGGAATGGCTAAATTATTCCAGCTACTGTAGCTGCTCTATTTTATATATGAGTCCGTCAGTCCAGGAGTTGCTTGGTGAGAAAGCTGCCCATAAAATTGACACTGTTCCATTGTCAGAGAACATTGTGTATAGATGGATATCTGGCATGACTGAAATGTAATAGACCAATTACTGGAACAGGTAAATAAACAGCCCTTGGATTTAATTGCAGTTGCACAAAAGCACAGATGTAGCTAATGCATCATAACTTATTGCCTGTGTCGGATTTATTGGAAATGGAAAGTTTGTTTTCCGCTTTTGTCCGTATGCCATGTTTTAGTGTGAATTCTAAGCACAGCGTTATGCATGAGGCCCCTGGACAATGATCATTTAAATTGGATCAGAAATCTATTTGAAATCCATTTCAGTCCAGAACTAAAGAGGATTGTCTTGATTTGAGTTCCTAGGAGGAATTAATTGAAGTAGCCAGTGCTGGAAGTTTGAAAATGCAAATCTCTGCCATTCCCCTGTCAGAATTTTGGAGTAATCTCAGAAATGTATATCCAGTGTTGAATGAATGCCATCCGAAGGCGTTTTACCATTTGCAACAACATACCTGTGTGAGACAGGTTTTTCTTCAATGAAAGTACTAAAAACCAAAAGAGAAACGTGTCTAAATGTGAAAAATGATTTGAGATTTGTCCCTATGCCAGCTGCAACCCAGCTTGGAGAAACTGCAAGTATCATTAAGCCTAGGGTGAGTTTTATTTATTTATTATGAGCAGTCAATTTTTCCATAGTAAAAGTGCCTTGTTTTGTTACATACAATTAATTGGTATTAAGTCTATATAGCAGTTTATCATAGACGTGTGGAATTTGTCATTTTTGGATGGTGATAGATTGGGGGTCCTCAGCCTAAGGTAATTCTCTTGGAGGGGTCTTGGCATGAAAAAGGTTGGGAACCGCTGCTGTAGGGATTTTTTCTCATTAGAATGTTTACTTCAGCTTTCATGCCTTAAGTCATCATAATAAGCAGCTCTTTGATTTGCAGTTTATAGTCTGATAGCCTGCTGGCTTGGGTGGATGCACCTGCACAGCTGCTTGCTTGTCCATATGGTAAACCTCTTGGCTTATGTTTGTGTGTGTGTGTTTTTTTTTTTTTTTAGCATGCTAAATTCTATAAATGGCTTCATTGTTTTTTAGCGTGATAACCCTGTTATTAGTGTGGAGCATCTGTACCTGTGGGTTTCACCAAGTACAGCAGTGCAAACTGGATATTATAATAAATGTAGGTGTTAGTCAATATATGTTTCACACTCAGAGGTCACAGTACACAAATTTGACTATTTATATTCATGATCACTAGGAACTTGTAACTGGAGGTTTGACAGGTGCTGTGTGATCATTTTTAATTTAAACAAGGTTTTACCAAACATATAATTATTAATCAATTAAAATGAAAATCTTTCATGGTTCTGTGCTGATTGTGCTTTCTCTTTTACTTTGATCTCCAAGTACAGCTGCTTACTAATTTTTCAAGCAGTGTACACTCTGCATATACTGTTTCTTGTGTTTGCAAAAGAGAAAAAAAATCCATCTTGTTGAATCTTTACTTCCAACAACCACACATATAATGTATGGATTTTAAAAAAACACAGACTGCTTTGCCACAGCATTAACAATATCTGTACAATCTGTGGAGGTTCCACCTCGCAACTTACAGGTCTTAAAGGATCTGCTGTTAACTTTTAGGTGCCAGATACCAGAGGACAGCTTAATGTCTTATGAGGCCCATTCCTCGATGGGTCAGACCTGTTTTGGTGACATAAATGGGACATACAAAATATTAGGCAGGTGGTTTTAATGTTGTGGTTGATCGGTGTATAGTGACGGAATGCTCCACCTGCTACTTGCAGAAAGCACCAATGTGCAGGGTCCTCTAGCACAAGAAGGCAGCAGCAGTAGTAATGCTACAAAGCATGTCTGTGTCTTCACAGAACAATCAAACAGAAGAATGCCTACTGTCCTTCCAGTCCTGAGGTTAGCATAGTTGCTTGTTTCTCACTCCTACTCTCCTTGTAGGACAACATACCACAACTGAAAACCAAAAGGGATCATACTCCGAGTTCTCTGATGGGACGATATCAAAATTTCACATCATGTTATAGTAACCAAAATTAATTGTTATATTCGCTGTATAGTTTAAATGTGGTAAAAAAAAACACACACACTAAAAAATCATTTCACCACATATTATATTGAAACATAACAAACTATTGTCATTCAAAAAAAAAAATTCACTATGTCATATATTTTAAACCAGTTGTTTAATGACAGTTGCTACAAATAGACATAAACAACCCACAAATAAGTTGCATTAAAATCATTTATGTGTAGTTTTCAATAACCACAAATAAACTTGCAATATGCAGATTTTTAACAATATCAAAACACTCAGATAAACAACACAAATATGTATCTGTCAACATTAAAAGATCACAAATGTAAACAAATCAAATGAGTAGGAGTGATTTTAAATCTCTTCATAAAGAAATAAAGTGTTTCTGGCCTAATCTCCTATATGTATTCAACTCCTTTATTGTAAAATGAAATGTAAAAATGTGAACATGTTTATTCTCTCTGGTTTGATTGGTGACCTTTGAGGGAAGAGAATGTGTTCACTGGTACTGAACAGTTTTTCTGGAATTCATAAAACTTCCAGACAACTTTGGCAAGGTGAAGTATTGCCCTTCCTCCACATCAGTGGATCCTCTTGTGCTTCAATGGATGACAATGAAAGATAAATGTATGTGATTTACAATCCAAGCAAAACCTGTGTTCACTTTGGATTATGTTGCTACTAATTACATATGTGTAATTAAATTTAGTGCAACAGGTTTGATTTTAATGGTGGTGTTTGTTCAGAAGATTGTTTCAATGCTATTGTCTATCCAAAAGGCCCTTTCACAAATAGTTTATCCATAAACCTCTAGTGATTTACACATTTGGGATGTTCTGAATGTATGAACACAGCAGCTGTGTAAAACTGTTATGTCATTGGTTTATATTTGATAGTCTGTCTACACTTTAGGACATTATATTCATTCCTTCAGCAAATTTTTTTCTCTTTTAGTCACTAAGCATCATGACTAACATTCTTCATGCAGAAGACTACAAATTCATCCCCCTTAAATTAGACACAAGTTAGTTTAACACAAGATTTTAGACTTGGTGGGGAGAATGGAAATGTGTTGGAGGTGAAAAACCCACAGTTTAAAAACAACTCTGATATTAATACTTCAGGTGTTTTTTAAATGTCACTGCTTATTCTTTCTGATGTTTACAGAAGTTTATAAAATTCTAAGTAGATAAAGTTATCAGCTGGTCTTTCAGTTTATTTATACTATACTGGGATAGCTAGGTGGCGCAGTGGTAGGGCTGTTGCTTTGCAGTAAGGAGACAAAGGTTCACATCCCAGGTCCTCCCTGTGTGGAGATTGCATGTTCTCCCCGTGTCTGTGTGGGTTTCCCCCAGATGTTACCTCCTACAGTCCAAAGACATGCAGGTTAGGTGGGTTGGTCCTAGTGTGAGGTTGGAGGGTCTGTGTGTGTGTGTTTTCACCTTGTGATGGACTAGTGCCCTGACCAGGGACTGTCCCTGCCTTGTGCCCTATGGTAGCTAAGATATGCTTCAGCGCCCCCCGTGGCCCTGTTCATTACAAAGAGGTTTAGAAAATGACTAACTGACTATACTATACTGAGAAAAATAAGCATTTTTACTTTTTCATCCATACTATACTTTTTTTTTTTTTGTCAGTTTAATTTTCTGTAGTTTTAAGCCAGTTAAGCATTCTACCTAGGGCTGTAAGTGTGAATGCTATTAATTTAAGAACTTTGAGGTATTTAGCTAAAATAAAGTTAATATATTCTTAGCTTAGGTGGTGTAGACTGATTAGCATTGCCAATTTACAGATCCAGGTACTTGGTTCAAACCCAGTACCTGAGTGTATATGTGGATTTTGCATGTTCTCCCTTTGTTTTGTGGGGTTTACTGAGTACTCCCTACTCCTCTGAACTGGAGTAAGTGGGTTTGAAAATGACTATAACTTTATTAGTTTGTCAGTGAACATATTTGCTTTGTGATTAGCTTGAACTATTGTCAAAACCAAAGGACATGAATGTAAACATTAATTGTGGTCCTAGAAAGTCCTCATTTTTCTGCTGCATTATCCTTCTTTAAAGAGTTTAAGAGAAAGCAGCCTTAGCCATACATCTGATTTTCCTGAAGTTATCCTTGAGCATTGCTCATCTTTTCGTGTGTGTCATTCATTTAACTCCCCAGTTTCAGTTTTAAAGGCAGTTAGTCCGCCACAGAGATGTTTTAAAGAAATGATGATTACGAGTGTTTTTTAACTTTAGTCACAATGCTCCCACGAACTGGCAGCAGTTAGTTTGTCAAATTAATATGAATGAAAATATTTGTATTGATTTTAGCACAGTAATATATTTCAGTCTCAACTTTAAGAAAGTTTAGTCAAGTTTCTTCTAAAGCACATTTTAAACAAAGTGTAATTCTCCTGTCTTTGACTCGAATGACCAGCCAATTACCAAATTCCACAGCTGCATGCTTACATCAAGGACACCTGCAATACATAATGACATATGCATGCAAGCTTAACAAATGAAATAAATGGAAGAAAAAAATGTTATCTACAGTTTTCTACTTTAGGACTGTGACAGGTTTTTAGAATTTTAATTATCACATGGAGCACTAAATTTTAGGGTCGCTTTATTCATTATGAATTTCCCTTATGACAACTGAAGAGAGTGTGGTGGCTCTAAATTGGCAAACAAAGTCACAATTGGTTTATTTTCTGGCGGATAAAATAGAGAGTGGATTTGAATATAAATATCACAATTGGATTTTAACATAAATATCACAATCTATTCATCTGTACTTTGAAGTGTAAATAGTTAATGCTAGCAAACCACATGAAAAAATTGATCTTTAATATTTGCTTGAAGGCCATATTTATTAAAGATTATGATTTGAAGAATAAAAGACAAGGGTCTGAAACATGCATAAAACTAGACTTCTGAAGCTAGGCTTTTTTTTTTTTTTTACAATTTGTAAAAGTCATGATTTTATTCTTTAAAATGAGCAAGTAGATTTGCTACTCCTGTTTTAGGTTGCTTATGTTTAATCATACAGCTGAACTAAATGCCTTCGAACATAGATACTATATACTAAACAAAATACAGACTCCTGTAGATGTGAAAGACAGTCTTAACCTTGCCTCTAAGCTGCCAATTGTGTCACCCCCAACATCAGTTTCTTTTAGGGAGTCAGTGAAGAGCAGATTCAATAAAATGTTTGTATGCTTGCATTTTTTTGTCATTCTGCTTTTTGGAAGGCAGATCATGCTGGCATGAGTCACACTTACCACTGCTTGAATGATATGCAGAATTAAGCAGGCGCCCACGGATGGTAAATGTGTCATTGACCTTTTTCTAATTTTAGTCAAGTCTTGAGTTTGAGAAATGGAGGCTTTGCTTTGCATGCTAGTTTTAGAGGGAGGAATTTGTTGCAGTTGTCCTTTTGTTAATTACTAAGGCCTTTTGTTGCAATTGAGCTTATTGAAATTTCTGAGTAGAATTTAACATGGCAAAAGCTGTCTACCCAGATTTAACACTAAATTCTTGAGTTATTCGTTGGTCAACACCAAGAGCAGCTATGGAACATTTGGTTATATTCACCTACATGTACATTATCGGTTTTATAACAAAATCTCAAGTATTAAATCCCAAGGCAAACATGTGAAATTTGGTTTCTTCTTATTAATTTTTTAACCTGACCTGTACCAGAGTAATTAAATTTTGCAGCTCTTATTCCAATAATCTATGAAATTTCATTATTGCAACATAATCTAAATATTAAGATTGTGATCCATCCCAAAATCTTGCTAAACAAATAGCAAACGTAATTGTACCTTTTCATATCTTCATTGACTGCGTTGTTTCAGTATTCCGCAGCATTAAAAAATAACCGGATATTTCCTGTAACTGCTAATGAGGCCTGTTTGTATTTAGAAAGCATTTTGGTTCATTTCTCTTAAGTTTGCTTAACAGCTTGCTTTGTATTCATGCTGCAACATTTCAATAGGAGTGAGGATAGGACATTGAATTTATCTTTCTAAAATCTAGAGTTTTTTTTTTTTTTTGTTAATCCCTTCTGTCATTGATTTACTTCTGTGTCTGTGGTCATTGTCATCGTGCATGAACCAACTTCTTCTGTGAACCAGCTTCTTTTTGGGCTTCAGATTACAGATGTATGCCTTTACTTTACTTTTATGTAGTGTTTTTTTTCTTAAGTTTATCATAGTTACTCTTTTTTTTTTATTTTCTTATTCTGTTTTGTATTAGTGTTTGTACATTTAACATAAATATTTAACAACCTTTAGAATGCTGCAGTTTTAAGGTACATTGCAACTTTTTACAGTATATCTTTTCAGGGTAAGCAGGCGCCCACGGATGGTAAATGTGTCATGTGTTTTATTGTGATTTACTTTTCTGTCTTAGCCTTTTTAAACATGTTGATCTGTTTATTAATTGTGTGCCAAACTCCACTGGTTTCATTGTGGAAAACTAGTTTTATTGAGTTCATTTTATATTAGTGTGTATAGCCAAAAGAAGCAAAAGATTAAAGAACAATATTCCAAACTACTGGCGGCTTTTGTAAATGCAGCACACCATTGCATTTGACTGTATACCAGGGCTAGGCAGTATGGACTAAAATTAATGATTATTGTGACCCAACGTGATATTCAACATTTCTCAATACATTCTCAGAACATATTAAAGATTGAAGATTACCACCACATAGACATGTACAAAAATGTGTTCTATGCAGAGTCCAGAACCCAGTATATTTTCTCACAATAATGATATGAAATATTAACATTTTAAACAAAGTTAAACAGCTTTTCTCCAAAATGTAAAACAATTTCATGAATAGCTGTACCTCAAAGAAACCGCTCAAATAACATTTTTTCGACCATTTTTGAGCTTCCATTGTATATATTGCATTCAATACCTTGCCTGCCTTTGCAAATGTCTCTCTTTGCATGCTCCCAGCCCCCTTCTCTCTCTCTATTTATTTGACTTGTATATAAGGAAAGAAAAAATTCCTGGTTCCTTGCCATGCTAATTACAGATGATAACACACATACATGTATATATTAAACGTAAATTGTTTTATGATTTATGGTATTTGTTATCGTTGTAAATCATGTATTTGTATATACTGTACATACTTTTTCTTGTCTGTAACAGTCTTTATGATGTGTTTGGGTATTTATTTTAAATCATTTGCCAATATAGTAAGTGCTGCATTTCTGTTAGGGCAACTTATAATTTGCATTTGGCGTTCTTCAAAGCTTCTGGTTGGCGTCGGGGAAGAATCTGTAAGGGAGGGGGTGCACGGAAGACCGATATTTCGGTGGCCCTGGGTCCATTTTACCTACACAGTGAAACTTTATTTTCACGTTTAATTGCAATGAACACTGAAGTAACATCTCTCTATTAAAATTTGGCATTATAAAGTCAAAGATTTTTCATTAATTGATATTTTATTGTTATTGCTATCCTAAGCTCACAATGGTTATGTTTTTGATTTCCTGCAATAATTTTAACAGATTCAAAGATCACCAGGACTACATATAATACATGTTAACATGAAAAATCACTATATGTTGAATATCTTTTGGGTAGCCCTTTAGTTTAGGCACTGCAAAAATGCATCTATTACTCATTTACTGTTATGTAACAAGACCTTAACAAAGGCTCCTTCTGCTGTTAATGACATTTACAAAGCATCTGTAAAGTGGTTATCAATCCATGCAATGTGACCTACTAAAATAATTTCACTTTGGAATGGTCAGTGGTGGGTTAAGCAGGACATAATTTCTCTATTGCATGCTTTATTGTAAGACCTGTGAATCATTCATATTAACAAGTATTGTTGCCAGTGTTATCAAAGCATTTCATATTGACCCCAAAACACAGAAACAGGGAAATGACGGATTACTTAATTAGGTCAGGTGTCCAATTAAAACCGAAGTTTGTGGGAGCAAAAAATTTCAGCCGTTTCGGGCCCCAGGACAGAGACTGAAAATTACTATGCTAATGACTGATCCTGTTGTAGTATATTGCTGCTTGAATCCTTTTGGTCTACATATTGACTTTGAAAGTGATGTGACACAAATATATGTGGTAAGGGAAGGCATTGTACTATGGATGAGAGAGGTGATACAACTGTGTAAAAGGCACCAACAACCATATGGGATGTTCTGTTTGTGTCTGTAAGCTGGCAAACTATTAAATAACTTGCTTGCAGTAGTAGTGCTTAGGGATTAATGTAAATTATATGTACTTGTCTTGGGAGAATTATAGTACAGTGATGAAATTATATGTGTGTTTAGAAATGCCATTTGGTAATGTACGGAGTAGAGAGGCAAAGTAAAGTGTCCTGAGCATAGCAGAAGAGGGTATATACTATAGGTATTTGCAAAGTCTGCAATTTTCATTCAGTTTCTTTTATGAGCCTCAAAGATAATAGGGTATTACAGTGCATCCGGAAAGTATTCACAGCGCAACAACGTGAAAAATGTTTACTTGAGATTTTTGCAAATTTATTAAAAATGAAAAAATCGAAAAAGCACATGTACATAGGTATTCACAGCCTTTGCCCTGAAGCTCAAAATTGAGCTCAGGTGCATCCTGTTTCCCCTGATCATCCTTGAGATGTTTCTGCAGCTTAATTGGAGTCCACCTGTGGTAAATTCAGTTGATTGGACATGATTTGGAAAGGCACACACCTGTCTATATAAGGTCCCACAGTTGACAGTTCATGTCAGAGCACAAACCAAGCATGAAGTCAAAGGAATTGTCTGTAGACCTCCAAGACAGGATTGTCTTGAGGCACAAATCTGGGGAAGGTTACAGAAAAATTTCTGCTGCTTTGAAGGTCCCAATGAGCACAGTGGCCTCCATCATCTGTAAGTGGAAGAAGTTTGAAACCACCAGGACTCTTCCTAGAGCTGGCCGGCCATCTAAACTGAGCAATCGGGGGAGAAGGGCCTTAGTCAGGGAGGTGACCAAGAACCCGATGGTCACTCTGTCTGAGCTCCAGAGGTCCTCTGTGGAGAGAGGAGAACCTCCCAGAAGGACAACCGTCTCTGCAGCAATCCACCAATCAGGCCTGTATGGTAGAGTAGCCAGACGGAGGCCACTCCTTAGTAAAAAGCACATGGCAGCCCACCTGGGGTTTGCCAAAAGGCACCTGAAGGACTCTCAGACCATAAGAAACAAAATTCTCTGTTCTGATGAGACAATGATTGAACTCTTTGGTGTGAATGCCAGGTGTCACGTTTGGATGAAACCAGGCATCGCTCATCACCAGGCCAATACCATCCCTACAGTAAAGCATGGTGGTGGCAGCATCATGCTGTGGGGATGTTTTTCAGTGGCAGGAACTGGGAGACTAGTCAGGATAAAGGGAAAGATGACTGCAGCAATGTACAGAGACATCCTGGATGAAAACCTGCTCTAGAGCGCTCTTGACCTCAGACTGGGGCGACGGTTTATCTTTCAGCAGGACAACGACCCTAAGCACACAGCCAAGATATCAAAGGACTGGCTTCAGGACAACTCTGTGAATGTCCTTGAGTGGCCAAACCAGAGCCCAGACTTAAATCCGATTGAACATCTCTGGAGAGATCTTAAAATGGCTGTGCACCGATGCTTCCCATCCAACCTGATGGAGCTTGAGAGGTGCTGCAAAGAGAAGTGGGCAAAACTGGCCAAGGATAGGTGTGCCAAGCTTGTGGTATCATATTCAAAAAGACTTGAGGCTGTAATTGCTGCCAAAGGTGCATCGACAAAGTATTGAGCAAAGTACTTATGTACTTGCGATTTCTCAGTTTTTTTTTATTTTTAATAAATTTGCAAAAACCTCAAACTTTTTTCATGTTGTCATTATGGGGTGTTATGTGTAGAATTCTGAGGAAAAAAATGAATTTAATCCATTTTGGAGTAAGGCTGTAACATAACAAAATGTGGAAAAAGTGATGCACTGTGAATACTTTCCGGATGCACTGTATGTATTTGAAAATCCATATTTGTCTTTCAGTTTACTTTGTTAGTACAGTACACACTTCATAGTGAGAAAGAAGCCACCCTGGCCTTACTGTGTACCAGGAACCACTGGTAGAATAAATGAGAATTAATTCAAACACTTACATCAGCCGAAAAGAAATTTGCTTTTCAGTTTCATGTCCATTTGTCTGAAACATACCAGGAAACAGGAATATCTAGACTAAAGCCACACAAATTAAATGTGAAAATCCAACATAAATAGTGATTGGGCAGGGATTTGCGCTTGGGAGTTTGGTTCTGTGAAGCAATAGTGTCACTCACTACCCAGCCATCTTGGGACAGTACGTAATAGAGTGCTGCTGGCTTTAAAAGACTAGACTTCAGTCCCACGATGCTCGTTAACTATGCAGAATCTGAATGTTCATTACAGATATGCACAGTATGTTATTTTTCTCTAGATACTGCTATTTCATCCAGAATTTTAAAGGTTTGCATGCTTGGTTAGAGGGGCCACAGTGGGTGTGAGCATGAGTTTACAATGCCAAACATATGGTCCTGGTATCTGCTCCACAGGTTCCTGTGCTGTGCACAGAGCTCCAAGGATAAAGTCTGGGTCCTCACGGCCCTGAATTAGAGTAAGTGAGTAAGAAAGTGGTTGGATCAGTGGATGTACAGAATATTTACTAGCTTATGTGATTATGAAAGTTAAATACTTCTTTTTTCATCCATCCATCCATGTAGGGTTTTGGCTGGTTGTTTTTATCCTTGGAAGAATTTATGCTGTCTTTTCTTCTTTTGCAGTAGCCACCAATAAGATGTCTCTCTCTGCATTTTCAAAAATCTGGCACTCAGAGCAACATGCCAGACTGCGGGGGCAGTGAGAAGGCCAGGCCTGAGTAGCATTGTTTGTGTTTCATTTCCGTCATAGTGGGATCTGGTTACTTAAAACTTCTAGTGTTTGTGCCCCCCTTTTTTTAATTGTCCAAGAATGCCACCACTTGAGGAAGAAAAAGTCATGGATTTATTTAGAGTGAGTTTTTTTTTTTTTTTTTTTTTGTTCTCCTGTTCAGTTATGTAGTGCTCTCTTTATCAGCTCACTTAGGTCAGTCTTTATAGGCAGAATGGCACGCAGAGGGTGAGGGTCATGCTCCATGATACCCAGTAGATTACGTGTCCTTTTCTTACCAGTTACCTCTTCAAGAGCCACTGTGATTCCCAAGGATGATTCTAACTTACAGAGTTTGCTAAATTAACTTGCAGTAATGTTGCTGATGTGGTATATTGTTGTATAGAAGGTTGCATCTGCTACAATATACTCCTAAAATACAGCGAGATTCACTCGAAAGAGGCTCTGAGTATTCTGTAATAACTCTCACTAGGACGAAGCATTCTGAATGAAACAATGTGCAATATGCTCTTCAGTATATGGAGCTTTGAAGAAGCTGGGATGCCCCTGTGTCGGAGTGTTTAACCTCTGTTTGCAATTTCTGGGTGCATACTGCCCGTACCCCTTCACTCAGTCACTCAACTTCTCATCAGGATGGTGGTGTACAATATTGAGCAGCGCATCTTCATGGTGTGAACCTATTGGGTCACCAATTCGTTTAAGCAATGTCAGAATCAACTGGATGATCATGAGTTAACAGAAGTTTATTTCCAGCATCATGGAGCAATGTGTCACACATTGGCAAGAAGCATGGCAGAAATAAAATCCTTCTTCGGCAATAGGGTAATTTCAAAGGTGCTTTGGCCATCATGGTTGCCAGATCTGACACCACCAGAATTCTTCCTTTGGGGGTATGCTCAAAGGAAAAGTCTATCGGAACAAGCCTTGTACTGTGGAAAATTTGAAGGAAAACACCCAATGTGAAATTGCAGCTATTCCTTATTATTTGTAACTAATGCCTGAATACTCCAAAGAATCTTAGCCTCGTCCCAAAAAACTAGCCCTTCTTGTACAGAGCCTCATTATAGGTAGTCCAGTTATGTTAGATGTACTTAGTTGATTGTAAAGTTATTCCATAGACTAGACATTAAGCCCATTACAATAACGGGCACTAGAACAGTAGAGCATAAACATTAGTAGGAACAGTCTGTATTAAATGCTAAGAGACCTTGTATGTGGCTGTAATATGCGTCACTGTATTATGTGCCTTTAATTTTCTCTCTCAGTAATACTGGTTTGTATTTCCGTAAAATGCCTGTAATTTTGTCTGACAGTAATACAGTGGAACCTCGGTTCACGACCATAATTTGTTCCAAAACTCTGGTTGTAACCCGAATTGGTCGTGAACCGAAGTAATTTGCCCCATAGGATTGTATGTAAATACAATTAATCCGTTCCAAACCGTATGAACTGTATGTAAATATATATATTTTTTTTAAGTTTTTAAGCACAAATATAGTTAATTATACCATTGAATGCACAGCGTAATCTATACTAATAAAAGGCAAAGCCCTCACTGACTCACTCACTCACTCACTGACTGACTGACTCACTCACTCACTCATCACTAATTCTCCAACTTCCCTTGTAGGTAGAAGGCTGAAATTTGGCAGGCTCATTCCTTACAGCTTACTTACAAAAGTTGGGCAGGTTTCATTTCGAAATTCTACGCGTAATGGTCATAACATGCAAGCTATTTTTCTCCATATAATGTAATGGAGTTGAGCACGAATGCCGTGGGGGAGGGAGTTTTGTGTGACATCATCACACCTCCCACGTAATCATGTGAACTGACTGTCAACGCAGTACGTAAGTACGAACAAAACAAGGAAGAGCTCCAAAAAGAGCTGAAGAAAACATGCATTATATAATTGAGAAGGCAGCAAAACAATAAGAAGCGAGCGAGTGACATATACAACCATATTCATGAGTGCTGCTACTTCGGAAACAAAGCACGGTGTAAACCTAAAGTTTAAATTAAGTTCATTGACAGGCTGCCGCTGGCGTTTGTCATGCCCACGGGTAATGCGGGATACAAGTTTAATGAGAGGATGCAGGATATAAACGAGAGTTTTGATCACTTTGTAACTAAGTTAAAATTGCAGGTGAAGGGCTGTGCTTATGCAAATTCCAAGAGACTGTTTGTGGGGGATTGACGGTTAAGGCGGGTGGGGGAGTCACGTCATCATCTCCCCTCCCATTCACCTCATTTCGCTCTGAGCTGAGCTCCGCAGCTAACGCTGTCTTACGGAAACGACTTTGTGACGCTGCCACCAAATACTCACAGAAAAATCCACATGTTAATACACACTCTGAATCCTCCAGGCACTACTTACAAAAGGTTACATTGACAATCGTGTTACGTTATTTTTAAAATGTTTCCTTTTCTTAGCACAAACACAGCTGAGAAACTTCGATGCATGTGCTCCATAACGCGTTAAAAAATAATGCATTTAATCACACTTTGCATTGCAAGCAAAGGGGAGCTTCTCTCAATGCATGATTTCTTGGTACACCGATTACATTGATCAGCGCTTCCCGATTCATTTTACCCTCGCACCCCCTTGGTTTGAGAACAAGTATGAAAAAGTATGAGGTTAACACAGAAAAACAGATCACCAATTGAAGCTTTATGAATAATCGATACTTTATTCGCCATCAATAATTGTTTTGGTAAATCCATACTCAGTGTAATCCTCCTTCCATTTTATAATTTTTCCGCCACTAGCCATGATTAAATGAATGGTAAAAAAGTAATAGCAAAGCGAGGGTGACTTATTCAGGCAGGCAGGCAGGCGACAGCTCAATAGCTCGAATTTGGATATAAGTAGGTTCTATTTAGTCACCAGAAATATCTTTGGTAGGAATGGAAGTTGAATTTAGTCTTTAAATTTCTATGGTGAAGAAAAATTAATGCAATGATAACTAAATTTAACTATATAAAGTCAAAACTTGTATATATAAAGTCATTCCCGAATATATAAAGTCAAAACTTGATTATATAAAGTCACTGTCGGAATAAATAAAGTCAAAACTTGAATATATAAAGTCAGCGCTGGAATATATGAAGTCAAAACTTGAATATATAAAGTCAGCGTCGGAATATACAAAGTCAGCGCTGGAATATCCATCCATTTCCTAACCTGTTGAATCCGAAAACAGGGTCACGGGGGTCTGCTGGAGCCAATCCCAGCCAACACTGGGCGCAAGGCAGGAACCAATCCTGGGCAGGGCACATGCATCATTTTCAAAACATTAACCGATCAGTGTTTTTTTAATTTATTTTTCTGAATACGTTTTTGTTAACTTAGTTCAGTTCAGAGTCGTTTCAATCAATATATTTTGACTTTGACTTTATATATTCAGGAATCAGTTTATATACTCCGATGTTACAATACAATACAATACAGTTTATTTTTGTATAGCCCAAAATCACACAGGAAGTGCCACAATGGGCTTTAACAGGCCCTGCCTCTTGACAGCCCCCCAGCCTTGACTCTCTAAGAAGACAAGGAAAAACTCCCAAAAAAACCTTGTAGGGAAAAATGGAAGAAACCTCGGGAAAGGCAGTTCAAAGAGAGACCCCTTTCCAGGTAGGTTGGGCGTGCAGTGGGTGTCAAAAGAAGGGGTTCAATACAATACAATACACAGAACAGAACAAATCCTTAATACAGCATAATAATAAAAATTTTAGAAGTACAGAGCAGAATTTAACAGTAGATGATATCACATAATAAGATTTTGATATTTTTAGAGTGCTGGAGACCTCATCCGTCAAGCTGCCTCCCCATTTGGCCATTCCACGGCTGAAACGTTGCTCGGCCAGCCAATCCAATGAAAGGGCCCCTCTTTCCCATGATTCCTGTGATCCTCCACCAGGGATGACTTTACCATAGGCAGGCAAACAACTTGGCAGGTGGGCCGTGGCACCAATTGCCACATTTGAGTACCGAGAACAGAAACAGAATAGGTGAGGGTTAGTATTCAATTATAATTATCATGTTACTTATGTTTTAGTGCTAATGACTAACAACAGAGATGCAGTATGTACAGTTAATCAGCAGCTCTAGTCAGGATATGCTAAACTGAAGTAGTAAGTCTTCAGCCGGGATTTAAAGGCTGGGACCGAAGGGGCATCTCTTATAGAAGCAGGAAGACCATTCCACAGTTTAGGGGCTCTGTAACTAAAGGCTCGACCTCCCACTGTTATTTTATTAATCCTTGGAATCATAAGCAGACCGGCATCTTGAGATCTTAATGTGCGCTCAGGTTTGTAAGTCATGATAAGTTCAGACAAGTAAGCCGGACCTTGGCCATTTAATGTTTTATATGTTAAAAGGAGGATTTTGAAATCTGCCCTAAACTTAACCGGGAGCCAGTGTAAGGATTTAAGAACTGGAGTTATGTGTTCATATTTTCTTGTTCTTGTAATAATTCTTGCAGCCGCATTTTGGATTAACTGGAGGCTGTATAAAGAACAGTTTGAACAGCCAGTGAACACCGCATT
>JANRMT010062813.1:101700785-101755999 GCA_026402145.1 Polypterus bichir lapradei | reverse complement strand
GCTTACATTTAAAATCCGCGATAGAGTGAAGCTGCGAAAGTCGAAGCGCGATATAGCGAGGGATTACTGTACACTGGAAATGCCTGATCGTTATCTTTAGCAGCAGGCAGCGATAGTAGCAGCCTTCATAAGAACAGAGATATGGCGAAGTAAATGTGAAATTGACATTCTGGATAGCACTGTCATTAGTAATGCCAAGGACATCATACAGCTACTTAGTCAGCCACCACAGTGCTATGCAATGCACATATCCCCAATGTGTCTTTTGCTGTGCTGCAGAAGCACATGATTGAGCAAAGCATAGTCCCAAACCAGAAAGACTCAACCTCTGTGTAAAGCATAAAGAAGGCGATTCTGAAAGACTTCATTGGCAGATACAGTGGGGACTATGATATTCTTATGGAGAGCACCACAATCGATGAAAGACTTAGAACTCTGCCACATTTGGAACCCAGCCAGCGCAATGCTGTGTTCAACAGGCTGTGGAGAAAGCAAAGCAGTGTGAACGCTGGCCCGGACACAGACAGACAGACATCGTTGGCTCCACCACACACTGTTTATTTACAATTATCATTTACAAGAATTACATGCACTCACAACCCCAGTGCCTCCAGCACCGATCCCCCAAAGTCCAGGCCACACAGTTCCACTGCCTTTCTCCTGGCCGCCTCCAGTCCTCTCTCCAGCTCCGTCGTCTTCCACCCGATTTCCGCTCTCGACTGGAGAGGGGCGGCCCCTTAAATAGGAACCCGGATGGGCTCCAGCTGCTTCCTGGCATTCCTCCGAAGACACGCCCCAGTGTGGCGGAAATGCCGGCTGCGCACCCGGAAGCCCTCCGGGTGTCCCCTGTCTTCTTCCCCCCAGCACTTCCTGGTGTGGCGGAAATGCTGGGCTCCAGAATTCTACAGGCACCGGGGCGCCGCCTGGCGGTGGCCACGGGTCCCTACAGGGCTGGGCTTCCAAGCTCTTTACCCGTGGCCCCCAACATAACCAGGGCGGTCACCCCCTCGCGGTCTGGAGGAGGTACAAGCCCTCCTCCGGAACTCCTAGGCGTCCCGCCCGGCCGGATGCCACAGCATTTACAGCGCAGCTAGGTATTAATGTACTCAGCGAGTGTGTGTTTGTGTTGGTGCTCTGAAGTAAAAAGTACTTTTTGTAAAGTGCTAGTAGTATTACTCACAGTAGCATGTGAGATAGAAATAAGACAAGTGACAGTTCTAATTCTGATACATAATGGAACTGAATCTGGTCACATATTAAATGTTGGACATATCATGACTTACTAGCAAAATACCCGCGCTTCGCAGCGGCGAAGTACTGCCTTAAAATTTTTATTAAGAAGACAATTAAACCTTTTTAAAACTGAGGGAAAATATACCAATAATTATTTGTTAAGGATCTCTTTGTATGCCACGTTGTCAGTTCGGCCCTCCAGTTGTAATATGACCAAGCTGTAGCTGTGCGCTGAGCTTACTCTTGAGCATACAACGTACAGTTGGCCATGTGAACAGTAATCTTGTCTCAGATCTCACAGCTTGGATTGCTGCTGTCATAATCGGTTTGAGTTTCATGGTTTGTTTCAATTACGACAGTATTTGTAGGACTTGTGTTGAAGAGACATTCGGCATCTGTCAAGCGTTGTAAGCATACAACCAGTTTGATTGATAAGTTCACATCCAGCTTTTGAGAGTTTAAACATTTCTAAACATCAAAGTGTCCACTACTGAAATCGTCACCTGTGAATCTAAGATGTTTAAGAGGCATTGGCGGTTGTCCAAAGGTGTAAAATATTTGGCCATTTCGGTACACTTAAGCATTTCACTCTTATAGTGCTCCTGTGTGGTATAATTATCTCCTGTACCGTCATCAGTCCACACCTTGAACCTGTCCCAGTCATTCAATACATAAGACACAATGTTCCTCCGGATATCAAGAATGAGCCTGATATGGCCGTGCAATATGTAACAAAGAGAATGGAAAAGGCAGGTGCAATCTCCGGGCATGGAAACCACTTGGTAAGTGGCAGTTCTTTGATCAATGATGATCACCTCGATAGACATGTTAATGGGGGTACGGTTGGAATGATAAAGGAAATGGGTACCTGAACAATGTAAAGTTAAGTCTAAAATACCTACACAATAACTATAATCGTAATAAATGAACAATAAAACAGCGGAGAAGCCGTGGATTAAATAAAAAGGCTGCAGTTATCAGCAGGGAGACGTGAATACCGTGGCGAAGCAAGGAAGGGAATGTAGAGACTGGAGTGACAGACGGCCTTATATAGGCAGGCAGCCAACAACGTGGGAGGCGTTGGGATGGGGGACCCAACGCCGCCTCACACGGTGACCGAGCTGCAGGCTATGGACGTATATATGTACGTAAGTAGGATTCAGTTAGCGTTGGGAACCCGTGTACCAAATTTCTTGAAGATGGGCCCATAAGTAACAAAGACCGTTGAAAAGTTCAATATGACGGCCGACAGTGGCATCATATCACTGAAATAAGTACCAAATTTCAGCCTTCTACCTACACGGGAAGTTAGAGAATTAGTGACGTTGGAAAGTTCAATATGGCGGCCGACAGTGGCATCATACCATCGAAATAAGTACATACATCAGTTTCGGTTAGCGCAGGGAATCCGCCTACCAAATTTCGTGAAGATGGGGCCATAAATAAGAAAGTTCAACATGGCGGACGTTGTCGACCGTTATCGACCGTTATGACCGTTACGTGTAGAATTTCGAAATGAAACCTGCTTAACTTTTGTAAGTAAGCTGTAAGGAATGAGCCTGCCATATTTCAGCCTTCTACATAGATGGGAAGTTGGAGAATTAGTGACATTGGAAAGTTCAATATTGCCGCTGACAGTGGCGTCATACCACCGAAATAAGTATGTACATTGGTGTTCGGTTAGCGCAGGGAAGCCACCTACCAAATTTCGTGAAGATGGGGCCATGAATAAGAAAGTTCAACATGGCGGACATTGTTGACCGTTACGCGTAGAATTTCGAAATGAAACCTGCTTAACTTTTGTAAGTAAGCTGTAAGGAATGACCCTGCCAAATTTTAGCCTTCTACCTACACGGGAAGTTGGAGAATTAGTGATGTTTGGAAAATTCAATATGGCGGCCGACAGTGGCGTCATACCACCGAAATAAGTACGTACATCGGTTTTGGTTAGCGCAGGGAAGCCACCTACCAAATTTCGTGAAGATGGGGTCAGCCTTCTACCTACACGGGAATTTGGAAAATTAGTGACGTTGGAAAGTTCAATATGGCGGCCGACAGTGGCGTCATACCATCGAAATAAGTACATACATCGGTTTCGGTTAGTGCAGGGAAGCCGCCTACCAAATTTCGTGAAGATGGTGCCATAAATAAGAAAGTTCAACGTGGCGGACGTTGTCGACCGTTATGACCGTTACGTGTAGAATTTCGAAATGAAACCTGCTTAACTTTTGTAAGTGAGCTGTAAGGAATAAGCCTGCCAAATTTCAGCCTTCTATCTATACGGGAAGTTGGAGAATTAGTGATGAGTCAGTCAGTGAGTGAGTGAGTGAGTGAGTGAGGGCTTTGCCTTTTATTAGTATAGATAGCAAAATACCCGCGCTTCGCAGCGGCGAAGTACTGCCTTAAAATTTTTATTAAGAAGAAAATTTAACCTTTTTAAACTGAGGGAAAATATACCAATAATTATTTGTTAAGGATCTCTTTGTATACCATGTTGTCAGTTCGGCCCTCCGGTTGTAACATGACCAAGCTGTGCGCTGAGCTTACTCTTGAGCATGTAACTTACAGTTGGCCATGTGAACAGTAATCTTGTCTCAAATCTCACAGCTTGGATTGCTGCTGTCATAATCGGTTTGAGTTTCATGGTTTGTTTCAATTATGATAGTATTTGCAGGATTTGTTGTGTTGAAGTGACATTCGCCATCTGTCAAGCATTACAAGCACACAACCGGTTTCATCGATAAAATCACATCCAGCTTTTGAGAGTTTAAACACTCATAAACATCAAAGTGTCCACTACTGAAATCGTCACCTGTGAATCTAAGATGTTTAAGAGGCATTGGCGGTTGTCGAAAGGTGTAAAATATTTGGCCATTTCGGTACACTTGAAAGCACCAACCGAACAATTCAGCGGCAGCCATCAACTCACATGCAGAACCATAGGTGAAGGGCTTAAGCATTTCACTCTTCTAGTGCTCCTGTGTAGTATAATTCTCTCCTGTACCGTCATCAGTCCACACCTTGAACCTGTCCCAGTCATTCAATACATAAGACACAACGTTCCTCCGGATATCAAGAGTGAGCCTGATATGGCCGTGCAATATGTAACAAAGAGAATGGAAAAGTTAGGTGCCATCTCCGGTCATGGAAACCACTCAGTAAGTGACAGTTCTTTGATCGATAGTGATCACCTCGATAGACATGGTAATGGGGGTTGGAATGATAAAGGAAATGGGTACCTGAGCAATGTAAAGTAAGTCTAAAATATCTATACATTAACTATAATTGTAATAAACAAACAATAAAACCGCGGAGAAGCCGTGGATTAAACAAAAAGGCTGTAGTTATCAGTAGGGAGACGTGAATCCCGTGGCGAAGCAAGGAAGGGAATGTAGAGACCGGAGCGACGGACGGTCTTATATAGGCAGGCAGCCAACAACGTGGGAGGCGTTGGGATGGGGGACCCAATGCCACCTCACACAGTGACTGAGCTGCAGGCTATGGACGTATATATGTACTTAAGTAGGATTCAGTTAGCGTTGGGAACCCATGTACCAAATTTCTTGAAGATGGGCCCATAAGTAACAAAGACTGTTGAAAAGTTCAATATGGTGGCCGACAGTGGCATCATACCACCGAAATAAGTACGTACATTGGTTTCGGTTAGTGCAGGGAAGCCGCCTATAAAATTTCGAGAAGATCGGGCCATAAATAGGAAAGTTCAACATGGCGGACGTTGTTGACCATTATGACCATTACGCGTAGAATTTCGAAATTAAACCTGCTTAACTTTTGTAAGTAAGCTGTAAGGAATGAGCCTGCCAAATTTCAGCCTTCTACCTACACGGGAGGTTGGAGAATTAGTGACATTGGAAAGTTCAATATGGCGGCTGACAGTGGCGTCATACAACCGAAATAAATATGTACATTGGTTTCGGTTAGTGCAGGGAAGCCGCCTACCCAATTTCGTGAAGATGGGGCCATGAATAATAAAGATCAATATGGCGGACGTCATTGACCGTTATGACCATTACGCGTTGAATTTTCGAAATGAAACCTGCTTAACTTTTGTAAGTAAGCTGTAAGGAATGGGCCTGCCAAATTTCAGCCTTCTACCTACACGGGAAGTTGGAGAATTTGTGACGTTTGGAAAATTCAATATGGCGGCCGACAGTGGCGTCATACCACTGAAATAAGTACGTACATCGGTTTTGGTTAGCGTACTAATTCTCCAACTTCCCGTGTAGGTAGAAGGCTGAAATTTGGTACTTATTTCAACAGTCTTTGTTACTTATGGGCCCATCTTCAAGAAATTTGATACGCGGGTTTCCAACGCTAACTGAATCCTACTTACGTACATATATACGTCCTGTGGTCCCCGGCCGGGACGCTCAGGAGGACCAGAGGAGGGCTTGTGCCTTCTCCAGACCGCGAGGGGGCGTCTGTCCTGGTTATGTTGGGGGTCTCGGGTACAGGGCTTGGAAGCCCAACCCTGTAGGGGCCCGTGGCCACCGCCAGGCGGCGCCCTGGTGCCTGAGGAACCCTGGAGTCCAGCACTTCCGCCACACCAGGAAGTGCTGGGGGGAAGTAGACAGGGGACACCCGGACGGCTTCCGGGTGCGCAGCCGGCACTTCCGCCACACAGGGGTGTTTCCAAAGGGGAGTGCCGGGAAGCAGCTGGAGCCCATCCGGGTCCTTATTTAAGGGGCCGCCTCCCTCCAGTCAGGAGCGGAAGTCGGGTGGAAGAGGACGGAGCTGAGAGAGAGAGAGAGAGAGAGGGGACGGGAGGCGGCCAGGAAGGCAGTGGAACTGTGAGGCCTGGACTTTGGGGGATCGGTGCAAGAGGCACTGGGGTTTGTGCACGTGACTCAGATTGTAAATAGTTTGTAAATAAACGTGTGTTGGGTGAAACTATGTTGTCCGTCTGCCTGTGTCCGGGTTCAAGTTCACAGTCCATAGCCTGCAGCTCAGTCACTGTGTGAGGCGGTGTTGGGTCCCCCATCCCAACGCCTCCCATGTTGTTGGCGGCCTGCCTATATAAGGCCGTCCGTCGCTCCAGTCTCTACATTCCCTTCCTTGCTTCGCCACGGGATTCACGTCTCCCTGCTGATAACTACAGCCTTTTTATTTAATCCACGGCTTCTCCTCTGTTTTATTGTTCATCTATTACGATTATAGTTATTGTGTATGTATTTTAGACCTACTTTACATTGTTCAGGTACCCATTTCCTTTATCATTCCAACCGTACCCGCATTAACATGTCTATCGAGGTAATCACCATCGATCAAAGAACTGTCACTTACCAAGTGGTTTCCATGCCCAGAGATGGCACCTGCCTTTTCCATTCTCTTTGTTACATATTGCACGGCCATATCAGGCTCACTCTTGATATCTGGAGGAACATTGTGTCTTATGTATTGAATGACTGGGACAGGTTCAAGGTGTGGACTGATGACGGTACAGGAGATAATTATACTACATAGGAGCACTATAAGAATGAAATGCTTAAGCCCTTCACCTATGCAACTGCATGTGAGTTGATGGCTGCCACTGAATTGTTCGGTTGTCGCTTTCAAGTGTACCGAAATGGCCAAATATTTTACACCTTTGGACAACCGCCAATGCCTCTTAAACATCTTAGATTCACAGGTGACAATTTCAGTAGTGGACACTTTGATGTTTATGAATGTTTAAACTCTCAAAAGCTGGATGTGAAGTTATTGATGAAACTGGTTGTAAACTTAAAGCGCTTGATAGATGCCGAATGTCTCTTCAACACAAGTCCTACAAATACTGTCGTAATTGAAACAAACCAACTGTACGTTGCATGCTTAAGAGTAAGCTCAGCGCACAGCTTGGTCATATTACAACCCTAGGGCCGAACTCACAATGTGGTATACAAAGAGATCAAACAAATAACAAAATTATTAACAAATAATTATTGGTATATTTTCCCTCAGTTTAAAAAGATTTAAATTTTCTTCTTAATAAAACTTTTAAGGCAGTACTTTGCTGCTGCGAAGCGCGGGTATTTTGCTAATATATATAATATATATATATATGTATATGTGTATATATATATAATATGTTTGTGTGTGTGTGTGTGTGTGTGTGTGTCTGTGTCTATATATATATATATTACAGCAACACTCATATCAGTGACAAAACAATTACATTAACAATCATCTTACGTTATTTTGAAAATGTTTCCTTTTCTTTTTCATAACTTCTTTAACACACTACTTCTCCGCTGCGAAGCGCGGGTATTCTGCTAGTGTATAATATATATAAAATATGCAAAGAGATGGCATAAGCAAAATAAAAACGCAGCCAGCTTTAACAGGTGGTGGATACATTAATAGGTATCACACATGAAATATGAAAGGTATTAGCAGTGTACATTGGCTGAGTTATATTGAAATAGGCAAGTACAACTGATTATTAAAAAAAAAAAACAAAAACATGCAATGCAGGTGTTAGTACAATATTGTGTTAAACTCAGCGGAGGCTTAAATGGATATCCATCCAGGGGAGCCAGATCTTATGGGTATTGCAAATAAATTTCCCTAGACCTGCATTGGCAAATTTCAGTATTGTCTGTTGAGTTTTTTATTTTTTTTATTTTGTATGTTCAGGCACCCTAATAACATATCAGATCTTTGGCAGAACCAGTGTACAAGTATACTTTATCTCCACCCAGGCAATCCTGTATATGAACTGAACTGTGTTATTTTTTCTGACAGTCACATTTATAATTGCAAAAGTCCTTTGTATGCTTTATTGATAATTCTTAAAACACTCTTGTCGTATTGTTTTCTTGTTGATACTTGAGCTATCCAGGACAAGAATGCTAATTTTAATAAAGTATGCCATGTAACCGGCTATTGAGCTAGCAAGTCCATTTGCTAATTTAACACTTCAGTTTTTTTTTCATTTTTCAAATATAAAATACTTTGCAAACAAGGAAATGCTGTTTATAGTGTTTCTTGTGAGCCAAAGTTTGAGGAATACTCACTAGTGATTGTTACAGTTGCTGGATTGCTTGAACATATTTTGAAATCTGTTTCTGTCTCTTAAATTTTTTTCAAATAAAAATAGATTTTAATCCTCTACTACTCTGTGCCTAGACACAGATACCACCACCACCCCCCTCATTTCTGCTACTTTTCAGTATGTGTCATGGAGCTTACGGATGTGGAAATCCCAAGAAATAACCAAACGGTGACCTACTTTTCCCATCAGCTGCATTGTGAGTTATGTTTAGCACAAGCTGTCTGCCTGGCTGAGAGTTTAAGCAGTTTGCCACAGTAAAGGCTGTCATTGCCATATGGAATCCGCCATGACTGATAAGATATTTCCCATTTGTTGTGCAATGCCCTGCCATCTAAAAAAAATCATAAGTTATGTTGATATTGCTTTGGGCTACTTGTATCCTGTTTTGGGCAAAAGAGAGCACATGTGTTAGTCTTCTTTGCTTGATCAATGTAAACAAAACAGCTGACTTTTTTTTTATAACAATCAATACCCATATGTGCTTCACAGTTATTTTTGGTGGGACCAGTGCCAGTTGCTTTATGCAGATGATAACATTTCTCCACCCATTCCTTCTGCAGTACAAGTTGAAGTCTTGTGTGCACCAAATGAACAAGAGTTCCTGTCAGTGTTACAGTATGATTGCCTTTTTTATTTTGCACTAATCTTTACAATGCAGTTTTAGTTGTAGTCTTATTTTAATCATGCCATTCTACACTGGAACAGAAACCATAAAAAATAAAAAAAAATTTTTCTAAAATAGGGATTCTGTCATTTTATTAATGAGAAACATGCATCATTCTTTAAAACATTTGGCTATGCAAATTATAAGAATAATCCAGCACTAGGTAAAACTAGAGTCCCATTATGTTTTTATGGTACTTTTAGTTGTGACTCAACTTAAGGAAAGAGATTTAACCCATAAGGGTTTTTTGGTATTACTGTGCCTAAATTGTATACCCAAAAATAAGCATGTAGTATTTTTCTTTTATAATAACGGAACTGTAAATGGCTAAAGAGTAGTGAGTATTACATTTCAAATTTTTAAAAGAAGACTTTATATGAATGAAAACCTTTGATTTCACACCACTATCAAATAAATAGAATACGAGGCGGTACCTAAAAATCACTGAAATCTGAACCTGGCATGCAGTCTATACTAAGCTACGAATTTCACCGCTAGGTGTAGCATACAGTATTCTGTGGCAGTCTGCCAAGTGGTGTTGCTCGGTATTGTTCATGGATTTTTTTTTTTTTAAGTGCTTATTGAACATGTTCTGCAATTTTTGTAATGGGTGATCATAAAGAACATTGAATCTGTGTTAAATTTTGCTTTCTGTTAGAGAAAACAGCTGCTGAAACTGTAGTGATGCTTGAACCTGCTTTTAAAGTGGAAGCTTTAAGTAAAATATAGGTTTTCGCGTTTCAGACGATGGAAAATGTCAACCAAGATCCAGCCGACCTTCCACAATTAGGAATGACGAAAATCTTGAAAAACTTCGCAATGCAATTTATGAAGATTGTCAACAGACAATTGAAGAGATTTCTAAATTGACTTGTGTGTCTTGGAGTTCTTGCCACTTTTCCTACTCGCCTGATTTTGCTACGTGCGACTCAAAGGAAAGGGTTTTTGTACTGTGGAGGAAGTCAAAGAAAAATCGCTGCAGGCCTTGGACAATGTTCCTCTTCAGCAATTCCAAAAATGTTTCCGCCAGTGGGAAAACCGTTGGGCAAGTACATTCATTCACATTGAGAGTACTTTGAAAGAGACTAAAGCTTCGGTATGTAAAAATGATTAAAACAATTTTTATTTTTCAATTCTGGTTACTTTTAGGTACCCCCCTCGTTATATGTATTGTAGGAATTTGTCTCCCAAAAACTGGGCTTTACAGTGCATAACCAAGACATTTTATGATGCAAAAGCCTGGAATTAATTTTCTTTTGTTCCTCCTAATCTGTCAGCTATCATTGTATCAAATTTAGATGTTATTTGTACTGTTTGGCATAAGGTGCCCCCCTTTTTGGAAACATATAGTTTCTTATACCTAAACAATTTCGCAAAACAACTATTGCAGTTGCGGTTATATTTTTATTTTATAGAAAAAAAAAATACAATATACAGGTGAAATCCTGTTATAGTGAATACCGAAGTAATGAAATTTTCAGAATAATGAACACTTTTTGTGGACAAACCTGGACAAACATTCATTAGGACATCATGTTTAATGGATTTTGTTTTAATGAAATGTAAATTTCAAGATAACAAACAATTTTTGACCAAAAATGATCACCAAAGATAATGATTTGTTGCAAAAAAATAATGCAGCGTCTACAATCCTGCAACAGACTGTCTCTTTCTTATTAAACCAAAAGAAAGGGACAGTATGTTGCGAAATTTCTGGTCTTGGGCAATCTCGGTGAGGCTCAGCGAGAGTGTAGGCGTGACATCGTACAGGTATAGTTGAATTCTGAGTCAGCGTTCCACATTTTCATTCTGTATTCATACCTATATTTCTATTTAAAAAAAAAAAAGAAAGTATTTTTAGCAGTTTAAGAAGCACTGTATTTTTACACATGTATTGTCAAACTTTGGTAACAGAATGGCATAACAGACAGGAAGGTAAGTCCAAAGAAAATACATTTGCTTTATTGCTGTATAAAGAAGGCAGACACAGTCTCAAGACTTCATTCAAAATAGGTGCTGTTAGGAGGTGTCACATCAGTAATTGTTCTTCTTTAGTTCCCATCTTCTGATTAGAACACCAGTGGCTTGGAATCATCACTGTTGCAGACCAGGAGGATGCAAGGAAGATCAAGTCAAACCCAGTATTAAATGTTCTAAACATTGTGCAACAAGTATGTTACACGGTAAGCTTCATCCTGCAGAGGACAACCAATTACTTTGCTCTTGGTTTACTACTTACTAGACACAGCAGAGCAGCTATGGAGCTGTCCCTGTGGTGCTGCTATTAGAGATGACGAATCATCGGCAACCCCAGTCACAATAGTATACGCATTTTTTTGCCATATTTGTTATAACAAAATTTCTGTTAAAATGAAATAATTTTTATAGTCCTATGAATTTTGTTACAACGGGATTCCACCTCTACTATCGCTAGAAGCAACAAGCAAACAATTTGGAACTTTGTATGTATAATAATGTACTCATCCAAACCATTACTTTCAAAATTATTTTTCATGCCAGTCCTTTCATTAATTAATTTCATTAATCACTAGACACCGAGAAATCTTGAATTTTGTACAATAGATTGGGC
This sequence comes from Polypterus bichir lapradei, assembly GCA_026402145.1. Taxonomy (NCBI): domain Eukaryota; kingdom Metazoa; phylum Chordata; class Cladistia; order Polypteriformes; family Polypteridae; genus Polypterus; species Polypterus bichir. The sequence goes on along the minus strand of JANRMT010062813.1, from coordinate 101,744,458 downwards.
TTTTAGTGCTGTGATTCACACATCTTCTGTTGCTGTTGTCCTATACTGTAAAGGTCTAGTGTGTTCTTATTTATTTATTTATTTATTGTTGTTGCTTTTTTCTTACATTTCACATTGGTCATGGGGTGAAGGTAATGCCTATTCTTATATCCCATGCACACCTAAACCATTCACACTGTGGCCAATATTGAGTATGAAATCAACCTAAACAACACATTTTTGACATGCAAATCAAAACAGTGAAGTGGAACAGTGACATTCAAATGATTGTGGTCCCCACATAAAATTGTATGCAGTGATGATACTGTGCAGTCCAAGTACATTCGATCGAAGAGATGCCCACTTTGAAAATTTACGTGACTTAAATTCAGTGACATTTGACTGATGGGGCCAGAGGGTCCCCTCATTAAACTGAGTGTGGGTATGTTTCTGATACTGTTAATTTTAAATTGGAAGAGCACTGCTCAGAAAACTAACATAGTGAGAAAGTGTAACATACAGTGTTTGGGAATGGTAATTAAACACATGATGCTCAAACTGTAAAACTGGATTCTGTAATATTTCAGAGTTATACTATGAATAATACAAATGAACCATGAGCATTGAGTCATTCAGCAAATATGTAATTCTCACTAGAGTCAAAACTGCGATCATAATCTGATTTGAGGTCTTTATATTCTGTATCACTATCATTCTGTAACTCATCTAGGACTTCCTCAGCCATACTACAGTACAAACTACAAGACTTATTGTTGGTCAAACAAACCCCATTGCACTTTGACAGAAGCTTGTGTATAACAGTGCATAAAGATGAGCTGTCACATACAAAAGTTTATTTCCTGCCTTTTACACACAATTGTGACATGTAATATGAATGACCAATCATAGACATCTATACATCACTGGGATGCTCTAAACCTCAGCTATCCAATGGTAATGAGCCTTCCACTGTGGGAAGTAGATTCACTCCGCTATGAGGGTCCCATTTTGCTAATGAAAGATAGCAGTCAATGACTTATGATTTATTAGAAAGGAAGACCCCCTTTGGTATGCAGAAATACCATTTATTGCCTTTGATTGACTTGTGAGTTTATTGCAACTTACACCAAAAGCTTTTGAAATATGGTGGAGTCCTGCTGGCAGGACTCCCAGCTTGGTCACTGTCAGTATGGTGTTTCCAAGTTCTTTGTGCATGTTTAACCAGGTTAACTGCATGTACTATAATATTTTACTTAACTTTCATACAGAGGACCACACAGCACTTGGCACACAGCTTGTACTTTTAACACCTTATCAGAATAGTAAAAGCCACTTATTTTAATCAGTAAGAGAAAAAATGACAAATTAAGTAGTGTATATATTCAGTTTCCCTTTTTATTATAAAAAGGTAAAAACATAAGTAATAAGTAATGTATTTTTTAACAGAAACCCTGTTTCATGTATGTCAGTGGTAGTTTTTCCATATTAAGGGTGAATTTGCTAAAATGAAACCTTTGACTGACCATCTACAGTGAACAGTCACATCCATGTTCTTATGAGTATTTATTCTAACATTCTAAACCATTGTTGATGGATTTGCTTTTCAAAGCCCCAGATTACAGCCAGTGATCAATAATAACTTCTTAGCCATGAACTTAGTAAATGTTACCCGCTGAATGGAATTAAAGAACTGCAGTGGCCAGCAATTGAATCGCTAGGCTGACTTCAATGTAAATTTAAAGAGAGAGATGAGTGAAATAACTGATAAAGCTCATACTGAAGTGGGCCTAAGTTTGAAGAAGTTACAAGCAAGAGGAAGAGAAGAAGCGATCACAACAAAAGATGAGAAAGTAAAGTTGTTACTGTTGTAGACAGATCCTCGAAAGTATGGAGCCTGAGGAACACTTTTGGAAAGTAATGGCAGGCTGTGGCCTGCAGGCCTATTTTGAAAATGCAGTACATTTATTTTTCTCTTTGTCTGCTTTGTCTGTCAAATTCAAATTTCAAATTTGCATTTTTGACTTGTATTGTGAAGGAGGAATAAATGTTTAACAGCAGTTATGGCTGCATAATATAAAATTTATACATCAAATTAGTGGGTTGAGTGACTTTGCAATTCAATGGTATGTTTGCTGAAGTCAGACTTGTAGGAGGTCAGTGTAAGGTGCATGCACAGGTTGAGATGCTCCTATGTGAGTTTGTTGCAACTGTAATTTATAGTGAGAATCATAGTTGAAAACCTTGACTCCCAATTATAGATAATTCAAATATGATCATAATGCTTGCAGAATATCTATTGCAATCAATGCATCTCTATACAGACTGTGTCCAAAATTAGCCCAGTTTCTACTGTTTGAACTTTGTGTTCACCACCTTATTGTTTTATAACTGAGCCATCTCCAGCAGTAGTGATGCTATGCAGTCCATTCTTAACTGTAGCTGGGCATGTGCCCAGGGATAGGAACAGTGAACAAGTTTCAGACAAACAAAAGCATTTCTCTCTGGTTTTTAAAGCTATTAGATCACATCTATAAATACAGTGATCCCTCTCTATATTGCGCTTCGACTTTCACAGCTTCACTCCATCGTGGATTTTAAATGTAAGCATATCTAAATATATATCACGGATTTTTTGCTGGTTCGCGGATTTCTGTGGACAATGGGTCTTTTAATTAATGGTACATGCTTCCTCAGTTTGTTTGCCCAGTTAATTTCATACAAGGGATGCTATTGGCGGATGGCTGAGAAGCTACCCAATCAGAGCACGTATTACTTATTAAATAAAACTCCTCAATGATATACGATATGCTTCCCGCTTCGCATACTTAAAACCTCTAACAGCCCGTATTGATTTTTGATTGTTTGCTTTTCTCTGTCTCTCTCTCTCTCTCTCTCTGACATTCTCTGCTCCTGACAGAGGGGGTGTGAGCAGAGGTGCTGCTTGCACAGTGGCTGTTTGCTTAGAAGATACGGACGCTCCTCTAAAAAATGCTGAAACACTACCCTCACATTGATCCCTTCATTGCGGCGCTTTATCCTGCTTCGCATACTTAAAAGCCCAACAGCCCTATTGATTTTTGATTGTTTACTTTTCTCTCTCTCTGACATTCTCTGCTCCTGACGCCTGCAATCTTTTGAAGAGGAAGATATGTTTGCATTCTTTTAATTGTCAGAAAGAACTGTCATCTTTGCCTTGTCATGGAGCACAGTTTAAACTTTTGACTAAAGAGTGTTATTTCATGTCTAGAGGGCTCTAATAATGTTAAAAAACATATGTAGAAGGTCGTAAACAGGTTTTCTATGCTCTAACTGCGAAAATATTTATAAATAAAGATTTATAAATAAAGAATCCTACTTCGTGGAAATTCATTTATCTGTCTGGAGCGGATTAACCGTGATAAACGAGGGTTTACGGTATAACTGTGCGGAGAATATTTATAAACAGTGTGGGAGAGTTTCTAAGGGCTTAAAATATATAAAAATAACCATACAAACATATGGTTTCTACTTCGTGGATTTTCACCTATCGCGGGGGTTCTGGAACGCAACCTCCGCGATCAAGGAGGGATTACTGTACTCAAAAAGCCAAAAAAACAGTGTTGTCACATTAACGGCGTCCACGATACATGCAGAGCAGGAAGGTGTTACATTCTCCCTTTTAGATCAGTGAGAAACTCAAACCTAAGTAAGTGCTGGTATGAGAAAAATACAGTCACTTTGTAAACAGATCTGTAATAGTAGTGCCACCTCCTTCAAGTCCATGGAGCTGTAAGCTCGGCAGTCTTGATTCATCAAATGGTTGAAATGCTGTTTGAGGTTCTGTCTTAAAACTGATTCTATGTGTTTGTGTGTGCTACTTTAAAATAGTTAAAAAATACTTATTTGCAGTTTAAGCCATCCTTGTATATAATTTGATACTATCCGTATGTATGGTGTTCGCGTCAATACCCCGTATGTATGGTGTTCATGTCAATACCTTGACTCAGTACAAGTTAGAACCATGCAATGGGACTCTGCCTCTGTAGTTAGAACATATCGTGGCAAACGCGGACACAGTATTGCATGATTGGCTAAGAATGTTCGAATGCTTCAGTGACGCCGCTGGACGGCCGAGTATAGTAAGTCGGTGTTGGTTCGAGCAGATAACAGTAAGTTCGGTTGGTTTTTGGAACGTTGGTTTGGTGGGGCGTACTTTCCAGGACTAACATCGTCGACTGACCTAAACCCTTCGACAGCTCCGGAACCGTAAGTAATTTAGAACGTATTGCCATTTGCTTGATACGTCCAGATCTATCTTTGGGCAGTTCGGTTTTGGCATCCGTCCTTCTGACAAATATTGGCAAACTGAGTAATGACGGCTGGGTATTAGCAACGGACATTGGTTAAATTTTAGCTGATCTCAGATCTAAAATGACCACGCCAACATAATTATTACTCCGAGTCTGATTAGAGTCGTAAAATATGGTTTGTTTTGAAAATTTGTTTGCCGGAAAAAATCACATGAGGTACGCCGAAGAGCTGAGTTCATGTCTCGCAGCCCCGTTTAAACAGGAACCTCTTCATTACATCGGCCGAAAAGGTCTATTTTAAGCACAAATCAGTGCCATAATAACAAAATCATTAAAAGGACTTAAAAAAAACCAAGTAATTCTTTGCAGATAAAGTATGGATTTCACAAACGTAGAATTTGTAGCCCAATTTGATCGGGCTCCCAGTCGCTAGTTAATAAATAATTGAGTAAACAATATAGCATATTGATTGGTGGGCCATTTGAAATCGTTTTGCAAACTGAACTTTTGGTAACTGTGTTGTATATGCTGCATCTTTTGCATATATTGTTAGTAACCTAATGATTTATAGCACAAACAAACATGTTGCAGGAATGTCAGATGGTGTGCTTTAAGGTGCTTGTTTCTCATATAGTATCATTTAGTAACATGAATATTGGACAATACCCTCTTTGCTATAAATATACATTAAATATGGAAGACTAATACATCTGAGCTATATAAAAGTCACTGTTCTCTGATATGATGAATGTCACCTTGTGGTGCACTTGACTCACACTTGTGGACCATAGAGGTTCTCAAACATAAGCTTCCACCGTGGTTTCTTAACAGAATATCTTAGTTTACATTAGACAGCCTGTTATCTACCAAGCTAAATCCATTCATAATCCATCATCAAATAGATTAATCATCTTTCACCATATGCAGACCTTTGATGTGTTGTCAGTTGCTGCCATTCAGGCAATCGCTGGGTGCTATGTTGGGGTAAATCTTGACAAACCTTGGAGTATGCTAGAGGTGTTTTTTCAGCATGCATTTCAATTTTGAATAATTCTGACCTTTCTATTTTTCAGTGCTTGGTACTGTAGGTAAACTGTTTAATGGTTAGTGGCTATTGTTATTGCCACTTTTATCGTTTTATAGAGTTAGTTCAGAAGTAGACTTGTGCTCGCTGAATGATTTGACTGATCAGATATGAGTTGTAATTGTTTTAACTTGTGTCACAAATTTGTAACAGGAGATGAAATAATAGAAAGACTAATTGCTTTTTAATGCAGTGTTCAACACAGTCCCTAAAAAGGAACAGTGGCTTTGAATTCATTCTCTAATAGCATCTAGCCCATCCACAGATCTATGTCCATCTATTTTCTATCTTTTTTATATAGGGAGAATAAATAACTAAAGGAACTTCTCAAACATCCATGTAGGACTGTGGAAATTGCATACTGACAATGGTAACTGCAGATAGAACAAGTAAAATTCAAGGCAAGTAGCTATTTTGGCTTGTTTGCAGTGGCGATAAAATGAGCTACTTCATTTGTTAATACCAAAATAAAATTTGTTTAGTGCTTCGAAGCACAAAGCACTGCAAAGACGTACCAGTTAGCAGTATTTACAAATCATTATACCTAATTGTTGAATACAAATCTGCAAAGGCTAAATTGGTGTCAGTTTTGTCTTAGTATAACCCCTAAAATGTGACAAACACCATAAAAGCACGTACAGTTTGCTATATATTCGAAAAGTATGTTGGCGATTGTAATGCAGTCTACAAGTTACACTGCAGGTAACATCAGCCCTACTTATATTGTAATTCTGGACCAGTGCGCAAGCTAAGCAATAACAGGTCTGATCACTGATACTTTGAAAACTGCACAAGAAAGGGCATTTTACAGGAGATCTGAAACAAAAGATTAATGTAAAACTGACTAGTTTGATTTCAGACAGGAAGTCTGAAAGTTAAGACAAATGCAAATAAAAGGGTTTTGACATTTGAAGATGAATTCAGTTTTGCTCATCCAATAAATAGTACTATTTAGTAATACTTTTTTAACCAGCTAATGATGCAAATGCTACAAATCTTTAACACAGTGATTTTTCCTTACAAACCAGATTTTAAAGGCATGTTTAGAAAAACAATTTTAAAAAGCTTGTTTAAATGAAAATATCCTGAATTATCTCCCAGTTCACTATTTCAACAGCACAAATAACATTATAGAATTTTACTTTTAGTATTAGTTTTAAGCATTATTTTTCTGTTACGTTACTGGAGAGAATATGTTGGAGAATACATTTGGAATGTGTAAATGATAAGATAATTCAGGTGGTTTAAGGTGATATCATCCTTTATAAACCCTATGCTGAAATCCACCTCAAGATTATAAAAATTTCCTCCATTTGTGATTACACTGTGGGAATCCCCATGTCTGCCACAAATTAAAATTCAAGCCCTGTATTTTATTTTTATATTTATCAATGCCATTATCACTATTTAAAGTTACTGCTTCTATAGCATTTACATCTATATCTATATATATATATATATATATATATATATATATATATATATATATATAATTAACTAAGGGCAAGCAAGACAGAACGCACGCAAGACAGAGAGCCACGGCCGCCAACTCACAGAGCCCCGCCCGCCAACTCTAAGACCATGAAATACGCTCGACAGAGCCCCGCCCACCAACTCTAACTAAGGGCAAGCAAGACAGAGAGCGCACGCAAGACAGAGAGCCACACCCGCCAAAGTCCGCCCGCCAACTCTAACGAAGGGCAAGCAAGACAAAGAGCCACGCCCGCCAACTCACAGAGCCCTGCCCACCAACTCTAAGACCATGGGATACGCACAACAGAGCTCTGCCCACCATCTCTAATCCTACTTCCGCGTCCACCGTCGCTCTCGATCAAACAGCAATAATTAGCAAACAAACAAAGATAACTGGCAGTAACAGTGCAAAATTCACAATTGGTATGCCAGTTTGAAAAGATAAGTTTTGAGGGTAGTTTTAAAATGTGTTATTGAATCGAGCTGATGTTTATGAGAGAGAGGAGAATTCCCGAGTTGAGGAGCACTATGAGAGACGCTCGAGCTCCCATAGCACAGAGTTTGATGTGTGGTACAGAAAGTACAGCTGCAGATGAGAATCAAAGTGAGCGAGACGAGTGTCAGTCTGTAGGAGATCAGCGAGGTTGTGGAGAGCTTTAAATGTTAAGAGCAGTATTTAGTATTGTATTCTGTAGTTAATAGGGAGCCAGTGAAGTTGAGAGAGAATAGGTGTAGTATGTTCAGTGGATTTAGAACAGCAGGTTATTATCCTGGCAGCAGAATTTTGAATAAATTGTAAGCGATGGATACGTTTTTGTGGGATGACAGATAGAATACCATTACAGTAATCTATACGTGAGGTGACTCGGGCATTAACCAATAGTTTAGTACTGTGTTGTGTAAGAACAGGACGAAGTCTAGAATTGTTTCGGAGATGGAAGAAAGCAGTCCGAGAAATGTTACTTATACGGGAGGAATTATTTAATAATAATAATAATTATTATTATTATTTAATAATTGCCATTAATAGTGTATAAATGGATATAAATAATTGCATGTAAACGATTTGATACTGTTTAAAAAGTAATTGTTTTTTCATCAGAAAGCCCGGTTTCAGCGTCTACCTGTATTAGTTTAAATGGCACTTTTACCACTCGCAATAGTGCGGACGCGCTGACTTATCATGTCGACTAGGCAACACAGTGAATGCGGTGTCTGTCTATATATGTCTGTTTTCCGTAGCCTGCTACAGGAAGGTACTCTCTTGACCATTGGCATTGGTTTCGCTCCTTGCTATTTTCGTTATACTGCGACAGTGGTTTCCTAAGCCTTTGTTATACTGAATTCCTTTCTCATCGTTTTCCATTCCTATTCTTACACCGCCGTATGCTATGGCGGGCTTCGACTAGTATTTTATATTCCGCTACAGAAATGGCAAAATATTGTACACTCAATGGAGGCATTTTCAGTAGAAAGCCTTTGAATGGGATTTCTGTTTACGCCATAGTATCAAATAAGTATTGTGAGATTTCACTGCTATTAGTGTCAAATACAAAAATTCTGGTATTGTTACATCCCAGTTTGGTACATCTGCAATTCCATACATCTATTTTGTAAACTTGCTGCTTTTCTGTCCAAGATTATAGGGCTGCAGAGGCTTTCATGGAATCAGAAGGTCAAGGGCTTCAGAAGATACATAGTTTCACCACACTATGCACACCACTTTCCAGTATTGTTTTGTAATGTGAAACAATCAAGGAGTCCTGGATGATAAATATTCAGATGATTTAATTATATTTTTGATTGTGTTATTGCATTTTTGAAGTGATTAAATACAGTAACAAAGCAGTGTGTATAGTTGCAAAGGAGGTACTAAAATCAATAAGTTTATCCATCAAGGAGACAAGAATAAGACAAAAAGAAATGATTCTGTATTATGATTTGAAAGAGAAATAGATTATTCAGTTTTTTTGCAGGATAAGATAGGAAAGTATCACAAAAACTTGCAATCTCCTGGAGTGTCAGAATTTAATGTCCACTCCGCTGAAGCAGCCTGACCACACTTCCCTTTGAAACAAAATATGTTTTAAGTTCTTAGAACCAAATTAGCTATAAGATGACTTTTGAGTGGCATACAAAAACCATTAGACAAAATGGTGGAAACAGTTTGAAATATATAGAGATGTTTTATTATTATAACCTACATGAGCTGTGAGGTTTTCACTTAGATCGGTTGCAAAGATTAGGACTGTCTTATCAACCTTTGTTTGAGGTCCATAAAATTGGGTTAATTTTCTCAATGAATTACACATTGTACAACTACAATTGCTTCACTGAAAGAATGTCATATACCATGATTGATGGAACACAGCATGTGGAATCCCCCATGGTAAACAAGGAGTTAAGTTAATGCTCCAGTACTTTGGTACTGTGCAGTATTCCTGTATCTTCATAGAATGCTTCTCATTTAGTGTACTAATGTGTTAAATATACTAATCACATACTACACTGATACACAATCTGCAAAGGAAAGCCATGCCATCTCACATGTCTGATCAACATCGCATAAAATAGCCACCTTTCATGACACGCATACACTTGTATGCAGGAACCATAAGCTGCTAACTCACATATTGTAGGAGTGTTGATACTTGCTTTAACAGCAACAAATCATTCGGCTGAAATTAGGTTGTTTTAGTACATTTTTATTTTTTTTTTAGTAATAAATACAAAATTCACAAGCAGACACCTCTTTACACTTATGTGTTTCAGTGCAGGCTTAGGTTAAATGAAATGTCATTAACACCATCTTGCTACAGCTACAGTAAGTGAAGAGTACGCATGACAAATACACATCATTGTGAGAGTAAAACAGATACATTTTTAGGCTTTTAGTAGGTCTGAAGGGTTAATCAGGGGGTCCCAGACAAACCTTTAACTCTGGCCCTTCACTGTATTTTACATCTTGATGAAGTAGCTATTGGGTTTCCTTTTCCATTATGACATTTTGCTTTTTATTATTATTCTTCTCAATCTGAAGAGGAAACAGATTTGAGAAGTGTGTAGTTTAAGTTTATAGGTATCATTGCTTTTATTTTCTAATAAATTGAAAAAGCTCAGTTTGGCAGATCTTCTATTTATTAGACTGATACTAACTGCTTGAAAGATTTACTTCTTGGGGTGCAGTTACTGTAAGAGCTCCTGTATAGTCATCTTTCATTTTAAACCGTTCCAAAGAATATTATCTGCCCTGTAGACTTGCTTTAGGAAAATTATGAGATGTTTTGACATTTTTGGTTGAAGGTTTTCCACCTTTGAAGAGATACTCTTGATTTCATTTATGGTGCTCAGTACCAAGGATTTGACAGTAAAAGTAGAAACATTGATTAAATGACGAGTATGCTTCATAAGGGTAATTTACAGTATGTTTGGTGTGATTTGAAACCCCTTTTTGTTCACTGTTTATTTTTCTTCAGGGCAACAATAGAAGAAGTAGAAGGAGATGTCTCTGAGTTGGAATCCAAGTTGGATAAGGTGAGTCCTGAATGTATTAGGGCATCTGTTAAAATCAAATTATACACAAAGCAGGCCTTGGATATTGTTGTTGATAGATGGATAAGGCAAGGAAATAAGGAAAAGTCTTTCATTATTGACAATTTTATTAGTTTATGGAAATGGTGAAAAATGAAAAAGTACCTGATTCATGCTTGCTTTGAGAGATTAATCGCTTTTTAATATAGCATTATACATAGCCATAATAAATGATGTAAGCTTCATATTCAGTCTCTCATTGCAATGAATGTGGCCTACCACTAATCCATTTCATAACCAAGGTATTCAGGTCAGATTCATTGGGAGTAGCTGCCTGTCCCAGCAGGCACCTTTGGACAAAGCCCAGCAGTCTCACATGTGCATCTACAACGGTGATGAAATGAGCTGCTCTATATGCTTAGTCCAAAGTGAAATTTATTGCATGAGTGTTTCAAAACATCCACATTGCCCAGATCAATGGAATCTGAACCACATTAACAGAAATGCATAATCTTGGACACAGTTAATGGGGCTGCTAAAACCGAATTCTTAATGGCTGAAATTGAATCAGCCTTCTTGTTCTTCTTGTGTTTTGGAAATCTAAATGTTCATTATTATATCAACTAAAATGTACCAAATGTGATGAAAATGTAAAGATCACATTTTTGCATGTTACAAAAGCAAATGGGAAGCAGGCTCCGGTTATGATTAACCATTGCTGTCTAATTCAATTGAAAATAGTGAACAGGGATAAGTAATAGCAAAGTCTGATCAGTAGTGTGAGACAGATTAAAAACAGTAGAGCAAAGGATGTTTTGTAAAAATTCTATAATAGTAGTCTTAAATTGACAAATTTGATTTAACCATAATAACTTAATAAAACATTTTATTCACAAACACTGCAACAAATCTTAAAAAGGAGGGAAAGATTTGGAAAATTAAAGCAACAGCAGTTTGTGATGTTGGAATTTGAGGATTTTAACCTGTCCATTAAATATTACATACTTGCATGTTATTAATCATCTTAATGTCTCTTTCATGCACTGATGCAATCTTGCAAAAAGCAGCTTTACAGAGTTTGTGTAAATTAAAATATCCCCTGAATTATTTTGGTCTTACATGGCACTGACATAATAATGTTTTAATTTGTAATTAATATGTGCACATGGTGAGATAAATCAGTTAGGTAACAAAATTCGTATTACTGTTTACAAATCCCCTTTTCTGTCGTACATGAAAATCAAGCTATTGAGAATTTTTGTAAATTAAAACCATGGAAATTTTAGGCTGAATAATATTTAGTCCATATCAAACCACACTATTGTTCATACATAAAAAAACATAAGGTATACATAGGAAAAATTAAGATAAACTCTTGTGCAAAAACTTTCTATAACACCTTGTTTTCCACCCCCAGCATCAGATTTACATTTACCTAATAAGGTAAGGAAAAAATGGTAAAGTACTTTATTTCTTGGACTGCTACATCGGAAGAAAAAAGGTTAAAAAATACCTGGCCTAGATCACAAGTTCTTTTGGCCAGTAGTGCTAATTCTTGTTTTAAGTAAGTTCTTAGTTGCTAAACAGTGGCCATGGCTTATCCTTAGAACTCTCTTAAGTTAATTGAAGGGAAGTACTGCTTGTTGGCCTGTGTAACCTGCCCCCAGTTTCAAGAATAGTATACTACTTTCCTGTTATTTGTGTGTTTTGCATGGGGAGTGTAGTGGAAAAATTACTAGATGTAAGAGTATGGGTAAGAAAGACCAATGTTAACTGAATACTTTTGGGGTTGTGTAAGAGAGAGTAGAGAATTGCTTTCTGCCAAGGAGACTGCATAATTAAATTCTACGGACAACAAATATAAAAGGGAGCTTAAATTTGTCTTACCGGAAAATGTAATGAAATAAACAGAGGTTTAGGATGTATTGGCATCCATATTGTCACTCTAACAGTTAACAGAGAAACATAGACATCTAGTAATGTAGTAGAGAGTATGACTTTAGGAGCCTTCAGAATTAGACTTCATGCTATTTTGGAAAAATTAGGTGGATAAAATTGTCTGTTCGAAACATGTCTAATGTGCCAGTGTGTATTAGTGTGTATTATTTGTTTATTAAATGAGAACATTACACTTTTTGATACATGTAATTATTAGTAAATTTGTCTGTACTAAACACTTTGGTTGCTTTTATTGTTTAATTTCTTTTTAAATTGTAAACTTGGTGAAACAGAAGATCAATGAGGTCTGAATTTTGTCAGAAATAATAAAATATGCATTATTTCATATTTAAACTTTTTTGCACAGTATCTTGAATTTAAATTGTGATTTAACTTGTTGAAGCAAACAGTTGTGAAGGTCAAATATCAAAAATATCAAACAGGGGACTCTTCTGCAAGAACAGAAACATGTGCTAGTGTTTTGATTGAGACTTGGAATTTGTCTTCCAGGCTATGTCCAGGTGACATGGTCCTGGGGAAAAAATGCATAAGCGCTAGATAAGCTTTTAACTTTCAATAAGACAGCTCTTGGACATTTACATACAGTATTGTAATAAACAGACTGCCCATGAGGGAATTAGTAAACAAGTGTCAAAGGTTTTCTGTCTTATTGAAATATTATTTACAAAAATGAGTCCAAAAATTATGCAATTTCAATTTTGCTCCTTACTCTTTATTTTTCTCTTTCTCTCTCAGTAACCAGAAAAATTCCAATAAACTTCTGATTAATAAATCGATAGATTTTTATGACCTTGAACTGTAATCTTGTTTTCTAGTTTATCTCTACATTTAAAAGGACCTTGCTTCATAGCTCATGTCATATTCAAAGTACAAGCTGAAGTAGTTTTACTTATGTAGACATATGCAGGCAAAAATTATATGTAAATAGAGCAAAAGTGGTGTGTCTTCATAATTATTTAAAATATAAATCACAGTGATGTACCACTTATTAATTAGATTTGCTGCAAGGATGTGCTGTGACACATGCAAAAAGATTCATGAAACAGTCAATTAATCATTTTAAGTAGCAGTGCAAATTCTTTTTTTCTATTAAAGAATTAGATTTATATACTTGCCATCCCAATAAGCAAGGTAAATGATTGTTCAGTACCTCAAGCAAACAGAGAATTCATAATCCCAGTGCGGAGTTCCTTGTAGTTATGTGTAGCAGATTCCCGGGGCACATCCAAGCTGACTTTATATATGTTGACACTTTACTGCATTACTTTGCCAGAAATAATTAAATAATGTGGTCCTGTTTATTTGAGGGTCTTTTTGCTAATATGAGAAACATGCCAGTCAGCATAAAGTTTTCTTTTTTCCCTCAGATGTCAAGGAACCAACCATTTGGCTGTCAAAAGAATAAGTGTTTGCAGTCTCAGCTATATAGTAGTGTGTCTGGGATATAAGACAAGATCATATGTTTTTTAATTTTAATTAAAGTATTACTGCAGCATATATTGTACATTATAAATGAAAGTCAGTTGTTAGTCTTCATTGTGTTAGTGCCTTTCCAATCTTTTTTTTTTTTTTTTTACAGTGAAGAACCTTCATTGGATATTTCCTAGTAGATCACTGGTATTTATTATTTTCTTCTAAAGGGTCCAGTTTTTCCAAATTTCAAAAGCATACATCTTGTTATTTTTAGTTGATTCTAGAAATGCTCTGGTGTGTGTGTGTTAGAGCCTACTGATGGACTGGCATTTAGTCTACAATGAGACTCTACTTTGGATATATCTCTGATATACAGTAGACTCTAGTGAAGAGACCAAATACAGCAGGTAGTTGGATTTCTTTTGATAGTTCATTCATTCTTTTGATCTTTCCCCCAAAAAAAGGGAGCCTTAAGTATAAACAGGTAAGTATATTTTAAAAATAAGTGTAACAGTCTTATTGGATTAACAGTAAATGTATTAACAATATGATTCAATAAAACCATTTCATAAAATGAGCAAATAATGTGTCCATGTTCAAAAGACTGCACTCTAGCTGAATGTACAATACTGTATGAGCATGATTACGTGATGAATTAGGCATGGGCTAATTTTTGAGACATGCATTTCTAGACAGTTTTTTTTTGGATATTAAGTGTCTATTTTGAAAGAGAGGATGTGTTGTCATCATTATTATTAGATATGGTTTGGTTTTCTTTTTATCCACCTATTTCTTCCAGTACAGGTATGTAGAAGGCAGGAGCCAGTTCTACAGGAATTGGCACCACATAAAAAGTAACTCTAGGTGGTCTACTAGTCTACTGGGCATCACAGGTTGCCTGTCAACTCTTTTTATGTACATCTTTAGGATGTGAAAAGAAACCTATGAGAAAACATGAAAAATTGCTTTGCTAATTGAATACATTCAGTGCTTCAGTTTGGATCTGAGCACATGACAATGAAGATGTAAATAAAATGCATTTAGGCAAAACCAAGTTTACTGAGGACCGCTACATACAAAAGAGCAGTTGTTTATTATCAGGAAATAAGTACAGGATGTAGAATGTACACTAGGATGAACTAACCAAAAGACAGCAATAGGATCTTAGGATATCCTGACAAACGGGAACGGAGTAAGAGTAAGTTAGCCATATTGAAGTAATATTCAAGCCAACAAGACAAAATACTGTTACAGTTTAATAGTCTGACTTCAGAAGTCATCCTAATTTGGGTTTCTGGTGATTTAGCTGATGAAATTGGGTTGGGACGTGAGCCAGACAGCATGTTTATCAGGTGGGAGTTAAAGAGGCAAAAGACCTAAAGAAACAGGACTGGGGATTAAGAAAAAGGAGTGCTTAGTGTAGCAGTTTAGGTAGAAAATTCTACCCCACCTGATGGTCAATGTGCCCATCCTGTGTAGTGATGCCCAGAAAGGCATCAGATCTTTGTTTTCCTTCTTTTGACTACTTTTAAATTTTCCTTCTGTTCAGTGCTCGCTTGAATACTTTGTTTCACTTTCATGTTGTTGAGCCGTGGCGATTGCTTCATTTTGACGTTATGTCTCTTCTCTATGTTATTATCATGACGTTTTTGCGGGGTGGCTTTTGCTGCACAGAGGTCTTTCGTAGAGAGAAAAGTGAGCTGTATGCAAGTGGCGAAAAAATTTAAAAGTGCATACATGTGCCATCTAGTGGCTAGTTGAGCATGAGCAGTGCAGACTGCTCCATGTACAAACAGACGCACACACAGGTCTTTCGTTTATATATGTCTGCTGGCTCGATAGTGTTCCATATCTTCCACATCATGTGCACTTTGCATTACAGACCAAAAAAGCCACTCACTCAGTACAATGCTGATTTTTTCCAGTTTATAGCAACTGGGTTGGTCTCTTTTAACTGGAAAAACCGTCCATATCCAGCTAATTTTCTTTTTAAGGGGGTCTGCAAATGACTGATTGTTTATTTTTCAGACTTCCAAGGGATCAGAAGTGCTGGAAAGCCTTTTCATTTTAAAGGCAGAAATTATTTGCATCACATTATTTTCTATTTTTTTTATTCTCCATTCTAAACTCCTGCATCACCCATCAAAGCTCTGAAAAACGGGCACTCTATTATTATTAATTTGATCTAGTTCTACCATTGATTTAGTGGGTTGGTCCTGATCTAGTTTATGTTGTG
Source organism: Polypterus bichir lapradei (assembly GCA_026402145.1). Lineage (NCBI taxonomy): Eukaryota > Metazoa > Chordata > Cladistia > Polypteriformes > Polypteridae > Polypterus > Polypterus bichir. Next base: position 101,728,494 of record JANRMT010062813.1, on the reverse strand, counting down.
TTGTACCTCATGGATATTGACATGTCCTCCATAAACCTTAACAGGGTATCCATAATCTATCTACTTGCTAGCTGTATACACCTGCCTTCCCACAACAGATCTATATTAGAGTATAGCTTGTCCCGTTGCACCCTACACCTTGATGTGTTCAGAGGACTACAGGTAGGCTCCAAACAGCTAGCATTTTTTTTAAACAGAATGAATTGGTACATAGCAGCATAGGCAGGGTCCTGTCACTTTAAGATGGGATGATGTGAAATAAAATTACAGTGTGGTGTTGCAGTTTCTTAGCAGCTCTATTTAATCTACCCGTATCTCTCCAACTGTTTCTATCTCCCTGTCTTTTATTATATAGCTGGTAAAGCTGTCTATTGGAATGATTGATGCTGGAAAGGCATACAACACAGCAAGCAAGCAATTTGTAAATGGAATCCGTGAACTGGCACAACAGTCTTCCAAGGATCAGGTTATTGAAGTAAGTTGTACCATGCTACTTTTTTTGGCTTGTTCATGCTGTTTCTCTACTAAAGTGAACTGTTTCTCTTTTATTTAGGAAAGCCTTATGAAGTTTGCAGAAAATTTACAGGAGATGATAAACTACCACACAGTAAGTGCAGATAAAATGTTTTTAGCCTTCTCATGTCCCTTCGTGTTATATGCTTGTGGCTAATCACAGAAGACCTATGGCTGACATGAAGGCATTTTATTCCTTTCACCTTTGTACCACATTTGGGAGTATCACAAACTATGACATACACATTCCTTTTTGTATTTTGGAACTTGTTGCTGAGATTATAAACATTTGTCACAGAAATGAGCTGCCAGAGACAGGTAGTACTTTATACTGACAGTTGCGCTGGAGAATACTGTATGATTGAGGCTCCTTACCCAGTTTACCAGTTAAGATTTCATGGTGTAATTTTTACAGTAGTGTTATTAGTTGCTTAATTTTGCACTGTTGCCATATATCTAATTGTAAAGGGACACTACAGCTTTCCTTTACTGTATAGTTTCGGGTTTTTACAATCCTTTTCAGTTCCAAATGTGTTGTGGTGTTCTTTACTGTAGAAATGAGTTACTTTTGAAAATTAATTGGGTATTATTTTGTATGTGTTATTTTTTTCTTTTTAATATAGATCCTGTTTGACCAAGCACAGAGATCGATTAAATCTCAGCTTCAGACATTTGTGAAAGAGTAAGTAGCCAAATGTACAGTATAAATGTGTTAGGTGCTCAGACTCTTTTGGTTGTGCATTGCAGATTGGTGCTAATGAGATTTTGCTTGTTTGTGAAAAATGACTGGCCTCTTTCTCCTGTCTTGTCCACCATCACTTTCTGATCTGGCTCATACTTCTATAAAATGTGAGAATTTTGTGATCTGAGATTTGCACTTGAAACTAAAAATATTCTGGATAAAATATGACCTTGAGCCCATTACATGTCCAAAGTGTAGCACAAAGTCTCATTTATATTTGAATATATTAAAATGAGCATTGCTGTTATCAGGTTTCTTTTTATATTTTGTACCAATCCCTGATTTCATCTTGCTAGAATTGTATAATTCTAATTTGTTTTCTTTTTACTTTTAAATGTTTATTTTATTTTTTTTTACAGTAAACTGCTGCATAACCAACTGTATAGTAACGTTGTTCATTATAATGGTATATTTTTCAGTTAAACTGCAGGAGGCAGGTGTAACCTGTTCATTTCTTATTAAAAATGAAATTCTGCAAGATTATTGTTCATTGACCCTAAAAAATACTAAAATAAATAATATCCCCTTAAAAATACCTTTTAAACTAATGAATGTAAAAAAAGCCATAAAAGAAAAAGAAAATTGCTTGTCATAATTATAAGCCATGGTTCTTAAAAAAATGTTTATGAAGAAGATGTAAGGCTAACATGTTTACATGTAAAATCAACACATTTTGCTCTTAATAAACATAAGGCTAGTTAAATTAAGCAACAAAGACATATTCTTCTTTATCTATTCTTTTTCTAATTAAAAATGTGAGCTGCTATACTAAACACAAGCTCACTCACTGTACACACTCGGGCAATAACTGTTTGTTTTAATTACAGGGCAAAATTAAAAGGTCTGATCTCATTCATTTTTATTTATAGCAAAGCAGGCACCTGTTTCTACACTTCACTTTCAGCTGGACAGACATATATGTCTCCTGTCCCTCTCCATACACAGAACGACTCCTCAGATTCCTTTCCCTGCTTATTCCTCCACTTTTTTAATGTAAAAAAAAATATTCCTGTGTTCACTTTCTCTTGAAGTTTGACTGTCCGCTGTTTGTTTACAAGAGGTTCCTGCAACAAAATGACAATCCCCCAAGTACAGTAATACTTTGTGTACAGGAGTACTACTGTTTAGAAATGCAGGTTCTAGGAAAAAAATTTAAATTAGCTGATTTACTGATCACCAGTCAAGTCATTTGGGACAAAAATCGGATGATCTAGTTTGGCAGGCGATTGATCTAGGCATCACTAATTAAAATATGTGATAATATTTAAATATCTCAGAATAAATTGAATATTTGAAGCCTTCTCCAGTTACACTTTGCATCAATGTTTCCTGTAAGGACTGGGTTAGAATGAGCAAATTTCAGTTACTTGAGCCCGTGAGCACTACTTAACTATTGTGCAATATAATTATTGACATGTAATAATTTTCATGCATTACAGAACGCACTTTAATTTGTAAATTTATTTATTAAAGTGGCATGTTTATTTAAAATATTCAAGCAAATAACATGTATTGATTAATTCAATCTTGTACCTGAACAAATATGCTGTATATTGCTTGTGACTGGAAATTAAAAAAACAAAATTAATTTAAATGGCCATGCTATCTTTTTTAAAAGTGCATTACATCCATCCATCCATCCATTTTCCAACTCGCTAAATCCGAACACAGGGTCACGGGGGGTCTGCTGGAGCCAATCCCAGCCAACACAGGGCACAAGGCAGGAACCAATCCCAGGCAGGGTGCCAACCCACCGCAGGACACACACAAACACACCCACAAACCAAGCACACACTAGGGCTAATTTAGAATCGCCAATCCACCTAACCTGCATGTCTTTGGACTGTGGGAGGAAACTGGAGCGCCCAGAGGAAACCCACGCAGACACGGGGAGAACATGCAAACTCCATGCAGGAAGGACCCGGGAAGCGAACCCGGGTCTCCTAACTGCGAGGCAAGTGCATTACATACACCTAGATTATTAAAAAAAAAATCATTCTAAGTTTAATGGTGATTTAAAATTGCAGCAAGTCACAAATCTGTATTGGTATCTACTTTATTTGTTTTTTCCATTTGTTTATTTATATATATATATATATATATATATATTAGGTCAGCATGTAGCATTTTAATGTTGACCAGTCACAAACAGTATTGTTTAATTGCCATCCAACCATTTATTACTTTGACCTTCTGCATATGGTGACAATATAAAAAGAAAGGATTTTTGCTTATATTTGGGTGTCATTTTGTGTACAGTGAGCAGCCAGTTTTCAACCATTTAGCTTTCTTATATATATGAATACACATTTGATATACAAGATATTCTGTTCCCAGTATTTTTTTTTCAGATTATACCTGTCTTCACTTACATTGGTTGTGTGCTTTGCTGGTAATCCTAATCAAGAATAATGGAGCTTATGCACTATTTAAAATATATTGGGGGCTTTATAATGCATACAGCAGGTTGTGCAGTTGGAAGAAACAGAAATGCATAGCTCCAGTTTTCAGGAACTGCTTCCAAGTCTGTCATGGGCTATTTGTGTAAAATACTATGCTTTATACCATAATCTAATTTAGACATAAATATGTTTAGTACTTAGTTGCATAGCTATTAGTGTTGCTCCTGTACAGATGTTAAGTCCTAGTTAAAAACTGGGCTAGTGTAGCTCATTTGCACGCACTGATCTTTCTCATTAGTCTTATTGGGATTGTCCAGCAATATCCTCCGAACATCCAAACATAAGCTGTCATTTTAACGCTCAATGTTAAGTTAACCCAACATACTGTATTTACTGTATGTGTACCAGGCATTGAGGTCAATAATCCATTCATAAGAAATTCCTTGAGTCCTTAACTTCACATGCATGTACATAGCTATAATTAAAACAGCAAAAGATGGATTATAAAACAGTTAAAATTATTTTTGTACAGAGACCTGAGAAAGTTCAAAGATGCCAAAAAACAGTTTGACAAAGTTAGTGAAGAGAAGGAAACCGCCTTGGTGAAGAATGCACAAGCACCTCGGAACAAACAACATGAAGTTGAAGAAGCTACCAGTGTCTTGACTGCAACTCGCAAATGTTTCAGACATATTGCCTTGGACTACGTGCTTCAGGTTAGTCATGTTAGAATGTCAACTACTGTATATTCGCCATTACCGTTAGAATTTTTTCAATTGACAGTCTAAATGTATCAAATTCTTAGGTGGTCATTTTTTGCACTGCATAACTGGTTGCCAGAAAAACAAAACTTTTTATTTCTAAGTATTTTAATATTGTCACAATAAATTCCTCACTGTTGTGAACTTCACTTATTGAAATTTAATTAGATTTTTTTTAAATTAAATTAACAATCACTCATTGGTAGAACCCCACTACTTGTTTCATTTAATTTTCCTTGTCACGCTCAAGCTGTATACTTTTTACTTTGTAGATGCACTTGTTATTGAGAGTTCAAATAGTAATTTGTGATTACATTGATACTAGGTATAATTTTTGGAGAATTATCCCTATGATAAGTTAAATTTATTTGTTTCTTATTTCTTTTAAAAATGAATATGCCATATTACTAAGAAGTGATTTCCAGGTTACGAATAAATAAAATTGTTTTATTATTTTAACATTTTTCTTTAGTGAAATTTGTGGAAGGATAATTAAGTTACTCGGGATCAAACAGCGAGTCATTGGTGAGAATGGAATCATGGTTTGCAGTGTGCTAAAACGTTGCCCTGTAATAGCTCAGATGGTCCGTTTGCAACAACAAAATATATCAGTGGAGTAATTTATAAGTAAATAATACCAAGCTCTTCCTCACTCTTTTTATATTGGGTATTAAAATGCCACATTTTCTTCATATTTGGTCACTGAAAATTTTGTAGCAAATTTAAATACATCCTCATTGTGCAGTATAGTATTTTCAACATTACAGTATATAGGAATTCCATATCCTTCTATATAATGTATATTTAAAAAGTATACCTCTGCATAGTAGACATTAAATAAGTAATGTACCCTGTTTATGAAAGAGCATATGATTATTTTGAAAACTGCAGTTTGCAAAAGCATCTCTATGTTATGGAAATTTATTGGTTAGATTAATTAAACATTTAATTAAAATGAAACATTTTTCAAAGTGTGTAGAGATATGATACAGTTGGTAGTGCTGCTACTTCATGGATGCAGCATCCTAGGTTTGATTGTCATGCCTGGTTATTCATGCTATAGAGTCTGCATGTTTTCCTAGTGTGTGTGGTTTATACTCTGTGTCTGGTTTTCCTGCCACATCCCCAAAAACCTGCAGGTCAGGTTGATTGGTGATTTCAAACTGGCACAGGTCTGAGTATCTGATATTTACTATGAAATTCAAAATAAGGGATAGAAAAGGGTCTGTGGGAAAGTATGAGTTTATCAGGAGAGCCATAACAGGAATGGCTCTTAACATATGTGGGAAAGTACAAGTTAATTGTGTTAATGGACACTGTGACCCACATCTGTCTTTAGGTTTGTGTTGCCAGGTCTAATGTTATAAAAGAAGAATAAGCCAAGACTGACTTTAGCAGCACATTTATATCAGTTGACTTTTTTCATTGTGTTCTGTCTTGTTGATTAAGTGTAACCTCTCTAGTGGCATTCAAGCAAGCCATGGCTGAAGTAGTGAAAAATATATGTTAACCAGATTTTGGGAATTTAGAGATAAATTCCATCTATTCATTAGTTTAAAAGTGCACTTGGATGAAAAGAGAGCTTGCCAAAGCTTGTCTATACACTATTTATTTATTTTAGTACATCCCAGTGAGTACAAGTTAATGTGAACAAAAAAAGAATTTTTACTTACTTTTCACTCTAGCGGCTTCCTGTTTTGCAAGAGTGTTAATCAGCTGATTGCTTCTGAAGCTTGAATGTTAATGCTTTTGCTTTTTCATCTATTTTTCATTCTCCACAACATTGCCTTTAAACCAAATCTAACTTTTTTTTAAAATTTGGAAGTTGTGAAAAAGGTGTAAATTTTAGTTGTAAATATATGATTTGTTACTTGTCCTTTATAGCACAGTCCTGCTTAACTCTAAATTTGTTAATGGCCAAGAGTATATAGATGAAATAAAAAATCACTTTTAACTGGATAGGAAATGAGAGAATGTAAGAAGTAAGCTAAGCAATAATCAAGCTTCCTACTATGGTTAGGTTATCTGCACAGTGATTGCATGTTGCTACTTGTTTACATCGTGTACAGTCTTAGTTCTTGTATGGTAAACAGTTCAGACTGTAAACATGTGATGTCATGGATAAAATCCTTTGATTTTCTGTACTGCTTTCCCTGGTGAGAGTGGTGGTGATAAGTAGAACAAGGTGGACAGTAGTTTGTGTTCCAGGCCAAGGTCAGTATCTCTTTCTGGCTAGCTGAAATATGATTCCTTAATTGTGTCCTGAATCTGTTCCTGTTTGTCTTCCAAGTAGGCCACATCTAGGAAGAAAGTTTGGGTTTGGTAGCACAAGGCTGTACTGTGCCATTGCTGCTGAAATATAATCAATCTGTTTATTTATTTATTTTTTTTTAATTCTTGGATTCATACCATGGATGCTTGTTTCAATTTCTTCCAGTAAGTGTATTTGTACATTACATGAGTCTGTGCTTCTTGTGTGCTGTATTGGCTCAGCTCCGAAGTCATTTAAGGTTATTGAATTTTGTTTAACCATTTTGTAATTTGATTTTTAATTCACTCAGTATTTTTTTGTTTGTTTTACTGTTATTTTATGGATGCAGCCGTGTTTATATGAGCAGAGGTTGTTTCCAGTCAAACAATGCTGTCACATGCCAACACTTTAAATATGGCGAGCTCCCGTGCCTCTGATCCAATACAGTTAAAAGAGCAAATAAAAGAAAGAATGAGAATTTTGTAAAAGGACATTCTGTGTACAAGAATTAAAGAAGGGAAATAAAAGAAAGGAACAGGTTTACAATTTGTACTAGGTTTCTACTAATAAGTTGGGTTTGCCCTATAAAGGACATACAGTAGTAACACTTGTGCTTCAGGCCTGTTTCTGCCTGATGATGTTGTTTGTGTTTGGTACTATTAACAAAAATGTTGTATTTCAGTCATTAACCATAGCCCACAAACCTACTTAAAAAATAAGCAGTTTAGCATTTTTTGTTTGTGTTCATATTTACAACAAATGTTGCGTGAAAGAATGGAGTCTAATCATGATACTTAAATCACAGGCATGGTTTCTTGGCAAGAAGGAAATGCAGATCTACAAATCTTTGAAAGGTACCAGAGTCTATGGTTCTTAACAATACAAAAAAGCACAGAAGACAGTCACTGACATGTGGGGGTATGGTGGTGGGGGTTTGGGGGGCCTAAAACATATCCATTGTTGCTCAGCTTGAGAATCAACCAATTGGACCGACCAGACAAACGACAGTTGAAATCATATATTTGCCTACAAGTATGTGATTATAGTACAGTTTTCCTTTAATAAAAATAATACATTTTATTTATATAGTGCCTTTCCCATGCTCAAGGCACTTCACAGAGTTTAAGAAAGAACGGAAGGGTATACAGTATATAGCATTGTACTAAACCAGATAAAGAAGGGTAAGATAGTAAATTCAGAGAAAAAAAGCCTAACGGACAACATAATTGATGGTATAGCACACACACATACAGGTTACATGAGCATCTTGACATAAAGGTAAAATGAAAGAAGGGTAGTAAAGTCAGGTAGAGTTAAAAGCCTTCCTGAACCGATTAGTTTTGAGTTGTTTTTTAGAAGACTTCATGGAGTCAGCTGATCTAATTAATTTCGGTAGATCATTCCAGAGTCTGGGCGCTATACAGCTGTAGGGCCCTGTCACCCATGGAATGTAGATTAGTGTGTGGTACAACAAGAATGCCAGAATCAGAGGACATTAGTGGGCGGACAGGCACATAGTGATGGAGAATGTCACTGATGTAGTTTGGCGCAAGATCGTTTAAGGTTTTGTTGGTTATTAGTAGAATTTTATATTCAATTTAAGACACAGGCAGCCAGTGAAGGCAAAGCAGGATGAGTGTGATGTGCTTACTGCTGCTGGTTCGAGTAAGGACTCTTGCAGCTGAGTTTTAAATAAGCTGGAGCCGTGATATAAGATTAGAAGGGGCACCTGCCAGTAGGGAATTGCAATAATCGATGTGGTATGAGATAAAAGCATGGACAAGTTTCTCAGCGTTAGAAATGGAGAGGAAGGAGCAAACATGGGATATGTTACAGAGGTGAAAGTAAGAATGTTTCTTAATGTGATTTACAGCTGTGCTTGAAAGTTTGTGAACCCTTTAGAATTTTCTATATTTCTGCATAAATATGACCTAAAACATCATCAGATTTTCACTCAAGTCCTAAAAGTAGATAAAGAGAAACCAGTCAAACAAATGAGACAAAAATATTATACTTGGTCATTAATTTATTGAGGAAAATGATTGAATATTACATATTTGTGAGTGTCAAAAGTATGTGAACCTTTGCTTTCAGTATCTGGTGTGACCCCCCTCTTTGCAGCAATAACTGCAACTAAACGTTTCCGGTAACTTTTGGTCATTCCTGCACACCGGCTTGGAGGAATTTTAGCCCATTCCTCCATACAGAACAGCTTCAACTCTGGGATGTTGGTGGGTTTCCTCACATTAACTGCTCGCTTCAGGTCCTTCCACAACATTTCATTTGGATTATGGACAGGACTTTGCCATTCTAAAACAGTAACTTTATTCTTCTTTAACCATTCTTTGGTAGAACGAGTTGTGTGCTTAGGGTCGTTGTCTTGCTGCATGACCCACCTTCTCTTGAGATTCAGTTCATGGACAGTTGTCCTGACATTTTCCTTTAGAATTCTCTGATATAATTTAGAATTAATTGTTCCATCAATGAAGGCAAGCCGTCCTGGCCCAGATGCAGCAAAACAGGCCCAAACCATGATACTACCACCACTATGTTTCACAGAATGGATAAGGTTCTTATGCTGGAATGCAGTGTTTTCCTTTCTCCAAACATAACGCTTTTCATTTAAACCAAAAAGTTCTGTTTTGGTCTCATCCGTCCACAAAACAGTCTTCCAATAGCCTCTGGTTTGTCCACGTGATCTTTAGAAAACTGCAGACAAGCAGCAATGTTTTTTTTGGAGAGCAGTGGCTTTCTCCTTGCAACCTTACCATGCACACCATTGCGGTTCAGTGTTCTCCTGATGGTGGACTCATGAACATGAACATTAACCAATGTGAGAGAGGCGTTCAGTTGCTTAGAAGTTACCCTGGTGTCCTTTGTGACCTCGTCGACTATTACACGCCTTGCTCTTGGAATGAGCTTTGTTGGCCGACTACTCCTGGGGAGGGTAACAATGGTCTTGAATGTCCTCCATTTGTACACAATCTGTCTGACGGTGGATTGGTGGAGTCGAAACTCTTTAGAGATGGTTTTGCAACCTTTTCCAGCCTGATGAGCATCAACAACTCTTTTTCTGAGGTCCTCAGAATCTCCTTTGTTCGTACCATGATACACTTCCACAACATGTGTTGTGAAGAGCAGACTTTGATAGATTCCTGTTCTTTAAATAACACAGGGTGCCCACTCACACTTGATTGTCATTCCATTGATTGAAAACACCTGACTCTAATTTCACCTTCAAACTAACTGCTAATCCTAGAGGTTCACACTCACAGATACGTATGTAATATTCGATCATTTTCCTCAATAAATAAATGACCAAGTGTAATATTTTCACCTCATTTGTTTAACTGGTTTCTCTTTATCTACTTTTAGGATTTGAGTGAAAATCTGATGATGTTTTAGGCCATATTTATGCTGAAATATAGAAAATTCTAAAGAGTTCACAAACTTTCAAGCACAACAGTATGTGGCTGGAATAAGAAAGGGAGGAAAAATGACACCAAGATTCTTTGCAGTAGAGGCAGGTCTGATGAGATCACCGCCAAGATTGACTGGGAAGGAGCTTGTTTTATTAAGTTGCACTTTAGTCCCAATTTGCAGGAATTCAGTTTTGTTGCAATTTAAATTTAAAGAGTTCTGTTCCATCCAGGTTTAAATTTTACTGAGGGAAGTTGTGAGCTGAGAAAGCTCTGATGAAGTTCCACTTTTAACATTGAAATAGAGTTGAGTAATGTCTGCATAAAAATGATAACCCAGTCCAAAGCTACGAATAATATGGCCAAGGGGAAGCATATAAATACAGAAAAGCAGTGGGCCAAGGACTGAGCCCTGAGGAACTCCTTGTATGACTGGCGCTGTGCTGGACCTGCTGTTGCCAAGACTAACAAACTCTTGTCTATCAGTCAGATAGGACTTGAACCACAGGAGGGCAGTGCCAGAGATACCCAGCATGTTCTCCATTCTGGACAGTGTCAAATGTGGCACTGAGGTCTAACAGAATTAATATGCTGGTTTGTCCAGAGTCTGCTGCCATAAGCAAATCATTGGTTACCTATAGCAGAGCAGTTTCACAACTGTGCTGTGCCCTGAAACCAGACTGAAAGGGTTCCATCAAATTATTAGAGTTTAAGTAATTGGTGAGTGGGTAGGCTACAACATGCTCAAGAACTTTTGACAGAAAAGGTATGTGGGAAATAGGCTGTAAATTGTTAAGTTTGTCAGCATCAAGATCAGACTTTTTTAACATTGGGGTTACAGAAGCGATTTTAATAGTGAGCGGCACAAAGCCAGTGTCAGGGGATGAGTTTATTATTGTTGTAATGGTCGGGATTATGGCATGAAGGTAGGATTGAAGTAGTGTGGTGGGGATAGGGTCCAGGACACAAGTAGTCGGCCTCATCTTACAAAGCAGGTCATTAACAAAGCGGATGTGACTGATCAGAACTTAGAGAAGGAGCTATATGGAGTGGGAAAACAGGGAAAGATACAAACAGATGTATTTATGTTAGTTGAATTATTTAGATCTTTAATTTTGTTACGGAAAAAGTGGAGGAATTTGTCACAGATTTCAGTAAAAGAGGTCGTTGGGCCAGATGCAGGTTGGAGTAGTTTATTAACTACAGAGGGTTATTGTGGCCAGTTTCTATTATTCTGCCATAATGGGTGTTCTTGGGAGCAGTTAGTGCTTCTCTGTAAACTCTTTGGTGGTCAGAGAAAGCCTGGATGTGCACGGTGAGGCCAAACTTGTGTGACATTCTCTCAAGGCGTTGGCCAACTGCAATTCCGAATTATACCAAGGAGCTGAACGCTTAAAGGAAACCTCCTTATGTTTTAAAGGAGCTGTTTTATCTAATGCTGAATGAAGGTCTGTTATAGTGGTCAACAAGACTATCTAGTGTTGATGAATATGTGAAGACAGTAAAAGATCAGAAATTGATCCAGAAAGGATAGAGGGACAGATATTTTTAAGGTTTTTGTAAGAAATTTGTCGTTTACAGGTAAGAGGAGGGAGAAGTAATGAAAAGTACTGCTTTATGGATAGATAGATAGATAGATAGATAGATACTTTATTAATCCCAAGGGGAAATTCACATACTCCAGCAGCAGCATACTGATAAAAATAAACAATATTAAAGAGTGATAAAAATGCAGGTAAAAACAGACAATAACTTTGTATAATGCTAACGTTTACCCCCCCGGGTGGAATTGAAGAGTCACATAGTGTGGGGGAGGAACGATCTCCTCAGTCTGTCAGTGGAGCAGGACAGTGACCTGTCAGGTCAGAGAGTCCTAAATCAGTGCTGTAAATGTTGGCAACAGATAGTCCAGATGTACAGATCAGATCCAATATATGGCCACCAGAGTGGGTGGGAAAATCAACATGTTGTGTCAAGTCAAAACAGTCCAGTAAGGCTAGGAATTCATTTCTCAGTTTAGATGTGGGGATGTCAATATGGATGTTGAAATCACCAAGAAGAATGACTCTCTGGGAAAAGGAGTTTAAGTGGGTTAATAGTTCAGTCAGATCAGATAAGAAGGTTGCATTGTATTTTGGAGGACGATAAAGAACAATGAGTAAGACAGGACCTGATTCCGTTATTAGTTTAAGAGCCCAGACACTTGAAAGACAATGGACAATCAATTGGGATTCTTTTGATGTTTAAATACACTCGGACAATTACTGCAAGTCCTCCGCCTTGTCTTGAGCTATGAGGCTCTGTGAGGAAAGTGTAACCAGGTGGTGTCGCCTCTGTGAGAGACGTAAATTCATTCGGTATTTGCCAAGTCTCCGTTAAACACAGCATATCAAGTTTGGTATCAATGATGAATTCTGACCGCACCAATGCTTTGCCATTAAGAGATCTCAAATTAAACAATGCAATATTCTTTGAGACTTCTTTTTGTACAGAGCCGTGACCGGATTTTTTTTTCACATACTGTAAATTTGGCACACTGACACTTCTATTTCCAGGACCGTGAGCAGGATGCTGTATTCCTGAGCAAATGCTCCCTGTGATCTTTTCATTTGCAGCCTGGCGGTGGCGGCGACCTGACCCGCGATATACATATTTTGGGTGCCGCAAAATACAGGTGTCTTTTAGGATATTCCAGTCAGACCATTTGCTCTGGACATACTGTTTAATATGAAGGAGTTTGTCATGAGAGTATTTTAGCATGATACTGAGCAATACTAATAGCAGTGGAGAAGCAGCACAGCAGAGCCGGTGAGACGGGCGGGTGCGGTGGCAGCTATGAACGGCGATAGCAAAGCAGCAGAAAGCATAGCAGGAGGAGGTAACAGGATTTGTAGGTTCCAACATACAGCCGCAAACAATGCTGAGTATTACAGGTGTAATTACCCCAGAGCCACAAGCCAGGTGGGTGTGAACATCAGTTCTTAGTCATAAAGCACAATAAAATGAATCCATAGCAGAACAGCATAGCAACTATAATCAAGGAGACAGATCATCCCAGGCTCCTAAATCGCCAGGTACAAAGAAATGTTCGTAGATCTCGTCCCATGATCCACAGATTCAGTTGTTCCCAGTCAAGGTAAAGTCCGTAAAAATTTATCCAAATCCACAATTCGAGTCAGCTGCATCCACGAACTATACGTACAATGAAGAAATAAAACAAGCGTAAAAAAGTGCAGGATTAAGGCGAATTTTACGAAAAGTGTTGTTAACATTGGAAGAACAGCAACAAGATGCGTGCACCAGCGTCCCTTTCTCCTCCTTTGGTGTGGCTTCAGCCCAGAGGGGGGGAAAATATTGCCTTACATACACTGTCACAGGTTTGAAAAAATATATTTGTGGGTATTTCGCAGGAGCAGGTTAAAAATTTGTCCTACATCCAAGTTAATAAAGTTGAAGAAATTAACAAATAATTGAGATAGAAAATGTAACTTAATGCATTTTTAAATGAAAACATACTGCACAGTATGTACAGTATTATTTACCATGCCTGTTTAAAATTCATATAAATCAAATTCTCATGGGACAGTGAGAGGCACTCTTATTCAGGACAACGTGTCTGTGTCCCAGTGCTACTTCATGCTGAAGAAATGGAAAAGTCTAGTGTTTGGTAAGTAGATAAACTGTCCATCTGTGATTTGAAAAAAATCGGAGCAAAACAACTAGTGAGGTTTGAAACTACAGTATATTATGTTCATGTTATTCTGGGCAACATTTAAACTGGCTTTATGTGTTCTCAGTATAAAATGCACGTCAGTGGATACAGGCTAAGGACATATCATGATACGTTGTAGTTGTATGGCATCATCTGCAAATATTCCAGTCAGCATTTAGTTCTTTGTAAGGAAACAACCATTTCTGATAACCGGGACTTCTGTGCTCTCCATGTGGGATCATAAAAATGAAGCCTTCATATTTAGCTAGTTTGAATGACAATAATAGCTCTTAATGTAAATGTTGAATTCAGTCAATACACTCAAACATTACAGAGTGAATGCTGTTACAAGTGAAAGTTATTTGTACGTAAGAGCTGATATACAAATGTAAGTAACATTTCATGATTTAAACAAATGTTTTAATATAAGTAGTGATTTTCTTTTCTTTACAGTAAGCATACAGTGCATATTTGATGCAGTGTTTCAGTATTTTAATTTAGAGACTTCAATTTGGATTTCCAGCATGAAAATGTGCACATCAAAAAATGGGAAATTGTACATGCAAAAAAATTCAGATTTATAAATCCTGGCATACATATGTTTCTACAAAATTTGCCTTTATAAATCACAATCTTGTAAATGTATGTACATGAACGTGATTCAAACCATGGTAGGTTGCCACCCTGGAACAACTATACATGAACTATGCAAATTAATTTTATACATACAGTGGAACCTTGGTTCACGAACGTCTTGGTTCATGTACAAATCGGTTTACGACCAAAAAGTTTGCCAAACTTTTGCCTCTGTTCACGACCACACACTCGGTATATGAACAAGCCAGTTTTCCTTTCGGTTTGTACGTGTTCAGTCTCTCCCTGTGCATTTCCTGTGCAGCGAGAGAGAGCTGGACGCATAAGCTAGAGAAGGCAGTTAAAGAATGCACTGGGCTTGTTTTTGTTTTCATTTCTGTTTACAGCAATCGGTTCGTAGTGTGCATTGTTGCAGTGTTACTTTTCTTGGTGGTTTATTAAATTACGGATTTTTCAAATGTTCATTTTTTCCCTGTGTTTAAAACTCATTAAAAAAACTGTTTTTAGCAAGTGGTTCTTAGCGCTATAGCACGAACTATTGCAGTGTTAGTTTTCTCTGTTGTTCAAAGTTTTCTCAGTGTTATTCAATGTTTTTACATTTAGTTTACTATTACCCTGTGCATTCTATGGTATAATTAACTATATTTGTGCTTAAAAACTAAAAAAAAAACATATATATTTACATACAGTTCGTACGGTCTGGAACGGATTAATTGTATTTACATACAATCCTATGGGGGAAATTGCTTCGGGTCACGACCAAATCGGTTTACGACCAGAGTTTTGGAACGAATTATGGTCGTGAACCGAGGTTCCACTGTACGTAATCAGTGTTGCACACATTCATTGACTGGTATAGCAGCCTCTCACTTGACACACCTAACTTTTTTTTTTTTTTCTTTCTTCTTCCGGTTCAGATAACTCAACCGTATTCTCCCTTGCTCCCTTAGGCAAAGAATTAAGGAACTTGAGGACATGTGCTTTTACTCTTCATGCAGGATGGCAACCTGTTAAAAGAGAGAAGCCACGTTGACTTTAGAAGCAAGGGGGTCCAAATAGTCACTTCCACAGTAAACAAACTGGAGAAATAAATTCACAGCAAGGGGTCTGAAGGATTGTCCAGTAGGTGGGAAAGACGGCTAAATATACTGTTGAGGTGTAGTCTGTGTCAAGCAAAAGAATAACAACACCTGCTTTAAAGAGGTTGAGACATTCCATTTTGTCTTTCAATTAAAATGAAAGGGTTGGGTTTATATTACTCTTGTAAACTAGTAGCAGTCAATCTGTTTTAGACCAGTTGTTTAATGGGACTGTTATTGTTTATTTGGTTAAGAAGGAAAACTTAGAGGATCTGTTGGTAGTCTGTTTTCTTACAATTATTTGTGTCGTAGTCTTTTTTGAAGTGTGTGATTAGCCTTTGTTATCAATTATTGGAGATTTGAGATATATAGTTACTGTATATACTAGTGTTTGGTGACTGATTTGTTTTACAAAGAATAATACATGCATTAGATAATTTGACTAATCACTGCTTTGTAAGTGTTTTTGTGAACAAACCTTTTTATTTTGGCATTTTCTGACTTCTGTATGTATGTGTAAAATATTGTATACAGTGTATTTTTGTTAGTAAAAATATATAATTGCAATGTTTATTTTGGTAAAACACTTATTTTTTTGTCAGTGAACGGCCAAATTTTATTTGAGAATATGGACTTATTGCTTATGCCCAATAGGCTTATTAGCTAAGAGTTGTTTCCTTTTTGATGTAGTGATCTGCTATTTTCTTTTCAAATGTCTTACTCAACTGTATTTTATTAGTATTTTCAGTTGTGATTAAGTCCAGCTTTTTTAAGCTTTAAATATTTTATGTACATGTTTTTGAAGTAAAAAACTGTTTAACTGGTTTTTGTATTTATTGTCATAATGTTTTATTTTATGGTTACTGCACAATAACCCTGCAAAATTTCATTTTTTATTGGTAAAAAATAACCAAATAGTATACATGGCCTACAGTTCAGTTTAGTTGCAAAATACAAAGGTTAACTCTTTAACATGGGACATGAGGCTGATACACGGCTTACTGTGAGGGATAAAAAGTCAGCAGTGGCCTTTAAAATTCTGATTGAAGCATCTCTGTCATTAATTGTAAAGGTCTAGTTATATAATCAACAATGTGTGCAGAGGTGAGTTGAGCTTCACATTCCATAAACCCAAGTTCTACTCCCAAGATCTAGTCCATGTAAATCTTTCTAACGTTTGCCTGTCTCCCGTCTGTCTTTACACCTACATAATGAATAAGTGTGATAAATCGAGACTAGGGCAGGACCTGTTAATGGTCAGTACAAAGAGGCCCATTGCAAATTACCTACAGTATATATCTAATAGCTAATTTCATAAATATCTGAATACCTAAAATAGATTCTGCAAATTAATTATTGACTGTTTGTTTTAATTCGGTACAATTTCAAGTTCATGTATAGTACAGTTACCCATAGGCAGGCCTAGAGCAACGTACTCTGCCTCAGGTAGACATATCATTGTTCTTTTATGTTTTTAATGCTTCTAATGGTAATGATTTAAATACATTATGATATCCTTTCAGCTAAACAAGAGAGAAGCAAGTCTTTTTTTTTTTTTTTTTTTTTAATTTTTTTAAACATAGCTATTATAGGCAAAGATGATATATAAAAAACAGACTAACGGTCAAGCTTACTCTGAAACATACAGTAATACTAAACTACACAATGATATACAGTGCATCCAG
This sequence comes from Polypterus bichir lapradei, assembly GCA_026402145.1. NCBI lineage: Eukaryota > Metazoa > Chordata > Cladistia > Polypteriformes > Polypteridae > Polypterus > Polypterus bichir. The sequence goes on along the minus strand of JANRMT010062813.1, from coordinate 101,711,336 downwards.
AAAGTATTCACAGCGCATCACTTTTTCCACATTTTGTTATGTTACAGCCTTATTCCAAAATGGATTAAATTCATTTTTTTCCTCAGAATTCAACACACGACACCCCATAATGACAACGTGAAAAAAGTTTACTTGAGATTTTTGCAAATTTATTAAAAATAAAAAAATTGAGAAAGCACATGTACATAAGTATTCACAGCCTTTGCCATGAAGCTCAAAATTGAGCTCAGGTGCATCCTGTTTCGCCTGATCATCCTTGAGATGTTTCTGCAGCTTAATTGGAGTCCACCTGTGGTAAATTCGGTTGATTGGACATGATTTGGAAAGGCACACACCTGTCTATATAAGGTCCCACAGTTGACAGTTCATGTCAGAGCACAAACCAAGCATGAAGTCAAAGGAATTGTCTGTAGACCTCTGAGACAGGATTGTCTCGAGGCACAAATCTGGGGAAGGTTACAGAAAAATTTCTGCTGCTTTAAAGGTCCCAATGAGCACAGTGACCTCCATCATCTGTAACTGGAAGAAGTTCGAAACCACCAGGACTCTTCCTAGAGCTGGCCGGCCATCTAAACTGAGTGATTGGGGGAGAAGGGCCTTAGTCAGGGAGGTGACCAAGAACCCGATGGTCACTCTGTCAGAGCTCCAGAGGTCCTCTGTGGAGAGAGGAGAACCTTCCAGAAGGACAACCATCTCTGCAGCAATCCACCAATCAGGCCTGCATGGTAGAGTGGCCAGACGGAAGCCACTCCTTAGTAAAAGGCACATGGCAGCCCACCTGGAGTTTGCCAAAAGGCACCTGAAGGACTCTCAGACCATGAGAAACAAAATTCTCTGGTCTGATGAGACAAAGATTTAATTATTTGGTGTGAATGCCAGGTGTCACGTTTGGAGGAAACCAGGCATCGCTTATCACCAGGCCAATACCATCCCTACAGTGAAGCATGGTGGTGGCAGCATCATGCTGTGGGGATGTTTTTCAGCGGCAGAAACTGGGAGACTAGTCAGGATAAAGGGAAATATGACTGCAGCAATGTACAGAGACATCCTGGATGAAAACCTGCTCCAGAGCGCTCTTGACCTCAGACTGGGGCGACGGTTCATCTTTCAGTAGGACAACGACCCTAAGCACACAGCCAAGATATCAAAGGAGTGGCTTCAGGACAACTCTGTGACTGTCCTTGAGTGGTCCAGTCAGAGCCCAGACTTGAATCCGATTGAACATCTCTGGAGAGATCTTAAAATGGCTGTGCACCGACGCTTCCCATCCAACCTGATGGAGCTTGAGAGGTGCTGCAAAGAGGAATGGGAGAAACTGGCCAAGGATAGGTGTGCCAAGCTTGTGGCATCATATTCAAAAAGACTTGCAGCTGTAATTGCTGCCAAAGGTGCATCGACAGAGTATTGAGCAAAGGCTGTGAATACTTATGTACATGTGATTTCTCAGTTTTTTATTTTTAATAAATTTGCAAAAACCTCAAGTAAACTTTTTTCACGTTGTCATTATGGGGTGTTGTCTGTAGAATTCTGAGGAAAAAATGAATTTAATCCATTTTGGAATAAGGCTGTAACATAACAAAATGTGGAAAAAGTGATGCGCTCTGAATACTTTCCGGATGCACTGTATATTGTAAAATATTGGATTCTTTCTATTACATTTAAAATAAATCCTTCATGAACGATTTACAGTGAATAATTAAGGTTAACCTTATTATTTTCTATTAAACAATCCCAATTAAAAAGATTATCAACAACTGGAGTGAAAAAGTATTTGAATCAGTTAATATTTATCCTGCATACAAGGTTAAAACCCCAAATGTTGTGGGTGAATGCTGAATTGACCCCACATAGAAATGGGAAATAATGTAGAGGAAGAAGAAAAAGAAGTGGGTGAATGCTGTCTAAAAAGAAAGCATTTTCCTTTATCAATACTGTACCTAGTTTTCATAGATCTGACAGATTTGCCTGTTGATTCTTAATTATTTTCTTCCAATATTTAACAATTAATTTAATTTTGTTCTTGTTAACATTAACTTTTTAAAACCTAGCCAGCATTATCCATCAGTTTATCATGGGTTGAATCATGGGGTAATCAGTGTAGACTTCAACATTAACATTTAGTAGTGCACCATCCAGTGTATATGTCTCTACTAAATAGCTAAAATTTGGCAGAATGGTACATCTAAGTCAGTAGGTATTCGCTGTTCACCTAGGTATCATTATTTAGGGGTTAAATCCCCCCCTACAGTAGTGAGTCAAATTTGGTGACATTAAAGGAAAAAGAAAATTATCCAAACCATTTTTTTTCTCATTCTCAATATTTGCAGGTAATAAAGCAGTAATAAGCGTAGAATTCTTAGGTAGTGCATCCTTTTTGCCTTAGTTGTGACTGCAGAAAAACAGGTGCATGCAGTTCATGCAAATGAACACTGCAAGCTGAAGAGTGCCACTGTAGAAGCCTGTGCTGTAATTGTCCAGAGAAATGGGGCTGGCGGTATGTGGGGGGAAAAAAGGCAGTTGTCCTGCTTAGGGAAAAAAAAGATGAGGTGGCAAGCTGCACAAGAGATGAGATGTGAAGTAAACAGAGAAAAGTTGGAGGAAACTCATACAAAAATCCATTTTCATGAAATTTTACACATGATGTTGGTGTCATTGTGTTTAACATGTTTCCCATAAACAGTTTTTCCCCATTCTTCTATACCCTTTTCATAGAACATTATGGATGAAAAAGGGTGTATGGTTTTGGCAAACTTTTAAGAAACAATGTTTCTTTCAATCCTTAAAAAATCATTTAAAACTCCAAAACACCCTTTTTAGAGAGTTTTATGCTATTGTTATTAACTTCATATCTCATGAGCTTTATCAGTTTCATAAAACTGTATGCGAAAGCAAACTCGGCTGTTTCACTCACAATTATTACTTTGTGATGTTACATTTTACATAGCCACTGGACTGAGATTCAAGCTGCTGAACAAAGACAGTAGTAGCCTGCTCCATGTTGGTCATGTAGGTAGGAATATTATTGCACTGTGTATACTTTTTTTTATTAAAGCAAAGCCTTATATTTTTGAAAAAGTCAATGCTATTATGCACCAGCATATCGTAAATAAGTGTGACGGGCATAAACTGCAATTAAACAAAACAATTTTTTTTTCCTCCATGCTGAGTCACTATTTAGAATATGGTAGAAAGAGAAGAACTAAGGATGGCGCTAGTAACTTTTACTGATTCTTGATTCTTGTCAGGTGGAGGCAATGTACAGTTACAGAAATAAACTAGTCAAATGTAATACTGTGTGGCTAAGCTAAAACATTAAATATGATATATTAAACGTGGTTTCACATCTGGTTATTCTGTATTTGTGTTATCTTTCAAAAATACCCTAAACTGCAAAACCTTTTATGTTTAATTGCACATAATTATTTTCTGTTCCACTTTTTAGCTTAATCATCTAAACTGTTTATACTTTCTCTAGCATGGGGGTTATGGCTTTGTCTGGAACAAGAATAGGAAATGGTTTGCGTCTTGAAGTAGATCAAGTTTTATAAATTACATATTTCATAATCGTGGCCAACTCTGGCTTACCAAGCAGCACTTGCTTATGTTTTTGACTCTGTTCCATTTCTCCTCGAATCTGATTTTCTGACGTTGCTTTTCCTGGTGAGGAAATGCAACCTGGAGCAGCTGTATAACAAGCCACCCATGCACCCTCCAGCAAAGGAAAAGAGCTGGTCTACTGTTCCACGCCCAGGATGGAATCCACATTGTTCCTCCTATATCTCTGGGTCACCCATCGGGTGGAGTCTACCCTGCCATACCTTCTGCATATTCCTTACCTGGGATGCTGAGGAGAGTAATTTCTCTGTATTTGTAACACACCCTCTGGTCACCGTTCTTAAATACTGGCACCACCACAACAGTCTTCCATTCCAAGGGTGCATTACCTGCATTCTGTGAGATGTTGAATAGATGCCTTTAACTATTCCATCCTAACAATGTCCAGCACTTTCAGCATCTCCAGTCGGATTTCATATACAGTCAACCCTCGTTTATCGCGGTTAATCCATTCCAGACTCTGCCGCGATAAATGAATTTCCGCGAATTAGGATTCTTTATTTATAAATAGAATATTTTTGCAGTTAGAGCATAGAAAACCTGTTTACGACCTTCTAAATACATTTTCTAGCATTATTAGAGCCCTCTAGACATGAAATAACACCCTTTAGTCAAAAGTTTAAACTGTGCTCCATGACAAGACAGAGATGACAGTTCCGTCTCACAATTAAAAGAATGCAAACATATCTTCCTCTTCAAAGGAGTGCCGTCAGGAGCAGAGAATGTCAGAGAGAGAGAAATGTAAACAATCAAAAATCAATAGGGCTGTTGGGCTTTTAAGTAAACGAAGCACCGAGATAAAGCGCCGCAATGAAGGGATCAATGTGAAGGTAGTCTTTCAGCATTTTTTACAGGAGCTTTCGTATCTTCTGTGCAAACAGCCCCTCTGCTCACACCCCCTGGTCAGGAGCAGAGAATGTCAGAGAGTGAGAGAGACAGAGAAAGTAAACAATCAAAAATCAATACCTGCTGCTAGAGCTTTTAAGTGTGCGAAGCGCTGCAAGGGAAGCATATCGTATATCATTGAGGAGTTTTAGCTTCTCAGCCATCCGCCAGTAGCGTCCCTTATATGAAATCAATTGGACAAACAAACTGAGGAAGCATGTACCATAAATTAAAAGACCCATTGTCCGCAGAAATCCGCGAACCAGCAAAAAATCCATGATATATATTTAGATATGCTTACATTTAAAATCCGCGATAGAGTGAAGCCGCGAAAGTCGAAGCGCGATATAGCGAGGGATCACTGTACCCCAGTAGACTTACCACCATGGAGTCCTGGGACCCTACCACTGGACTTGTAATGTTCTACTTTCTAATATAAAATAAATTTGTCATAAAAAATGAAAGTAAAGAAAAATAAAAATATAGCTCTAAATGCACTATGAAGTGTAATGGAATGAAGTCTGAAGCCATTAACATAGCTTTGACATCTAGCTTTTACTTAACAGGGAGGCGATGTGGAAGCCGAAGAATTGCTAAGACAAGACAAGTACTGTGCAGCTGTGTATGACCAATGCTGCACAATTCTGCATTAACTATTAAATTGTAATCAAATGATTTTAGAATGTTGATAGTGAAGTACTGTGCTTGAATTGTTTTTCAATAAAAATGAGATAATTCAATGCTCTGCTTATCAAGAAACCATCTTCATTTTTCTAATTTTCTAAGATGAATATCTGCATGAAAACTAAATCTTCAGTCAATATCATAGATGATAAAGCTCATAAAAAGATTAAAAATTTTTGCTAAATTCTAAAGAAGCTTTGGTAAGTTCCTCAAATGGATTTTTTTTTCTCGTTTTAATACAATATCTTTTTCAATTTTTTTTTATACTTATTAGATATGGGGTGGTTGGTTTCTTTCCTATTAAGTATGGTAAGGTGACAAGATGGCAGTGTAGTACAAGAGATCACAACTAATTTTTCATCATGCAAAATAATCCTGTCCAATAATTCTTTGACTGGTGATGCAACTAGCTTGGGAGCAGGGTTTTTGTTGTGAGTGACCAAGTGTGGGACCAAGTGAGATGGATGCTTGATGCCATCACCCACATTTGGGGAGATGGCCTTTAGTTTTTCGTCAAACTGTCAGAAGTGTATGCAGCGGACAATTTTTAATTCTACTCTTTATTTGAAATTCTTTCTTTGTGCTACCTGAAGTCATCTGCAGTGAACTTTTTGAAAGATGGTGATAGAGTTGTATATATCTTCATTAGTGCAAGATATTTTAGTGTCTACTTCTAATACAGCAGCAAGTACAAGAAATGGGTTACTTGATTTTAAATAGTAGTAGTAGACACACAAAGCAAGATATATTAAGAACTTGAGCAAGATTTCCTTTCTTTTACCTAGCTAAGTTAAGTTTTTGTCTGCATCCCAGTAGAATCACATAATATGTATATTTACATCTTCGCAGTAGAATTTGAAGTTAGTGTGTAATGCTCCTTCTGCTTTACATCATTTTTATATCAATTTTTAGTTTGTGGGCCTTTACCATTCTACATGAGCACACTGAACTGTTGTGAGACATTATTAGAAAACGAAACATATTTCCTTGTGTTGCATTTGAACCTATTTAGTTGATCTTAAACAAAGAAATTCTATGGACTTCACCAATATAATTAATGAGGTTAATAATGAATTTGGATCGGTAATATAAAGTGCCATGTCATCTACATAAAAAGATTCAGTTTTCCTGAATTTGTTTCAGATGTGGGTGGCAGGGATGTTATAATTCAAGTAATTTGGTAAATGTTTAGCATAAAGAAATCAGTAAAACAGATATGTACAATGAATTCTGATCACAGATGGAAGCAGATTCACCCTGAGCACATGTAACAGATGTGAAAGGGTCTGGAGAAGCTGTGGAGAACATTATGCTGCCTGTAACATCGTTCAGCATGACAGGTTTGGTGGTGGGTCAGTGATAACCTGGGGAAGCATATCAATGGAGGGACTCACAGACCTCTACAGGCTAGACAACGGCACCTTGACTGCCATTAGGTATCAGGATGAAATCCTTGGACCCATTGTCAGACCCTATGCTGGTGCAGTGGGTCCTGGGTTCCTCCTGGTGCACGACAATGCCCGGCCTCATGTGGTTAGAGTATGCAGGCAGTTCCTGGAGGATGAAGGAATTGATACCTTGACTGGCCCCCACGCTCGACTGACCTAAATCAAATAGAACACCTCTGGGACATTGTTTCAGTCTATCCCGACAAGCCAGGTTGCACCTCAGACTGTCCAGGAGCTGTGATGTCCTGGTCCAGATCTGGGAGGAGATCCCCTAGGACACCATCCATCATCTCATTAGGAGCATGCCCCAACGTTGTCAAGCATGCATACAAGCACGTGGGGGCTATACAAACTACTGAGTACAATTTTGAGTTGCTGCAATGAAAATTCGGCAAAATGGACTAGTCTGCTGCATCATTTTTTCACTTTGATTTTCAGGGTGTCTTTGAATTCAGCCCTCTGTAGGTTGATCATTTTCATTTCCATCAAATGATCTGGCATCCTTTTGTTCCTCACACATTACCCAGTCCATGTCAGTATAGATATCCAGCAGGATTTTTTTTTTCCATTGAGATTTGATGTATTTTCAAAGTGTTCCTTTGATTTTTTTGAGCAGTTTATATTAATGACAGTGGATCTGCAAAGCAGTTTCTCGATGTCACCCTTCTTCGAAAAGCAAATTCATCTAATCTTTACAAAGGCATTTGATGCCTTTATTCCAAGTGGAGTTGCTTGAACAATATTAACAAGTAAAGGATCCCTTTCACTTTCAAATGAAAAACAGACCACAAGTATTTATCATCATTCTCATTAAGTAATAGAATTATCAGCCCACTAATTTTTAGGCCAAAAACCAGCATCTCATAATACAGATGTTCAATTTTTATGTCAACAAAACAGTTAAACTTTTCAAATATACCAGATACAATATGTAGGATATTTTAATCCAGCTGCCATCTTCACTTTATCCTGGATTTTGTTGTCTTGACCTGAATCTTATGGAGTTATTTGTCAGAATTGTTGACAAGTCAGGAGGGGCTTTAATTCTTGTTTTGTTGGATTTTGTTTTCTTTTTTTTCCCATCTGGTGTTCTTTCAAGATTAATTTTGAAGTAATTTGTTCTGTACTGTAAGTTCTGCAAAGTTTATTTGCTTCATTTTACACCATACTGCCTACTTGAAATAAAATTTAATAAATAAGATTGGCAAAATATTTTAGTATTCTTTGTTGCACTGTAAAGAAATAATTTGTTGTATTTGTTTAATGCAGAAGGGAGACATAAAGAAAATTACATCTTTTTTTATTTAAACAACTCCAGCAAAGTGACATCATCATACACATGAAAACTCAGTGTGGTAGCAGTATCATAAAAAATGTAATTGTTGCCAGTACTGGTTCCTGTTGGGGCACCACATCTATAAACAAGAGTGAGGGAGTGCTGTTTTCAGAGTTGAGATTTATTAAAAACACTGTGGAAGGTAGATATTTAAAATCTCCGAAGTAGACTGCCTCGCAATCCAATATCATTCCAATCAGTCTTATCTATAGTAGATATTAAAATATGTTTTAAACGTTAAGTGATAATATTTTATTATTCCATCCATCCTTCACAACAATAAGTTATCCTTGTATTAAGTTATCTTAATACAAAAGATGTAGCTGAAAGTGCTTTACAAGATATTAAAGAAAAAAGAAATTTCAAGTCAAAAGAAAAATAATGAATTAGAAATATAGAATGAATGAATGAGTAAATGAAATTATCAAAAATAATAAATAAAAATAAATTCATATGCACTTGCATAATACAGATAAGCAAGTAACCGATAAAGTAGAGACCTTAATTATGGATTAAATTGCTAAATTTCTTTTTAAAATCTGTAATGATTATAACGATAAGTCCAATGCTATGGTGTGATGGCCAGAGACGAGAGTGTAAGAAAAAAACATGACAACAATGAAGAGTTGGGGTAATGGCCTGGTCTCTCAATATAACTGGTTTTAAAGAATCAGGAAAAATATATACAATTACTGTGGAGTTGTCTTTGCAGATCCGAGTTCAGAACAGAACTGTCCTAAGATGGCAGAGCTTCCAGTTTTTGGCCCTTCTGTTGGGAAGAGGTGGGCCCAGATGAACTTATTCTGGGTGTGATGTCAGAGATGTTCTAACTGTCAGTCATCTGGGGCCTCATGTATAAACGGTGCATACGCACAGAAATGTTGTGTACGAACGTTTCCACCTTCAGATCGCGATCTATAAAACCTAAACTTGGCATAAAGCCATGCACATTTTCACGGTAGCTCATACCCTGGCGTACGCAAGTTCTCTGCTCTTTTTTGTAAACTTTTCGTCACAAAGCAGTGCTACTGTTCCACTGCTAAATACCATAGCTGCTTTAGCGTTGTTACTCTCACTGTACCTTTTTCTTCTTCTTCTTTCAGCTGCTCCCATTAGGGGTTGCCACAGCGGATCATCTTTTTCCATATTACTCTCACTGCACCACTCGGAGTATTTATATCACTGTATCTGAGTGTGGAATCACAGATCTACAACAGCTGATCGGAAAGAGAATTATCGGTATGCAGCATCAAGCACACGCTGCCTCAGCCATGCTGTCTATTGAATTGCTCTCACATGGCAAATGCTTCAGAGCCTTTCCTTGCGGTTCAGAAACAGTTTCATCCCAAGAACTACAAATGCACTCAATTGGTCCATCAATTTCTCCTTGTAGAACGCTTTGTACTTATAAGTCACTGTAAACTTGCACTACAGTTATAATATTGCACAACCTGAGCCACTTTATAAAACGCGTATTTACATATGATGACAATATCATTTTTAAGATGAAATACAGCAAAATATGTTTATTATATTATACAGATAAAACTTTAACTTCATTTAAATAATGTATATTGTTAGTAATTAAACATGTGAGGACACGGTGCCGCAGCACTAGCGAGGAGCTGGCGCTCTGTTCACGGATTGTTCCTGCCTAGCGCTATATTCTTCTAAACCTGTACTACGAAGATATTTCAATGTTCCTTAAAAGTTTTGAAGAATCGGCGTTCTAAGCTTACAGATGGCTTAACATCTATTACAGAGCTGATTGTGTGGTGATTGGTTACTTGGAGAAAGAAAAGGAAGAACACGAATTGGAGGTTAGTATGTTTGAAAGAGACAGTACTGCTGCAATAAATTGTTTCATCGAAGGCCACGCACGGCACAGCAAGCATCTTGCGTGAGGCAGGAACAATCACTACGCCACTGTGTTCCCATGTTTAATAACATGCTTTAACTCCTGTCATCATGAAAATGATATCAAGTATACATCTCAGTATTTTAATTATTCAGAGAGCTGTAATATCACGAATGTATTGGAATTTGTGTCCTGTCGGAGGAAGAGAAAGCCCGTTTAAGAATCACATACTGATTCACACACATAAGGCAACATAGAAGATCAAATACAAAACAAAGCATTTAACTTGCTGCTTTAGTTACGATGGGATTTGAGAAACTAGTAAATTTAAACGATTTTAAGATGAAGTTTATGATGTTGTACTTTAATGACAAAATAAACTATGTGATTAAAGTGGAAATTTCGAGATTAAAGTTGACATTTCATGCTTTTCTCCCCACTGTGTGCCTATTTTGTTTCTCTGTATCCTAATAAGCTTTCATATGACACTCAGACGGTAGGCTACGACTCGCCTTTTCACGGCGACTTTGATATCTGACAACTTCTTTTTTAATTCGGGCACCGTGGGACTTTGTCAACTTGAGCTTTCGAGTTTCTCCGACACTCTATGTCACTCGATCAACTTCCTTTTGTTGTTTATACCACTGTTAAAACTAACAAATAGTACGTTTTTTCTTGCCTCCACTTGGTATTCGCTGAAATTCTTCTGTTCCCCCCCCCCCCCC
>JANRMT010062813.1:101667710-101700685 GCA_026402145.1 Polypterus bichir lapradei | reverse complement strand
TCCCCCCCCCATGCTTTTGCCATTGCCTTTTCACAGAACGCTGAGCTTAAGGTTTATTTATATTGATTTACATATTCAAAGAGGCATAATTCTGGGAGGAGATTGGGTGGGACAGCAGGTGCGTGCACATGCATTACTTTTCACGCTGACTGGGATTTATGTAGCGGAAGAGCATGGAAGTTGGCGTTCGCACAGATTTAGGCATCTGGATTTTTTTGTGCATATGCACATTTACGCTTTTGTCCGTACGCCATGTTATAGTGTGAATTCTTCGCACGGCGTTAGGCATGAGGCCCCAGGTCTGTAGAGGGAGGAAAAGAGACATTATGACAAAGTGCCAACCACCAGAGAGGTGGTAGAACTATAGTCACCAGAGCCCTTCAGCCTTTACTTATGCGTATGTGTGTGGAAACAGAAAAATAAAAGCTCCAGCTTAAAAGATGTTGAAGAAAATAAACCTGCAGGGATCCCAAAGCCAAATGACTACCAAGTCCTTACTGGGCATTCTGCCAAACACAAATGTGATCAAGTAGTTTATTATTGTTTTAAGCTTCATCTTAGAACATTCAATGTAGTGGGTCTCACAGTATCCACATTCCTTCAAACATCTTGGATGGCTACAGAGTAATGTGTCTTTAGTGTCTTTCCCTTAATGGGTAGTTGATAGGTGTTTCTTTCATCTGTTATTTATACATTTGGACCATAGAATATTGATGTGCTTCCAAAGAATGATCCAAGTATGAATAATCATTTTATAAACCCCTAGTGGAGCATGTACAAGTGTCAGTTACCCCACCTAATGGGGAAAAATTTCAGTTTTATACTTTGAAAATAAGCAAGCTGTTGTAAAAATAATGGGATGTTCCCATTTTCTTTAAGATCATGTGCACCTAATAGCATTTGTTTTTAACTACTTTGTTTTGCACAGAGCAAAAGAGTTTTCACAAAGAATTAACAACGGTTTGCAGTTGAGATATAACTCTTTAGGAGGCTTGAAGCTAGCTTTTCAAAACCAAAATACTGTATTTAAATGTATTTTTATTTGTCATGTATATTGCAAAGAGCGGATAGGCAAAGGTAATGGATACTTTTTAAATAGACTGCTAAACTATCTAAAATGTTTTTTTTGGACGGTGATTAGAAGGTTGGTCTGAACTCTGTTGAATATAAATTGATTTGCTGAATTATACGAGTGGAAGAACCACCAGTTAATTTAATAATTTCATGTGTAGAAGAGGTCCGTCTCACAAAAGAAATCATTTTAGTTTTTACAAATCAAAGAAAAAAAATGAATAGGCATGTGAAAAGATGAGCTGTTCTTCCCAACTTCAATGGAAGATACTGTTATTCCTATATGGATATTTTGATCATATTTAGTTTCTTTGAACTTGTTTACTCTCAGATGTCACTTTAATAAACCTGATGATTTTTGTGCCTTCACAGATTAATGTCCTGCAGTCCAAGAGGCGCTCAGAAATCTTAAAGTCGGTGAGCATTGATCCTTTTTATTTAACTAACACTTTTTGACTGTTCTCTAAATGAGAGAAGCTGGTTAACGGAACGGTATAGAATACAGAACTAATGGTCTTTAATTTTTCATTTATCTGCAGATGCTGTCCTTCATGAATGCACAGCTCAACTTTTTCCATCAGGGTTACAACCTTTTCAGTCAGTTACAGCCTGTCATGAAAGAGCTGGGAGGCCAAGTGAGTCTACCTATTAATAGTTCTTCCTTGTTAGCATAATTTGGAATTCAAATTGGTATTTATTTTAAATTATTTTTGAAATTTATTTCATATTTTAATTGGTTAAGTACAGGCACACCTTGGATGTGGATGGTGTTTAAATGACAAAAGTCAAAGCTAACATATGGAGCCATTTTAATGTGACCAACGTAATCCTAGACACCCATACTTATAGTAAAAAGCATTTGAAAAATCAAGATGTAACTTATGAATTCTGAATCACTGATTTATTGATTCAGACATCAGGAGTAAAAAAACACTTCAAGTTTGGCATGTTAGCATGGATTCAGATTCATATACACAGTTCAGTGGAAAAATTACCTTATGTCAGATGAGCCACCAATTCATTCTGTTTCCTTAAATGCTAATGAGACGTAGGTTTACTTTTACCATTGAATAGAAACAGGAAATGGTTGTGCGTCAGACATTCAAAGGAAACTGAAGAATGGGAGTGAATTCCCAGCATGAAATGTTTGTGCTGTTTATAAGAACACAAGCACAAAATGTGTATGTGTCAGCATTAAGACAGCCACTCATGGTGGTCAAGCAGCTTTACCTTGGACCTAAAATCAGCTGTGAACCTAGTGGAAAATGAAGCTGCATAAATTGGAACACATTTGTCAAGAAATATGGAAGAATTGCCAACAGGTGAAGTGTTATATTTACTTTAACTCAATAGTTGTATAGAAAGGTACAAGTGTGGTTATAAATTTGTGATTTGTATTGTGGCAGATTCAGATGTTGAATGAAAACTCTGCTTCTTAAACTCTATTTAAAGAAAATCAGTGTCAACTTAAAAAAAAAAAGTTTTTCTTTCCATTAATATTGGCAAAATTTAAAGATTGTGTGTTTTTTATATTTCTTTACTTATCAGTTTTAACTATTAATTGTCTGGTAGTGATGCTATACATTTTTCATCCTATATAGTAATGCTTTTTATTGATGAGGGCTCTTTCCAGTTATTCTGTGTTTGTTAATTTGATATAAAATTACTCTATTATAAATGGTACCATCAAGGGTATGGTAAATCAATCAAGATATTGTGCCCTTATTTTCTGGTGTTATGTTAAAAACCTTTCTGTTCTGTGTTGTGTACATATTCTTTTATTGGTCAAAATTATATTCAGTTTTCATGACAGCTTAATCCCATTAGGAATTTTCAGGGACATTGGGAGCTAATCCTAGCAGAACCCTCAAAATGAACCTCTAGCTAGATGACATTTCTTTTTTGGCTCTCGGAGTTTTTTAATATTAAGTGTACATTTATGTTTCTGATGTTGGAATTAGGAAGCATTAGTAAATACTGTAGCTAAAAGTAAAGCATTAGACAAGCAATTGTCTGTTTACTAGGAAATTTTTTTTTAGACTTGTAAAAAGGGATCCATCTGGCAGTTGCTCTGCATGTCAATTCTATAGCCTGTAAATTGAGGAAAAAAATGATACAATAAGGTAGAGGTGTCAAACTACAAACCTGGGGCCTCATGTATAAATGGTGCGTACGTACAAAAATGTTGCGTGCACATTTTCAAGGTAGCTCCAACCCCGGCGTATGCAAGTTCTCAGCTCGGTTTTGCAAACTGGCGGCACCCAGCGTCAAAGCAGTGCTACTGTTCCTGTGTGGTTACCCTTTCTTTTTTAGATCCACATCACTGACACGGCTTTATCATATACACTGAAACTAACTGCATATTGTTTATTAGTTTAAGGCATCTGATTTTAATTAACCTGTAACAATATGATGGCCCAGGGAATAGCCAAAGTATTCCAAATACCATCGCTGCTTTAGCCTTGTTACTCTCACTGCACCTTCTTCTTCTCTTTTCAGCTGCTCCCGCTAGGGTTTGCCACAGTGAATCATCTTTTTCCATATTACTCTAACTGCACAACTTGGAGTATTTATATCACTGTATCTGAGTGTGGAATCGCATATCTGCAGCAGCTGATCGGAAAAAGAATTATCGGTATTCAGCTTCAAGCACACACTGCCTCAGCCATGCTGTCTATTGAACTGCTCGCACACGGCAAACGCTTCAGAGCCTTTCCTGTACCGGCCTCGCGGTTCAGAAACTATTTTATCCCAAGAACTATAAACGCAATCAATCAGTCCAAGTGCTCCTTGTAGAACTGTTTGTACTTATTAGTACAATGACCTCACTGAACACTTGTGATACAGTTATAATATTGCACAACCTGAGCCACTTTATAAAGCGCGTATTTACATATGATGACGATATTAAGATGAAATGCAGCAAAATATGTTTATTATATTATACAGATAAAACTTTAACTTAATTTAAATAATCTATATTGTTAATAATTAAACACGTGAGGACACGGTGTCGCTGCGCTAGCAAGGAGCTGGTGCTCCATTCATGGATTGTTCCTGCCTCGCGCTGTATGCTTGCTGGGGCTGGTGTGACACTGGAAGGATAGAATAATTAAACACATACTACGAAAATATTTCAATGTTCCTTAAAAGTTTTGAAGAATCTGCGTTCTAAGCTTACAGATGGCTTAACGTCTATTACAGAGCTTATTGTGTGGCGATTGGGTATTTGGAAAAAGAAAAGTAAGGACAGGAATTGGGGGTTATTAAGTTTGAAAGAGACAGTACTGCTGCAATAAATTATTTAATCGAAGGTCGTGCACGGCGCAGCAAGCATCTTGCGTGAGACATGAACAATCACTGCACCACCGTGTTCCCATGTTTAATCGCATGCTTTAACTCCTATTATCATGAAAATATGACGTATACATCTCAGTATTTTAATTATTCAGAGAGCTGTAATATCAGGAATGTAATGGATTCTGTGTCCTGTCGGAGGAAGAGAAAGCCCGTTTAAGAAGCACGTAGTGATTCATACACATAGAGCACAAAGAAGATCAAATACAAAACAAAGTATTTAACGTGCTACTTTAGTTATGGTGAGATTTGAGAAACTAGTAAATGAAACGATTTTAAGATGAAGTTTATGATGTTCTGATTTAATGACAAAATAAACTACGTGAATAAAGTGGAAATTTCGAGATTAAAGTTGACACTTCATGCTTTTCTCCCCACTGTGTGCTTATTTTTTTTTCTCCGTACCCTAATAAGCTTTCATATGACACTCAGACAGTGGGCTATGACTCACCTTTTCACGGCGACTTTGATATCTGATAACTTCTTTTTTATTTCGGGCACTGTGTGACTCTATGTCACTCGATCAACTTCCTTTTGTTGTTTATACCACTGTTTAAACCAACAAATAGTACGTTTTTCCTTACCTCCACTTGGTATTCGCTGAAATTTTTCTGTCCCCTGAAACCCCCCCACCCCTGGTTTTGCCACTGCCTTTTCACAGAACGCTGAACTTAGGGTCTATTTATATTATTTGCATATTCAAAGAGGCATAATTCTGGGAGGAGACTGGGCGGGACAGCAGGTGCGTGCACATGCGTTACTTTTCACGCAGACCAGGATTTATGTAGCGGAAGAGAGTGGAAGCTGGCGTTTGCACAGATTTAGGCATCTGGATTTTTTTGTGCGTACGCACATTTCTGCTTTTGTCTGTATGCCATGTTATAGTGTGAATTCTTCGCAAGGCATGAGGCCTCTGGTGTTTTTTTTCTTTTTCCATCGGACATTTTTTACACCATTTGCCATTGTCCAGAGATGGTCACTGCTGAGACCTGTTTGATTTCAATTTTTATCTTTTCTCCATAAAACATCAGATGTAACATTTTTCTTGGCCACCACTACAAACATGGGATAAGTAACGTACAAAAATATCTATTTTTTTATAAAATATTCCTTTAATTTTAATGTACTTGTTTAATTTTTTTTATCCTTAACCATTAGCCAAACAGTAATGACAAGCAAGGTGGGCTAACATGATCCAGTCTAATTCAGGGGTCTTATTCCGTCTTGGAGGGCCACCATTTTTCCTTCAATCTCTTGTGTAACTGTTAATTAAGTCCATCATTTAATTCATTGGCTTGTTAATGTTCTCTTTGTTACACCAGTCATTACCAAAACTGATTTTCTTTTTTTCCCCTCTTTCTCAGATCTTCACTTTTTTCTTTTTAGTTATTTTATTCAAACAGATATTGTGTGAAAGGCACAGGTGTAAATGAGGAAATATAAGGATGTATTTAAGGATGTTAAGGATGTTTGTTTTGTATTTTGCCCGATCATGAGTGTCCCAAAACCCCCACCCCCCACTCCCCTGCTGGCCTGCACTCACACTGCGCTTTAATGTTTTGGGCCTGGGCACACTTAGGTCATTACCATGCAACTTTGTACAAAGCCAAAGGGATGTTTTTGTGATCTCACAGTTCCTGAATCCTACTGAACCTTGCCCAGGCACACGTCTTCCAGAGAGGCATGGATCGATCACACTAGTCAATTGAACAAGTCTACGGGGGTTTACAGTCAGACAAACATGCTTGGGCATGGAATTAATTGCTAGTGTGACTATATCCTAAGTTAGCTGGTCATCTGTTGGCTCACCTTGAATTTTATTATTGTTTGGCTGCTGGTTAAAGGAAAAATTAAAATACAACTCAATTGAAATCAACATAATATAGTGTGAATAATTAGCATTAGTAATTGATTACTAAAGAAGAAAGTGGCTGGGAGAAAAACCTGCAACACTTTTGGCCCACCAGAAACTGAAATTGAACCCTCTAAAATAAGGTGACAGTTATTTTGATGAGACCTTTTCCAGAAAACTTTGAGCCTACAAAATCCTACCAGCAATCACTTAAAATTGCCAGGTTTAATGAATTGCATATTAGTTGGTTTAATTTGCAGGTTGATCCTATAAGGCATGGTCATACTGCAGAACACATACTGTTTGAATGTTTTCTAGTGTTTTTTTACTTTCTTGACCATCTGCCTTGTATTATGCCTTTACTAGTAAGTTCTTTCTTTTTTTTCTTGAAATAGCTGGACCAGTTGGTGGTTGATGCAGCAAAGGAGAAAAGAGATATGGAACAAAAGCACTCAACGATCCAACAGAAGGTAAAAGTGGCGGATCAGAGTAGGGAATATAGACTAGAAATTCACACAATACATTTCTCCAGACTTCAGCTATAATATTGTATATTCATGTAAAAATATAAACACAATAATATTAAAAACCTGAAGAGAGTGTTTACACTAAATAATTTGCTTTTTAGGAACTATGTGACCCATCTTATTTTTTTTTCTAGAAAAACTACATTATATATACAGTTGACCCTTGACTTACGAACTCAATTCGTTTGCGAGGGCTGGTTGTAACTCAAGTTGGTTGTAAGTCAAGAATATTTTTCCCATAAGAAATAATGGAAATACCCATAATGCGCTCTAAACTTCCCACAGCAACACTTACTTAACCTTTTCATAATAAAAAAGGGCTGTATAATGTGCATAATTTACCAAAAACACCAATCATTTTTCTAATGTACTAACCAAAAAGTTATAAAAAGTGCGTAGCCAACCAGAAACAACAATTTCACACTGTACTCACCATTTAATTTGACATCTTTGGGCTGCAGGAAGGAAGGAGGAGGAGAATGAAACGGAAGGTGGTTATTGTTTAGAAGGAGCCTCCTTATGCAAATCTTTTCTTTGTAAAATTGTTGAGATGGTGGATTTTGACATGCTGTATATATTAGCGAGATCGGTCACACGAACACCACTCTTATATTTCCACACAATTTCCTTCTTTGTTTCGATTGTGATCGCTGTTTCTCAAGTTAATAATGACAGTAGTCGAGCACTCAGTTCAAAGCTGGTCGTGTTGTGAACTGCTGTAATAATACACTCCAAAGCAAGCCGGTGCTGACTCAGCCTGATGACATCATAATGTGCCACTCCAGCCCGCTAGCTAACATCCCTTAACAATTGCTTTCTTTACCTTCGTTACCTTCTCTTCCTTCCTTAGCAATTATGCGTCTTGCTTGCCATGGTCTTAGTGAATTATATATATATATATATATATATATAGATAAATCACTGCACTGACCGAAATTACGTCCACAAACACGTTTACAATAGCACTCTCTTTTTCACCTCTCTTCCACAATCCCCATTATTCTGTACTGTTGATCCCAAGTATTTAAACTCATCCACCTTTGCCATTCCAATGACCTCTTTCTCATTTACAGATATGTATTCTGTCTTGTTCCTACTGACCTTCATTCTTCTTCTCTCTAGAGCATATCTCCACCTCTCCAGGGTCTCATCAACCTGCTCCTTACTATCGCTACAGATTACAATGTCATCAGCAAACATCATAGTCCACGGGGACTCCTGTCTAATCTCGTCTGTCAACCTGTCCATCACCATTGCAAATAAGAAAGGTCTCAGAGCCGATCCCTGATGTAATCCCACCTCCACCTTGAATGCATCCGTCACTCCTACCGCTGACCTCACCACGGCCACAATTCCCTTGTACATATCCTATACAGCTCCTACATACTTCTCTGCCACTCCTGACTTCCTTATACAATACCACAACTCCTCTTGAGGCACCCTGTCATATGCTTTCTCCAGGTCCACAACAGCGCAATGCAACTCCTTCTGGTCTTCTCTATACTTCTCGATCAACATCCTCAGAGCAAGCATCGCATCTGTGGTGCTCTTTCTTGGCATGAAATCATACTGCTGCTCACTAATCATCACCTCACTTCTTAACCTAGCTTCCACTACTCTTTTCCATAACTTCATGCTGTGCCTCATCAATTTTATCCCCCTGTAGTTACTTTAGTCCTGCATATCCCCCTTATTCTTAAATATCGGCACCAGTACACTTCTTCTCCACTCCTCAGGCATCCTCTCACTTTCCAAGATGCCATTAAACAATCTGGTTAAAAACTCCACTGCCATCTCTCCTAGACACCTCCATGCTTCCACAGGTATGTCATCTGGACTAATGGCTTTTTCATTCTTCATCCTTTTCATAGCTATCCTTACTTCCTCCTTGCTAATCCGTTGCACTTCCTGATTCACTGCCTCCACATTATCCAACCTCTTCTCTCACTCATTCTCCTCATTGATCAGCCTCTCAAAGTACTCTTTCCATCTGCTCAATACACTCTCCTCGCTTGTGAGTACGTTTTCATCTTTATCGTTTGTTACCCTAACCTGCTGCACATCTTTCCCAGCTCGGTCCCTCTGTCTAGCCAATCAGTACAGGTCCTTTTCTCCCTCCTTAGTATCCAACCTCTCATACAACACATCATACGCCTTTTCTTTAGCCCTTGCCACCTCTCTCTTCACCTTGCGCCTTATCTCCTTATACTCTTGTCTACTTTCTGCATCTCTCTGACTATCCCACTTCTTCTTTGTCATCCTCTTCCTTTGTGTACTCTCCTGTACTTCTCCATTCCACCACCAGGTTTCCTTTTCTTCCTTCCTCTTTCCAGATGTTATGCCAAGCAACCTTCTTGCTGTCACCCTTACTACATCTGCTGTAGTTTCCCAACTGTCTGGTAATTCTTCACTACCACCCAGTGCCCGTCTCACCTCCTCCCTAAACTCAACCTTGCAGTCTTCCTTTTTCAAATTCCACCATTTGACCTTTGGCTCTGCCCACACTCTCTTCCTCTTCTTGATCTCCAACGTCATCCTACAGACCACCATCCCATGCTGCTGAACTACACTTTGCCCTGCCTCCACTTTGCAATCTTCAATCTCCTTCAGATTGACTCTTCTGCATAGGATGTAATCTACCTGTGTGCATCTTCCTTCACTCTTGTACATCACCCTATGTTCCTCCTTCTTCTTAAAATACGTATTCACCACAGCCATGTCCATCCTTTTGGCAAAATCCACTATCCTCTGACCTTCTTAATTCCTTTGCTTGACACCATACCTACTCATCACCTCCTCGTCTCCTTTGTTCCCTTCACCAACATGTCCATTGAAATCCACTACAATCAGCATTTTTTGTCCCTTGGGTACACTGTCCATCACTTCATCCAACTCACTCCAAAAATCTTTCTCATCCATTGCACACCCAACTTGCAGGACATATGCACTAACATTCATCATCACACCTCCAATTTCCAGCTTCATAATCATTACTCTGTCTGACACTCTTTTCACCTCCAAAACACTCTTGATATACTGTTCCTTCAGAATAACCCATACTCCATTTCTCCTCCTATCCACACCATGATAGACCAATTTGAATCCACCTCGGATCCACCTTGCCTTACTCCCCTTCCATTTAGTCTCTTGCATGCACAATATATCAACCTTCCTTCTCTCCATCATATCTGCTAACTATCTCCCCTTACCACTCATACTGCCAACGTTCAAAGTTCCTAACCTCAGTTCCACTCTCTTTACCTTCCTCCTCTTCTTTTCCTTCTTCTTCGGCCAACAGTAACCCAATGTCCACCAGCACTCTGTTGGCTAACAGTACTGGTGTCGGTTGTTGTTAACCCGGGGCTCGACTGATCCGGTATGGAAATTTGTATTGTTGTCCACATATTGATTTGGCAAAATTTTACATCGGATGCCCTTTCTGACTTAACCCTCCCCATTTATCCGGGCTTGGGACCGGCACAAAGAAACACACTGGTTTGTGCATCCCCTGTGGCTGGGTTTATAATAACATTAAGCATAAACCTTTAAAAATATATTTTTTGTTTTTTTTAATGAACTATGAATAGTATAATTGTGCAGCAAATTTGATTTATATCTAATGATGTTTGAAGTCAATAATGTGATTTCTATTTTTGTTTCATTTTGTCACTTTTTGTCCATTCAGTTGCTTTGTCATTTGTTCCAATATATTAAACCCTTATGTTTTAACAACCAAAAGACTGAAAAAATGACTGTCCTTTAAATCACGTTCACCTGTTACATGCCACTATTTCATTATAAACTCTGTTGAAATTTTGGCAGAATTCAATGGGTACATTTATTCCTGTCAATATTTTATAGCTTTCATTTACTGTAGATTGATATATGGTATGATTTGCATGAGTGAGTATATTACTAAAGACTGTGGTGCAATTAACAGATTGCATTTTCCTGGGGAAGTAGTCTGTTGTCAACTCATATGAGGATAACTTTTAGATGAATTAGTTTGATGATTGCAGAAGCAAATTATTTTTGTTTGAAGGGTTATTGTATTTTGACAGTTGTTTTATTGATCTGTTGATTATTCTGTCCTTACGTCTTTGAATCTGTTTACTGCTATCATTTATTTTGTGTTTTATTGTTCTCTCTTTTGTTTAGTTAATATTTTTACTCCATAAGTTTTATGCAGTATATCTTTTCCTTGGTTGTTTTCTAAAGTAGTGTTGCTTAATTTGTACAGAAATTTTGAAAGAACCTCTGTAAACTGAAGAAGTATTTTTAAGCTGTTGGAGCACAAAGTCTGAATTGAAGGTTTCTTAGGAAATAACATTTAGGAACTATAAACATCCTGTTGCATTCCTCTAAGAAGTGCTCTATAATTTCATTTATCCATCCATTCATCCATTTCTTTCCAGTATGTGTTTAGGATTTTAGAGGACTGGAAACTATGATTGGGTGCCTGGCAGGAACCAGCATTGGATGGAAGTGCCAGTTAGTTGTGGGACACAGCCTTGTATACACTCACAATTAGTCATATAGGTCCAGTTTAACGTCATTAATAAGCTTGACATGTACTTCCTTGGAATGTGGAAGGAAAACCACAATATCTTAGGAAAAAAAAAACATGCAGACATAGACAGAATGTACAAACACCATAAATTCTGTAACACGGCTGATTTTTAAGCCCAGGCTGTTACAGATGTGAAGCAGTGATCCTTGTGTCATGTTGTCAGCCTTTTCACTTTTATTTTAAAAAGTTATTCATTTATTCAGTTCTCTGACAAATGTCTGTTTGTCAAATTTTTTTAGGTAATATATTGGTGTACTTTAAAAATTAGATTTAAATGCTGGTTGGCATCTGTGTTCCTCTTCTTTCTGTACAGTTAGATTTCTTAAAAGCACCCTTGATTGATTGTATTTTTTTTTTTTATCCCATGCAGTTTGTTCACACAACCGTGAACTGTTCCCTAATTTAGTCTGGAATAATGATGTTCTAGTCAGCAGTTGTACTGTAGTATTTTTCATGCATTATTCAGTTATGAGGAAAGAAGAGGTGTTGTATGCTTCATATTCGTAATTCGTTATACTATGTGCATTTGGCAGCTCAGGCCAGTATAAAAAATGCAACTATCCAAGTGAACATTTACTTCAAAATATTTTATTTCAGCATTTAGTTTTATATTTTAATATGGTATATTGTGGATTCTATTGCAGGTCACATGAGCTTCACTGAAGCTTTTAGTAAGGCTACAGTTTTAATCACTGCACTTCTGGTTTAACCCAACTTAGACTCCTACTTTACTTCATTTTCAAACCCACTTGTTATCAAATACCCAATGTTGGTAAAGCTTTAAGAATGATTTGGAATGAACTTTGGTTATTCCTCTTTCCATAGCAGCACAAATGCAAACTCCATTTCTTCTAATTTAGATTTAAACTACTGTGGTACCTCGGTATACATCCTTAATCCGTTCCAGATCCTTTGACTTATACCAAACAGGATGTATACCAAATGAATTTTTCCCATTAGAAATAAAGGGAAAATGATTAGATAGATAGATAGATAGATAGTTTATTAATCCCAAGGGGAAATTCACAAATTTATTAATTTTATTAATAAATTAGATTAATCTGTTCCCATGAAAAAAATCCTATTGTTATTGGCATATTATACATTGATGGGGTTGTATAAAATAATTTAAACACTGTTTAATGCTAAAATACATAAATACAAAAGTAATTAGATGAAATAAATGAAAATTTTACTTCACTTTACTTTTTAATAACGTCTTTGTTTTTCACAATCGTAGATACCATCGTTCTCTGAATACGGTATGCAGCAGCCATGTCCCGGATACACATGCCACCTTCATACTTTTCAACAATTAATTCAAATGTACCCGAAAAAACACAAAATCACATGAAAATTCACACAGAGTTATAGCGCGGGTTGTTCAGTGAATGCTAGAAACTGGCGTACTGACGCTCGTGGGCAGTCGTGGCTTTGTCTCGAGAGAGGTAAACAAGGGTAGCGTGCGGTGTTCTAGCATGCAAGTCGTGTTCCAAACAGGACGTATACCAAGTTGGACTTATTCCAAAGCGGACGTATACTGAGGTACCACTGTATATTGAAGACATTGCAGATATTCACAGTGAAACTGGATTTAGTTTAAAATATCAGCAACATTTCATTTAGCTAGTTTCTTCTGGTGCACTTTTATTGTCTGTAGCAATGCACAAGACATGATGGATTTTATACATTTAAAATGCTCTAATTATTTCAGAGAATCTCTGCTAAAGAGAGCGGTGAAATGATAGAGAATTTTAATATGTAGCCATGGCAGAGGTGGGAATGAAGGAAGGGACCACCAGAACCAGACAGGACAAAGGATGAAGGTGTAGTGATAGTTTTTGAGGTAGAGATGCTCCCTACTCAAAAAAAAATAAGTGTTACTGTTACATAAAAATGTATGGAACTGATTTCAGACGAGGAGAAATTTAAGAAATGTTTCATAAGTGTGGAAGAAACTCTGATGTGTCACTTTGACCAAACAGCAAGCGATTTGCCAACACCAAAGACAATTTAAAGTCAACTGAACAACCCATTAGTGCAGATAATGTGCACATTTATAATGCTTTTGAGTTTATAATCTTAATGATTACACACCTCAAAAGACCCACATAATTGGTCAGCATTGTGCTGATTTGGTTCATTGCTTATAGAAGTCATTGAATGAAAATTGGGCAAATATACTGTCGCTCTTCCTCATCTTGCTTCATGATGGTTGATTCAAAGAGATGCCACAACCACCCTATTCTCCAGACCTGGCACCATCCGATTACCTGAAGCAACAAATCTATGGGATGTTCTATGCCAGAGTGTGATGAAAATATAGCTAGAGTACAGTGTTTACTGATAAGACAAAAATTTTATTTATGTGTCCTAGACAACTTTGTGAATTTTATAATCAGTGTATCACTGCTCACAAAAAAACCCAAGTATTGTTTTGTATTCCTGGGGCATCTTTTAATAATTTAAGCTCAAAACTTTTGGATGATTCCTCTTACATGCAAATATAAATCTGTCACTTTTTGTTTTGTGCTAGGGTGTTCCAGTAAATGGAATAAATTCTGAAGCAGCCAGAATGTTTTGTTCCTTATGAACAGTATTCATGAGTGTTGTAAAAATAGAGTTCCAGAAAGTTTTTGCTTTGTGAAGAATAATGCCTTTAGCTTTTCTTCACATCTCCTAAGTCAAAGCCACCTCCCCTGTTCTTTAATATGAATGACTGCTAGTTAATGAGTACCTTGACATTTCATTACAGAAGGGCAGAAAACAAATTTACTTAAAAACCCCAGGAATTAGATCTATAAAAAAAGTAAAAATGATACTTAAGACATGGCAGTGGAAGTTGTATGCCTTCAGAAGTTTTATTTCTGCCACTGAAGGCAGCAAGTACTTGGAAAGTTTTAGGGTTATATATTCCAATTGCTTCCTGTATTCACTTTGTGTATCGCTAAGGTTTTATCCCATATCAAATAACTAAATACCATATTCTGCTGTATATTTTTAAGCTGGGTCCTCATTTTAGCTAGATTTTGCAATGGACTGATGAAATACAAATATAGAATCGATCATGCATCCCTTCCTTTGCTTTTAAAGACACCAAGTGCTGTATGTTACTTTACTAGCCAACAAAAATAAAAATTACAAAATAAATTCTGTTGTGGAAATGGACCTTGCTCCTTTAAAGGCAGATGATTATCTTTTATGCAGCTTATTCTTTGGAAACCTGTCACATTAAGCCTCACCTTTTCATCTTGAGAGCTAATCTTTGTGTTATCTATCTCTATAGATATTGGCCTCTTTGCTGTCTAAACTCATCTTGTTTCCCCTTTTTTGTCTTTGCTACCAACAGGCTGCTTTACAGGTAAGCTTCTTTCTTTTCCTCCTCTTACTGTACATTGGTTCCACCCTCACTCAATGTATTTACATTACTACAACCAACTAAACTGCTTTGGCTAGTCACTTGTGTGCTGGATGGTGGAAATTGTCTAATTTTGCTTTCCATGTTTATATGTTTGTTTTTACTTTTTTAACTAAGATAAGTCATTATCATAAGTGATATCGTGCTTGGACCCTATCATAGAACACAAATGCTGTATTCATAACAATATATAACAAGGATATGCTTATAGATTATCATTGCTTGTGTTGTTTTTCCCATTTTTAGTAGTCTGGTAATATTAGTGTTGATATTTAAATGAAGTGTACAGTAATCCCTCGCTATATCACGCTTCGACTTTCGCAGCTTCACTGTATCGCGGATTTTATATGAAAGCATAACTAAATATATAACGCGGATTTTTTGCTGCTTCGCGGGTTCTGCGGACAATGTGTCTTTTTACTTCCTGTACATGCTTCCTCAGTTGGTTTGCCCAGTTGATTTCATACAAGGGACGCTATTGGCGGATGACTGAGAAGCTAACCAATCAGAGCACGCAGTTAAGTTCTCCTGACTGAGAAGCTAACCAATCAGAACACGCAGTTAAGTTCCTGCGTGCTGAATGCAGTGTTAACCAGGAAGTCTCGTCTCGCTCATTCAGCATCAACGTGTTTCGCTGTGTAAAGAGTTGTGCTCTTTTGTGTTTATCTTTGTGCATAGTCAAGCCCTTCATTATGGCTCCAAAACGATCTGCTACTGCTTCAGGGGCCGTGCCCAAGCGCAAACGGAAGATGTTAACGATTGCCGAAAAGGTAAATGTTTTGGATTTGTTGAAGGCTACGATTCTTTTTATTTAAAAAGTAGGAAAGGAATATAAGATCTACGGCCGCAGTGTCCTTTTAACTAGGGTGCAAAACGAGTTGTAAGTGGATGTAATAAGGCAGTAGTCTGGATGGAATCTGCTTTAGGGATTTGGATTGAAGACTGCCAGAAGAAGAACAACGGCAGTGCTACACAATCGCCTGAATTGGCTCCTTTAGTAGAGCTGTAACGCTCTCCTTTGTTGAGCAGTAAAATTAAACTCATTGTTATCGGACAAGTCATCGTGTCATTGTTGGTGAGTAACCATAATTAATTTTCTACTTACAGTACTTAGTACATGTATGTACGTTTAGTGTCACTGTACACACATTTACTGTATACTATTTTTCCTGCATTGTACGTATTTATTGCTGGTGGCCTGTCTATCGTAATGGCTGTAACATATGTGATATCGGAGACACTCAATATCTTTAAAATAATATTTAGGTTTTACTGTATATAAACAGTGTGTTTATATACATAATTTCAATGAATCTCACCTAATATCTAAGAGAATACAAAGGGATTATGCTGTATAACTCTGCGGGGAATATTTATAAACAGTGTGGGAGAGTTTATAAGGGCTTAAAATATATAAAAATAACCATACAAACATGGTTTCTACTTCGCGGATTTTCACCTATTGCGGGGGGGTCTGGAACGCAACCCCCGCGATCGAGGAGGGATTACTGTATTCCTATAAAACACACTCTCAAGTAAGAATGCACAGCACATGAAGTTTTAAAAAATAGATTATTTAGTCTGTCAGACTCATTTTATAAGCCTAGCACGCAGTACAGTGTTACAAATATAGGTAAAATACAAACTTGCATGCAACATAACACTACCACAATGTACTAACTAGATTTTTTTCTACAAAAATAAGTTTTGTATAATAGCTACACAGCCATAAATAAGTAGGCAAAGGAGAAGGTATACATACAATTCTAGAACAAATTCTAGGCTAGACCAAAACTGTCTGCTCAGCCTTCACACTTGTGAATTGTGTCTACAATCTCTGTGTGATCAGAGTCCTTTAGTTAAATGGCAAAGATCAAGCCTTAACTGATCTGGGATACCTGGTTGCACCATTACTGTATTGTATAGAATACTATTGTGCAGGGTATTGTGCACAATTGTAGTGGCACAGTGTGCTTTGTGGTATTTTTTTTTTTTGTTCATATTATGCTGTTGGCTCTTGTTGCCTCCTAAGTATTATTTATCATTTCTTTGTTTTTTGTGTTTTAGCACTAGACCACACTTCCTCAATGTTTCTTACATCCTTTGCTGCTGCAGCAATCATTGTCTGCTGGTGATGTTAAACGTATAAACTGAGAAGATCACATTTTCCCCTCAGAATTAAATGTATATGAATTCAACGTATGTTCAGTTCTTTTGACTTGACTTCTCTCTAGCTGTTACTAGATATCCTTTTCACGCACTTATATGATTTTTTTTCTCCCCCACACATCACTATATACGTATTTACATGCTTATAAACACCCATGTGTAATCCTTGAATTTCTCACAATATTGCTTGCTTCATAGAGAGTCCAAAATCATCCTCTTGCCTCCTTTGCTGCAGAACAGGGTGAACTCGGTATGTTCACTCACAACACTGATGACTCATGCTCTTCAGTACTGTGATCACCAGGATTGTCAGCACTAAAGTCATAGAAGACGTTCTGGAAACACAACAATCACAACACAATGACATCTCAAAAACTACAATTTGGAAATAATATCAATCTCGATTTTTCCTGTAAAATGTTTCTTTGAAAACACCAGATATATGCTTGGAAATACTTGAAAAACACCTGAAAAGCACCCCAAATAAGTCCAAAAAGCTACTTGTAAAAATGACATTAAAACTAGAACTAGAAGACGTTAAAATTAGAAAAGCTCTAGTGTGAATCAATTCTTCAGGTCATTCTGATTTGATTTAATGGAAATGATATAATTTAGTTATTTAAATGTCAGTTTTATCCAAAATATGCATGTTTCAAGAAGGATTGAACATAAACTGGCTTCATGTAAGAAATATTTACTTGAATATTTGCAATTTCATATTTTATTTTGAAATTCACTTAATTAAACAAAAATGCATTGCAGTGTATCTACTGCCAGTCCATAAAAGTACTGTATCTACCTTCATCTCTTTGTAGTTACTGGTTACATAAATAGTAGTTAAAGGAAGAAGTCAATGAAGTGGAATACCTAGTTATGAGAAAAAGAAATCTCAGTAATATAGTAACAGACCTCCAATAATTAAAAATTGCAAAGCCCAATAAAAACAGATGGGATTTTAAGGCCAAGATTAACCCAATGCTGCAATGAAATCACCCAACCACCCATTCAGGTACACAACAGAACAAACCTTGAATTATGATTTTAATGTCAGAACACCCAAAAATTATGCAGTATTTTCAATATCCCAATACATACACAGAAAAAAGCAGCAAAACTATATTGAAGCAGTCCCAGTTGATCCAGAAGTGAATTTTCAATAACTGTTGAAGATGGTGGTTTGTGTTTACCTGGCAAATTGGTTTCCCCAAAAAGAAACAACCGTGTGCAGGAGATGCACAACAATGTACAGACAGGTAAGGCAACAGAAATGCATTACACTGTTCCATTTTGATTACAGCAAGCCTGCAGGAGAGAGGGTGTTTATTTTTTTGGTCCAGGGGAAAAAGTGCAGTGATGGCTTCCAGAATATCCACAGGCAAAATAACAGATAGGATAGCACTGTACACTCAAAAGTTGCCATCACAGAACTGAGTGCCAACTACAAGGCTTGAGGTCACTGAATACTATCTACTACAGAAAAAAAACATTTGCGTTAAGATTTTATTTTTTTATATCCTATAATGACAATGTGAAAACATGTTTTCAGAAAGAATAAAAGCTGGACTCTTTAGCAGAACTCCAGGCATTGCTCATTAGTGAAGCATGGTGGTGGCAGCATCTAACTCTGGGGGTGATTTTCAGTGGCAGGGACAGAGAGACTGATCAGAATTGAGAAAGGATGAATGCAGTCAAACAGAGAGAGGTCATTGAATAAAACCTGCTCCAGACTGTACACTACCTCAAAATGGAGTGACAGTTCACCTTTAAGCACCTCAGTGACCTAAAAGATACAGCCATGACAACACTGGATTGAGAAAAGTCTGCGACTGTCCTTGATTGACCCTGCTAAAGCCGACACTTATATTGTGTACGCCACCATGTGGAGAGACCTGAAGATGGCTGTTTCCAGATGCTTCCCATCCAAACTCAAAGAGCTTGAGAGGGTTTGCCAGGAAGAGTGGGATAAATTGCCCAAATTCAGGTGTGCAAAGCTTTTAGTGACTTACCCAAGATGACACAAAGCTGTAATTGCTGCCAAAGGGGCACCTACAAAGTACCATGAATACATTTGCAAACCTTTCTGAAGATGTTTTTACTTTGTCGTTAGATGTTGCTGAGTTAGAGTGATGGACAAAAATGGCAAATTTGTCCATTCAAAATTAAAAATTCGTCACAATAATGTGTGCAGAAAGAGAAGTGGTCTGAATACTTTCTGAATCCTCTGTGCATATATATATGCACACTGTTAAGTTGCACTATTTATTGTTCAATTTAACTGTTCGGCAATCCTATGACCTGTGGATAGAAACAAATGCAGAATGTCTGAGGTATTTAATAATCTTGTTTGACTTTCTAAGGCAATGTGTTGTACAGTATATGTCCTGAACAAACGACAGCTGGGTTCTACTTGTATTCAGTGCCACGTTCACCACCCTCTGCAACTTTACATTCTTGAGCTGAATAGATGCTGTACCAGAATGTGATGAAGATAGTGAGTGTGGACTCTAATATACATGTACTGTATAGTTTTTTGTTAGAAAAGATAGAGAAATGCAAGTTGTCTTCAGACATCTGAGGAAGTAGAGGCACTGATGCACATTTTTGACAAAACCCAAAGTGCGTTGTGCCCACTTCAGATCATCAGTGATAGTCACTCCAGGAAACTTAAAACTGTTCACTCTGTCAACAGATGACAGTGTGGTCAGTCTTTTGTTTTTCGAAGACTATGCCCAGCTCCTTGGTTTTGCTGACTTTAAGGATGAGATTATTGTCCTGGCACCACTAAGTCAGCAGGTAGATATCTTTTCTGTAAGACATCTCATCATTGTTGATGATCAGGCATATGAAGTTGGTATCATCAGTAAATTTAATGATGGATTTGGAGCTATATCTGGCCACCTTTTGGAGGTGAACAAGGAATAGAGAAGGGGCACACTACCCTGTGGAATCCATGTGGTGAGGGTAAGCAAGGTGGAAGTGATCCTACCATTCTGCAGATGCTGAGATGTGTTGGTTAGGAAGTTTAAAAATCATGACAGAAGGTGGTGCCAAATTCTAAATTGAGGAGTCTAGTGGTCAGCTTTGCATTTACAGCAGTGTTAAATGCTGAATAGGACACTGGCATTACAGATTTTTATTACTCAGATGTGCCAGAATGGTATAAAGTGCAAGGTGTATGGCATCCTCTATGGACTGGTTATAGTGAAACGTTTAATCATACTCACTTTGCATATCTGGAGTGCTCAGTTTAATGTGTCCCAGCATCAGGCTCTTAAAGCACCTCGTCACAAGTGGAGTGACTGCTACTGGTCTATAGTCATTGAGACAGTTCATTTTTGTTTTCTTAGGCATGGTGATAATTTGCAGGGACTGCAGGGTCTCTCAGCAAAATATTAAAAATGTGACTGAAGATGTCAGCTAATTGGTTCCTGCAGGTTTTCAACGCACAGCCTGAAATTCCATCCAGACTGGATTCCCATTGTTTTGTATTGTATTGTTTAAACATCCTCCTTACACGATTCTTCATTTCTGTAATTGATGAATCATACTAACCTGCTGATAGTTGAGGGGGCTGGTTAGAGCCAACCCCACAAGCTGTTGTACTAACTGTAATGAGCATCTTGGGCATAGCTTATTTTAAAACAATATGTTTACTTTTACTTGTACTGCTTTCTAGAAAAATCTAAACTTAAAATGTATCTTTTTAATATTTCCTTTTGTTGTTCTCATTGATTTTGTTTGTTACATTGGACTATTTGATTTTAAGTATATTTTGTATTGTATCCTGGGGCACCTTGAAAGGTGCTTTTAAGTAAAATGTATTATTGTTGTTGTTGTTCTTGTCACATTCTTTCTTTCATTTTTAATTTAATAATGGGACACAAATAATAGTAAAAAATAAAAACACAACACTTACACATTTAGAAAACAGCAAGAGCACAAAACACAGCTCTGAGACATTTTTGCCTGTGTTTTGATTTTCATCTTTTATGAATGGGCTGCCACTTTAAGCTTTCCATTGACAAGCATGTGATTTTTACATTTCTTTGTATACAGATACAGAATAGCGGGTTTTGATATGGATAGTGACCTTTGGATTAGGAGTGTGTGATATATATCGTCTACGATAATATCTTAATTGCTGTTTTAACAATGTGTGAGCTGAATTTGAGTATGTCACTCACTTTGCCAAAAACAATCCAAAAGACGCCTTGAGAGTCCTCATGTAACCTAACTGGATAGACTACTGTGCAAAGCAAGCACAGTCAGTGCATGGCTGCCTACAAATTAATGAGCAAACAGCGCCAGGGGATAAAACAGCCTCGCAATCTATGTTGTTAGTTTAGATTGCAAAACATGGATTATTATCAATTGCATGGAGGTGGTTTAGCTTTGAAAAGACTGATGTTGCTCAAAAGATGGCGATCTGCAAACTGTATCGGATATCGGATGCTGTTAAAGACCACTTGACAACTAACTTATTTCACCATTTGTGAACTAACCACCGCACAGAATATGAAGAATACGAAAAGCTTCAGCAGGCAGTTGTCCATGACAGGTCTAAATCACCCAAGGTACAAGCACAAAAACACACTTGGCAAACTTTAGAGGAATCATTCGTCAAAAAAGTGCCACACGACAAGAAAAGCAACAGATGGCATGACATAAAAAACACCACTACTAATTATATCGCAAAAGCGATGGTGCCAAATCGAGCAGTTGAGTGTCTCTCTACACACACACACATTCATACATGAAAATGTCACTATTTGAAAATGCTATGCCATTTGAACATGAGTTGTCATTTGAACATTTTTTTTTTTTTTTGATCTTGCCTGTACTTCATGGCAGAGACAGATTTGATCTCATTCAAGTGGTTGCTAGAATATAAAAGAAACACTTTTGCAAAGGTATAATGAAACAAGTCTGCTTTTGTTAAAGAATAACAAAAAATGCAAGTGATAACAAGATACCCAGAAGACCTGATTCACCAGAGTTTGTGTGTCTGCTTATATTCCTTCAATGATGTCTTTTAAAGGTTGCAAAATTTTACATCAGCTGTTACACACTGAAATCAAAGGCTTCTTCTTTTTGGGTGCATACACTGCCATCATGACACTGCCAGATCTAAACACTAGCATGGCAAATTGCTTGTGTGCTATATTGACTATAGCTGCAGCTCCCATTATACTTATGGGTCCAAGAAGAGTTGCTATGCAGTGCAGCAGTCTATTAGCCAGCGAAAGTGCTATGAAGAAGCTGTTATGGTACTGCCTTTGTTCAGTCTGATAGCAGTCATGGGACATCGCATCTTTGATTGCCAGTACAACAAATAGTTCTGAGCAGGCATAAGCCACAGCGCTGCTTTTGTAAAAAGAGTGGAGATAAATGCCATCAACTCAGAGAGGGAGAGGCAAGTTCGTTGTACCATGTGAACATCACTAACAGAGTAATATTGAATAATAAAAAAAAAAAAAAACAAGCGCTAACTTTTATAAGTAGTCAAAATTTACACCAGGTGTTACAGACTCAAATCAAATGTGTGTTTTTATTATATTATAGTAATAATAATAATAGCAGCTCACTACTCAAAACG
The DNA here is from genome assembly GCA_026402145.1 of Polypterus bichir lapradei. NCBI lineage: Eukaryota > Metazoa > Chordata > Cladistia > Polypteriformes > Polypteridae > Polypterus > Polypterus bichir. Next base: position 101,678,125 of record JANRMT010062813.1, on the reverse strand, counting down.
CGGAGCGCCTGGTCTTGAACCCAGGACCTTTGGGTTATTAGGCAGCAGTTCTTGCCTCTGCACCATTCAAGAAAGCATATAAACTTCCTGCCGATTGACATTTGAGCTTGGGTTTTTAACTCATTGACAGCAACATGTAAATCGAATGCTTTTTTTTTTTCCTTTGGTTATATTCTCTAATAAAAGTGCATGTTTATTAGATATTTGGACTAAAGTCTTCACACATTACACACTTCACGTCATTATTAGTATAACATTTGGGTATATGTTCAGCATTTTTTGCCTCACAATTCTATCTATCTGTCTATAGTATCTATCCTTATATCCTACACTTACCCAGATCTTTGTAGACACGGAACACGCATGAAATGCATGTATTCCAAATAACATACTGTGTTATTTACCCTATACAACTCCAGGAACCTTGCATGCAGATAAGGAGCCTTGGCTTGAGCTTGGAAAGTTGAGCTCTATCAAGGCGGGGGATGTTATCAACACATTTATATAACAAAAGACACTGACGGAGAGGTGCAAAGGGATTTAAGGTGGGCCGGGCTTATGAGTTTTTTGTAGGCTTGAGGGATTCTAGTGTTAATCTCATTAGTAAACTACAATTAATCCCCTATTATCAAGACCAAGCTAGATCAATAAGACTCTGACAAACACATTTTTAAATAATGGCAAATATAGTTTAATTATCATTATCGTCAAAGTCCCAGAAAATATCAAGATTCAATTTTTTTTTTTTTTTTTACTGATATTGCACATCCCTACTTTCGAAGTAAATATAAAAATAGTTTTTGGATAGAGTATTAAAAGCCTGTAATGCAAAGTAAAACATGAAAATGTAATAGAATTAGTAGTTTTGCCACAGTACAGTACAGTCTAAATCCACTAATGCAAAGACAGCAGGCTTAAAAAAATAGAACTTGGCTTTCTAGTTAAGGCCTCCCCCCTGACTAAAATTTAGATCTAGACATTAGATTTATATAGTGCTTTTCGCATTACTCAAAGCACTTCACATACAGGGTGGTGGGGCCACTTCAACCACCACCATGTGATGGCAGACATTTTGTGCCAGTATGCTTACCAAACATTAGCTATTTGATGGTGAAGTGGTGAGACAGGGAGATAACCAGTTAGGGATAGGAAATGATTAGGCTGTGGTAGACAGTTTAGCCAGGACATTGGGATAAACCCTACTCTTTACAAAGGATGCCCAGGGATCTTTTATATTCACAGAGAGTCAGGACCTTAGTTTTATGTCTCATCTCAAGGACAATGCTATTTTTTACAGCACAGTATACTGTACCTGTCACTGCCATGTGGCATTGGGATCTACACATAGACCACAGGTTAAGTGCCTCCTGATGCCCTCACCATCGGCTCTTCTAGCAGCAACCCAAGCTTTTTCTAGACGGTCTCCTATACAAGTACTGGCTGGACCCAAACATGCTTAGCCTGGGCCCAATCATGGATTACCTTTTCTGAAGAGCATTTGTGGTGTAGCTTGCCCTCCACCCCTACATAGACATCCCTGAATTTTGAGAAATATTTAGTGATGGTTTGGAACGTGAAGAGGCCGCAACATTGACTGTCTCCATTTTGGGCCATTCTGTCTCTTTCTGAAGAGGATGAAAGCTGACATCATACTCTCCTAGCTGAAATCTTTTCAGGACAAGCAAATCGTTAATGTGTGCCATGAAGCTCAGAATAAACTAATTGTGCAGTCCTTATCTTTCCAAACCAACTTTGCCCTGTATGCAGTCATTGGGGAATAGAAACTATCCCATAAGGAATGGTAGACCCTTTATAGCAGGGCATAGAGAAATGGTATGGGTACAAATAATTGTTAAAAGCATAAAATTTCCCTCCTGCTTGCTCCTTGCATGGTAAATTATACTTTCCCAGCCCTTAGACTCCCTAGTATTTTGCACATCGTGGCAAAAATATAATTAAAACAATGGAAACATCCCTTTACCATCACATGAGTACAGCAGGTTAATAATAGTTCTGAGTCACTGGACTTGATGTGTACTAAAAGTTCAGGTGGAAAAACAAACCAGGCTAGTCAATATAATCTGTAATAAGATACAGTAGATAACATTTCTGACACTTAAAATTGCAAATCTCTGTAAAGCCCCAGCCAAAACGTAACATTTCAGAAACAATAACTAAAAACAAGAGAAGAATACAAAAGATTAGGGTTTGTATAAACATTCTTCTACGAGTCTGTTCTGCACACATGGAGTACAGCTAATCCCAGTTTGTCAGCTGAAGTAGCAGGACATGCCTTGTCTATCAGGACATAGTCATGATTTCACACCAGTTTGTAAGATGAGGAGGAGAAGGAGGTGGGGCTTGACCAGCATTGGATTTGGGAACCGGGAGAGCTGACACTCCTGACACTCATCACTTGAAAGAGAAAAAGGAACTTCATGGGCAAATGTGAGAGAAGCAGGTGCTTGACAGTTAAGGCAGGAACAATATTACTTCACACAATGGAAGTTTAAACCTCATCCTTGAATATTTTAAGAGGCTGCTAAAATGAAGATCTTCAGTCGCTTTCATTATGTCTGGTATCTGGTAAGTGTTCACCAGTTCTCTAGCTTCATCCTGTCGGATGAGAAGGGGATATGTATCTCTATGCCAAAGGTCTGCAGCTGTCATGTAGTGAAATTTAATTTTCAGAACAGAGCTCTGTGCTATGCTATTTAGTTTTGTTCTTATATGAACTTCTAGGTGGCTGACTTCGAGTTGATGCCTGATGTTCGCAGATTTTGTGCTTGGAGGTCAACAGCTGTAGGTAGATTTTTAAGGCAATGTTTGTTTCACCATCATCATTATACCGTACATACTGTGTATGCCAACATCCCCACTACCACCATCATTTAATATAATCAACATGTAGTCCTCCTTCAAAACATACGGTCATCCATCCTTTTTGCTTTCTGTTTTTCTAATGTATTTTTATTTTTTGCTTGATTTCTCCTTTATGTGCTGTATATGACTGAATGGTGGTGTGTAAATGTTATGTGTTCATGCTAAATTTCATTTGGTCTGATAAACAAACTAGTCTGTCCTCTTCACACACACAATTTGGAGATTTACAGTTTAATCTTAGTGAAAAGTGTCTCAGGATATGGAATTTATGGATTATGGCTGGATAGTTGATGTTTAAGAAAACCGGTGATGATATCTGAAAAAGCCTAAAGGATCTCCTCATATTCTGTAGTATTAAGTCATAGAATGTTTGTAATGATAATTATACAGTTTACCTACTCGCTACCTTACTAATTAATTTCCGCAAGATTTGGTATTGTAGAAGCTTGTCTGCATTTTTTAGTTTGATGCTTAAATTAAGATGAAAAAAACTGAATGTCATAAATAAGCATTAAAAATTTAAACTTAAAAGAAAGAGTCCTGTTCAGAATTATTTGTTTAAAAGATAGTTACCATTTCCAGTGACGCCAACTCGTTCTCTGTCAGCATTGTCCTTGTTTGCTTAAAGCATTGTGCCTAGAAATTAGTGTAAAGTATAGAGAGGCCAGCCATAACATCTTTCATCATCTTGCCGGTATAGAAGCTGTGACATTTTCTCTGCAGTATTTTAAAGCATCCTGTTCTGTATCATGTAAAAATATAAGTAGTTTGCAAAACTATGCAATCTTTATAAACTGAACATATTGAATTTGTACAATAAAGGGAAAATTTTGTTTTTGAAAAGTTGCCTAAATTGAATATCTTCAGTATAAAATCACAAATACTGTAAGTCTCGTGTAAATCTGTTCAAATTTAAACCTTAATTTAAATAGTCCAAAACTATATTTTTAAGAATGTATTTTGATTATTCAAGTTGAAGTTTTTTATCATGTGCGCATACTGTAGTACCTGGTACAATGGAATTCTGTCTGGAACGTCTTCTCAGAAGAGTGACAATAATACAATAACAAAGAAAACACGAAAAGCATGCAATATACCTAATAGTGCCTTCAGAAAGTATTCCAACCCCTTCACTTTTTACACATTTTACTATGTTGTAGCCTTGTGCTGAAATCCATCCAGCCATCCATCCATTATCCAACCTGCTATATCCTAACTACAGGGTCACAGGGTTCTGCTGGAGCCAATCCCAGCCAACAATGGGCGCAAGGCAGGAAACAAACTCCGGGCGGGGCGCCAGCCCACTGCAGGGCACACTCCCACCCACACATTAAGCACACACTAGGGACAATTTAGAAACGCCAATGCACCTAACCTGCATGTCTTTGGACTGTGGGAGGAAACCGGAGTACCCGGAGGAAACCCACGCAGACACGGGGAGAACATGCAATCCACGCAGGGAGGACCCGGGAAGTGAACCCGGGTCCCCTTACTGCGAGGCAGTAGTGCTACCCACTGTGCTAAAATCATTTAAGTCAATTTTTCCTTCATCAAGCAACAAAATGAAAGTGCAAAACAAGATTTTAGGAATGTTTGCAAATGTATTAAAAATAAAAAACTGAAATATCACACTGACACAAGCATTCAGACTATTTATTCAGTATTTTATCAAAGTCCCTGTGACAGTGACAGTGAGCCTGGAGGCTCTTTAGGTGACAAGCTTTGCACATCAGGATTTTGGGATTTTCTTTTTCATTCTTCTCTGCAGATCCTCTCAAGCTCTGTCGGCTTGGATGGACACCATCAGTGGACAGCAATTTTAATGTCCCCCTCCCCCCCAAAATGTTCATTTTGGTGCTTGGCTGGGCTCTGACTGGGTGGGCGCCTCTAGGACATTTCAGCACTCCTCTGTTGTCTGCTTTGTGCTTAGGGTTATTGTCCTGTTGGAAGGTTAACCTTCGGCCCAACCTGAGGTCCAAAGCACTCTGGAAAATGTTTTCAATAAGGATATCTTTGTACTTTGCTCTGTTCAGCCTTCCATTAACCCTATCTAGTGTCCAAGTCCCTGCCAATTCAAAACACATCCACAGGATGATGCTGCCCCAACTATGGTTCATTGTTGGAATGGTATTGCATAGGAGGCTGGCCTCCTTCATATGTGACATTTAGAATTTAAGTTAAATAGTTCAAACTTGGTTTCATCAGACCAGAGAATCTTGTTTTTTATAGTCCAGGAGTGCTTTTTTGCCAACTCAAATTGGGCTTTCATGTGCTGTTTGGCCACTTTGCCATAAAGCCCAGTTTAGTGGAGTCTTACAGTGGTATTTGTCCTTCTGGAAGTTTCTTTCATCTCTACACAAGTTCTGTGAAACTTAGCCAGAGTGACCATTGGGTTCTGGGTTACCTCTCTTACTAAAGACCTTCTCCCCGAATTGCTCAGTGTGGCCACCTCTAGGAATAGTCAGGGTTGTTCCAAACTTCTTTTGTTTAAAAAGTATGGAGGCCACTGTGTTCTTAAGAAGCTTCAATGCTGCTGGATTTTTGTAGCTTCACCCAGACCAGTGCCATGACACTATCCTGTGTCTATACTATATAGACATTTCTTTGACCTCAGCTTGGTTTTTGCTCTGTTGCACATTTTCAACGGTGGGACTTTATACAGACAGTTGTGTGTCTTTCTTAATCATGTGCAGTCAATAGAATTGACCACAGGTGGACTCCAAATGATGTTATATTTCAGTCTTTTATTTTTAAGAAATTTACAAAAATGTCTAAAATTATGTTTTGTTTCTTCGTCATTCTGGTGTAATGAGTGCTGTTTGAGGAGGAAAATATGAATTTAAATGATTTTAGCTTAACTGAAGGAGTCTGAATACTCCTTGAAGGCACTGTGTGTGTGTGTGTGTGTGTGTGTGTGTGTGTGTGTATGTATATAAAATATATACTGTTTTATATATATATATATATATATATATATATATATATACAGTATATATTATACAGTATACCCACAAACACTAATATTCTTGAGCATTAGGGATAAACTTTTTGAAGTTTCAGTTTTGTCTTGATTGGCTGCTCAAATGTCCTATATTCTCTGACTATTCTATGTTAATCAGACTATTGTAAATAATGAATGTGTCTAAATGATATTTTCTTTCTAGTTTTGCAAGTTATTCATTTATCAGCTGGGGATTGTTTAATAGCATGTCAGTAATTTTATGATGTTGACAGATTTTTTTTTTTTTTTTTTCCCCCACATTTTTACCTTTTGGTACTAGTATTATGTTCAGCAGAGCAATGACCATGTGTGTACCTCATGTACTTTTCAGTTGATCATGATATAACTTATTAACCCAGTGGCTAATAATTTTGCTCAAAAAAAACATTTAATATTTGGAAGTGAAATTATTTAAAAGTATGCAAACTGCATGATGTTTATAGGTTACAGTATTATTTCTTTGCAGTCCAAATAGGTTGCCATATAGCGCAAAGGAGTAGCTCCGTGCATGTTATGAAGTACTGCATATTATGTGTACTCATTTATGTACTGCATGCATAATTACTAGAGCTATCAATATCCAGTATAGAGCAGCTAATTTAAAATGGGCAGTAAAAAGATATGTCTATACAGCTTTAAGTGCAGTAATTTAATACCAACTCAAATCAATAATTCATTCTTGGGGTCTAATGTATCCCTGTCGCAAAACAAAAAATAACATGGCCAGAGGATTTTCTTTAGACTGTCAAGGCAAATCAACAAATACATTTTATGAATCTGCTAATATTGTAACTCAGCAGAGCTTCCTTGTCTAATGTTAACACAACTTCTACTTTGGTCTGATTAAAAGAAAGCAGTCTGTTAAGCAAATAGGTTTTTACTACTAGCAGTTTTGGATTTCATGAAGGTGTCATATGTATCTAAATGTTAACATGCAGAATGATGTTATTCCTAAACTGGTAGAGACTTAATGCACATACAGACCTGTAGAATCAAAAAAGGAAGTATATGGCATTTGAATCGTTTAATAACCATGACAATGAAGTATACTCACAAGTTTAATGGATGGCTTGTAAGCATTTTATTAGCTGTAAAGTTGAGAGGCGTTCTCTTTCAAGAGTTGTCAAATCGGGCCCTGGAGGTGTGGCCCCATGTGTTAGTTACCCATAGTTACTCAGTGCAGGAGTAAATTGGTGTAAATTACAGGATTTCAAGTCCTGGCCACTTCTCCTTAAGCTTCATATTTAGCTTTAATGCGCAAAAAGCACATAAATAACAATGAAGACACTGCCACATGTGAGGTTTGATATTCAGATCAGTTAACAAAAGTCAAATATTTTACCTGGACTCCATTTCCTAAGGTGCTGCAACCTGGCATGAAGGATGTGCAGTTTGATACCCTGGGTAACCTATGGATACTCTGTTGCAGACCTTGCTGTGACCCACTGTACATTGCATTGTCTGCTCTTAGCAATTCTACATTCTTAAATGTCCAGCATAGTCCTAGTGAGGACTTTCAGGTGGCTTTTCTTTCAGGTTTTCCTTTTCTTGTCTTCCTGGAGACTGTGGTGCTCTACACAACGTTTGAATTTTCTCTAGTGACAAAAGCATTACCATTGTGATGGATACCTGCAAAATTTTGACGTAATTATGATTTGTGTTTTCCATTTTTGTGTTTCTTTCTTGATCATGTGTTAAATTTATTGTTTTAATATTTTTAAGGACTTCTCAACGGATGATACCAAGCTGGAATATAATGTTGATGCAGAAAATGGAATTGCCATGGAAGGATACCTCTTTAAAAGAGCCAGCAATGCATTCAAAACATGGAACAGGTGAGAAGCACTGTGTATCCTTGTTTCCATTGGTCAGTCATCAGTGTTACTCATTGTTAATGTACATTATAGTGCAAAAACAGATTCCAGTAATGTACAGAAACACGTATTCTCAAAAATGGAGCCCTTTTACACAATGATCAGTATCTTATAAAGGAGTTTTTATTTAGTACTCCATTTAGGTTGTATTCTTTAGTATCTTACTTGTTTTGATTTAAGCTTTTCAAAACACAGAGAGAGATGCTATGGTGATTTTATTTCTATTTTTGATGCAAACCACTTGTTACCAGTTGTGATCCTCAAATATTTTCAATGTACATTCTTGAAAAAAATTTACTTTTTTTTTTTTTTTTTTTTATAAAAGATTTGTGCTTTTGGAGCACATGTTTATAATTACAAGAAACAAATAGAAAAATCATTAAGACAGGAGATTCTATTTTCAGAATATCAATTAATCATAAACATAATCTCACTTTGGAAAAATGAAGAAGTTAGATACTTGGTTTTGGAGATTGGAAAGGGTGTACAAGACATTTCCATTGTGCCTTCATCATACTACATGACTTTTTTTACCAGCAGTGACTTGTGACTGACAGTCATGTAATGTGACATACTCATGAGCTCATTGCTCTGTGAAGTGTAATCTAGTAAGGGCTTAGCCAGAAGCACAGTGCATATAATGCAGCTGCATGGAAAGGAGAAAATGGCTGTTTTGGACTGCGCAAGCTTGTCTGTGCGATGTCTTTTCTGTAGTGTATCCCTACTGAGTGTGATAAGGAGAAAGAGAAGCTTTGGTTGCAGCTGAGTTAACCTTACATAGCAAATGTTCATGCAGCCACTGGTGCTCTTAGGCAGCTTGTTAATTGACTATCAGAATGAGGCAAGTTCACCATACTTTTGCAGTAATTTCAAATATTCATACTGTGCTGTAAAATCATGAGAGGGCTGTGTCGTCTGCCATTCTCTGCGATTTCTTTATGTGTCATTTGATGTACCTAAGGCACAGAGATCCAAAAACTGCAGTTGTTAAGGTGTGGCATGTTCTTCAGCTCAGAGTTGTATAGGCTGGTGCCAGCTTTAACACTAGAATTACCAGAGCCTACGAAAAAACTCATAATTCCATCCCACCTTAAATCGCTTCTTAAATCCCTTCACACCTCTCCGCCAGCGTCCTTTGTCCTCTAAATGTGCTGATAAAGAGAAGCTAGGAGCAGCCGGCTATTCCATCCCCGCACCAATTTAGAACGTGCACAAACTTCTCTCAGCTCATGCCTTGATTGAGTATCTGGGAGTGAAGTGGAGTTTTAGAGTGGAAATAATAGATCGTTGTTTGGAACACACGCATCTCATGTCTGTTACGTTTCTACAGTAATCTGTGTAAACACATTGTTAAAACAAACGTTTTTTATATTCTAGAAGTAGATGACAAAATGTAGGCATAAACTATATAATGTATGAAGCATAAGTCCAAATATCAAAGAAATATTTTAAAAAAAAAATTCCAAATATAACACAACAATTGTGCTTTTATTCAAAATTATAACTGCAGAAACAAAAAGCCGCCTTAACATGCGACATTGACAGCCATTTATTGTAACTGCCTCCATGGTGCAATTGAATCAGTTCCCGTCTGGGAATCAAAAGGTCACGAGTTCGATCCTGCACCGGTCCGTTTTGAGAAGTAAACTGCTCTTAGTCTTACTATTTTACAATAAAAGCATACATTTGATTTCAGTCTGTAACAGACGGTGCAATTTATGATCCTTGTAAAGGTTAGCTTTGTTTTTTTTTTTTTAATTCACTTTTCATTCTCTCAGTCACGTTCAGAATCAATCCATACAACCCCATCTGACACGGCTGTTTTCACATAAAGACGCGCTATAGCTCTGTAGTGTACCACGATGCATACTAACGCCAGGGTTCTGACACACAAACGCTGGCGAAGCTGCCTTCTTCGTATCTCACCGTCACTTGATTTTCTTTTTATTCCGTTTTATTGAGTGTTCCTGCCAGTCCCCGCATGTTGCTGTATGCTGTTTCTTTTGTACTCCAGGACATGCAGAGGAGAGAATGGTAAAGAGCAGTAACTTCGGCGCTATATGCAATCATCAGTCACATGATTTAGGAAGCTGACTGTGTGGCATTTTTTTCTAATAAACAAGTCTCCCGCTAGCACCTGTTGTTACACTCAACTGTAAAAAGAGGATGAATCACAGTTTCTTTTTACTTTTGTCATCCCTGCCCATGTAACTGCCTTATTTTTATGCTGCTTTCATTGGAGGCATTCTCTGTAACTGTGCTGGGCTATTGACTAGGCACGTGCAATAACTGCACTGCAGAAACTTAGCAGTAAAGAGGAAAGCAGAAAACCCTTCATCAAAATGCATGATAACATTGAAAGCAAAATAATATGAAGAAAAGCAAGTGAAAAAGATAAATGCAGACGGAGCACAAATGGGGGTGGGGGGTGGTGCGGTGCAGAGGAGGTGTTGCATGGGGGTGCATAAAGAACCTTACTCATTAGATATTGACCACTGCTATTACCTGATCACAGCTAACTAAAGAACCGTGTTCTGCTCTGTTTTTAATGGGGACTCCCTTTGTTACAGCAAAGTAAAGTAGTCGAGCTGTCAAATGTAGTCCACACACACATAAATATATTATATTTATATATATATATATATATATATATATAT
>JANRMT010062813.1:101653395-101666196 GCA_026402145.1 Polypterus bichir lapradei | reverse complement strand
TTTCTACTTCGCGGATTTTCACCTATCGCGGGGGGGTCTGGAACGCAACCCCTGCGATCGAGGAGGGATTACTGTATAGTAAGGGGTACATGTAAATATTATATAATGCTTTATATATCTATGTAATGTAACCAGGGGCATACCTGCCGCACCAACTCAACACAAACAGGCAGAGACACCAGTTCTGTCCAACAAAGGCCCCTTTATTTAGGGAAAGGAATCCATAGCAGAACTTTATCCACCTCCTCCCAACTCAGGCTTTATTCTGTGAGGTCGCTGGCTCCTTTTAAGTCGTACCCAGGAGAACTCCAGGTGGCTGGTAAGGGAGGTCTGGAATTACTCCCATGTGTGACGGAAGCCCAAAGTAGGGCCCTGCAGCTCCCCCTTGCGGCATCAGTGGAACCCAGCAGGGCTATGCTGACCAATACCAAGTCCCATATAGCCCTGTGGGCCTCAGATGGGTCTTCGCACCCCAAGGGGACTGCCAAATAGCAGTTTGGGGGACATAGTGCTCTTCATAAGTAATCTCACCATGTCCTTCCATTATGGAGGTATCACAGTTGAGTTATGGCACCGGCCACCTGCTGTCACAATTCATATGCTGTGTAAGATTTGAATCTTTAATTTGATATTAGATTGTCACTTTACTGTCATTTTTTATTATGCTTAGATATTTAAAGATTGACAGTTGGACCTTCATTATATCAAGAAAGATTGCTTCTTCATCCACCCCAGACAGTGAAAATCTGACGTGTTCATTCTGATAAACATATTTTGATTTATAGCTCTGAATATAACACATATATCATTTCCATACTACTAATTGTAGCATTGCTTTTACTGTGGCCCATTTATGTGTTTTATGTATGTTTATTCTGCATAATCTGATACATATATATTTTCTCACAGTTTGCAATGGCTGTGAATTTCTGTTACATGTACATTGATTGAGGGAGGCCCTTCTTGTAAATGATTTATCTATTTTTACTTCTAGGCGCTGGTTCTCCATTCAGAACAACCAGTTAGTATACCAAAAGAAATTCAAGGTAGGTCATTTTTTATTTTCTATGACATTTCCATTCACTGTGCAAAGCTGTTTATGGCAGCTGCCACAATGTTAAACAAAAACACTGGCATGTATGTATTTTTGAGACTGACCATGTTCTAAACCAGTGCTGTTTGTAAAATACTTATTTTGATGTCCCTCAGAAATTAAAATATACAGTTAAACTGCTAATGTGCCAGAATGAAACAGGAACTGGACCTATAATAAAAGATGAGTTTCATTATTATTGTTACCATTGTACAATGTCTGTGTTTCACAACAGTACCTCAATGCAGATTACATAGGTGCACTTCTATCTGGTGGCTACATTTAGGATAGCAGCTTCCCTGGTGTTCATATAATATGGATCAATGACTACGTTTCTCATTTTTCCATCTTTACAGGATAATCCAACAGTAGTGGTGGAAGATCTGCGTCTCTGCACAGTGAAACATTGTGAAGATATTGAACGCCGTTTCTGCTTTGAAGTTGTATCTCCAACAAAGTAGGTTGCATTCTACCTCATGTACACCATCTTTGAGTTGCCTAGAAATGACATTGCAAAGCAACTTGGGGAATTTTGTTTTACTTTGTTTTTAGTTGATGCCCTGCTGAATTCAGCTATTGTCTGTTTCGTGCACTGTTCTGGTATATGTGTTCTGTTTCTTGATGAACATTTTAAACTTAAGAAGGATTTAGCAAAAAGGGTGGTTATTCTAATGTTACCAGTTATTGATTAGTAAATTATAAAATTTGAAGACAACAGTAAAATTAGAGGGTAAAAGAGTCAGCAAAAATATTCTAAAGACCTGGACAATCGCTGAAATTGAATTAACACTTGAAAAATGCATCCTAATGTAGAAAAGTGCTACATGTAGGCCAAAACAAATATAAATATAAAATGGGCAATGATAATCTGCAGGAAGTAACATGTGAAAAGGATTTAGGGATTTATATCAGGCCCGGCCTTAGGCATAGGTGAAGTAGGCGACCGCCTAGGGCCCCGGCGTCCGGGGGGCCCCGGATCGACGGCGGCCAGGCCCCCGGCCTGCCCCACCCCTCGCATGTTTTAAAATAAAAATAAAATAAGAATTAAGTATTAACCCAGAAAATGATCATTTCTCAAACATTCCAAAAGTTTCAAATATCCCAAAAAATAAAAAAGGACAAAAAAACTAAAAAAAGAAAAAATACAAAAAAACTAAGCTGGGCTTAGCTACATACCGCCACGTGGTGCCCAATGGAAACAGTTCAAACTGGCTAAATTGTAGCAGCTAACTACTCCGGGCGAAAAAGGGATGCAGGGTGATGACCTCGTAACGTTACAAGAAAATGTCTCCTTGGTCTAATTTTCACGCATTTCGCAGAGCTTCCGGGGGGCTCCGCCCTCCCTCAGGGGGCCCCTGGACCCCCCTTTCACCTAGGGCCCCATAATACCCAAGATCGGGCCTGTTTATATTGACACAACATTCCCATTTTCTAAGCAATGTTGTATTTTGCAGAAGCAATTAAAAAGGCAAGTAACATATTAGGTTCTGTTGTATGAGCTGTTAAATATGTATCAAGGGAAAATTCTGCTCAGAAAGTGTAATGAGCTAGTGAGACTGTTGTATCTGGTGTACTGTGTGCATTTTTGGTCACCACACCAGGAAGACATGGTATCACTAGAATGTCCATTGTGAAAAACTACTGGGTGCATCCTGACACTAAATGACACATTCCACTGTGACAGGCCAAGAGAATTAGGCCTTTTAGTTTTGAAAAGAAAATACTATGTGGGGGCCTAACTCGGGTCTTCGCAATTCCAAAGGCACTGATAAAATTTTATCTTGGAGAATTCTTTCCATTAAATATTGATGATAACTTAATGATGGAAGACGAGAAGCCCTTCTGTACACAAAGGGTCATGGGAATCTTGAAACAAACTGTGTGGTTAATGTGAAAATCTTGACAGTTTTATTCAAATTTGATGGAGCAAATGGTCTCGTCTGTTTTATGAAATCAAGGTTTTTGTTTTGTGTGTTTCCCCCTTCCCCCCACCAGGAGCTGCATGATGCAGGCTGATTCAGAGAAGCTGAGGCAGGCCTGGATAAAGGCTGTCCAGACTAGCATTGTGACTGCTTTTCGAGAGAAAGGAGAGGATTCTGAGGTATCTCTCCAAAATTCCAGACGTCACTTTATGCTGCTTTCTAATCTCATAATCTGCACTTTCAATACCTAGCTCAATCTGATGAATATTACCAATTTTGTATTTTGTTTAAACAAAACGGTTTTCTATTTCTTAAATACTGAAATCTGTGGAAAATAAAATTTCTTGTATTTCAGAGCACATATTTATCATGCATCTCCTGTCACTTTAGCCCAGTTAGCTGACCCTGACAGAAAACACCTACATTTGAACTCTTAAACATTAGCTAAAAATGTACTTTGGTGAACAGAATGCAAATACGGTCTCAGGTTTTGGGGACAGCAATAGTAAGAATAAAAGTTACAGTGCATTTCAGGGTTGTGTTTTTTTTTTTATTTAAATGGTGACGTATGTTTCTGAGGTATTTGAATCATACAATCTGTGCCATTGTGGCAATACTCATTTTATAAAAGGAGACATATGAAAAAGAAAATGAATCAAAAGGTTAGTTGATCTGAATTCAGTTGACAGGCTAAACCATACATATATACTTTGCTACACCTCAGCTGCATAGTTTGATCCAAATGCAAGTTCTTTTCACTTTAATATCTTATTTTGTTATTCAGAAGCTAGACAGGAAATCCTCCACATCTACAGGTAGCCTAGATTCTGGCAGCGATCCCAAGGAGAGAGTTGTTAAAGGAGAAAACATACTACAGCGCATTCAGAGCAATGCTGGGAATGGCATGTGTTGTGACTGTGGCATGGCTGATCCCCGCTGGGCTAGCATCAATCTGGGCATCACACTATGCATTGAATGCTCTGGGATACACAGGTAAGACATTTGTTATATTGTCTAAGGTTTCACATAGAAAATACCTTTACCATTTTCTAGCTGATTGTAGTAGAAACACTTCCTTATGTAGGGTGCACCACCACAAGTAAACATTTGGCTTAACTTGTAGAGTAATTGGCAGTTGAGACCCCCCAATATATTAAAACAAAAAAAATTTTTAAAAATCTCTTTCTTCAGTTCAAATCTTTTGTTAGACCAATGGAGGTCCAACAAGCAGGCATTGTATGAAGGCTTGAGGAGACAGAATATGTCATATGGAAAATGAATCTCATTAGGACCTCAGTGTCATTGCTGCTAGTTGTCTCATTGCCTTTTGTGTAAATCCATGAACTGAGTACCTGACTATACAATCAGATTGATTAAACACCACTCAATTTGCAGCTCATAAGTATGAATGTATATAACACATACTGTATGTATATCACACATTTTACTAAACAATTGATATGATGCAGTGTTGACTAACATAGAACTGTAAAAATGGGCCTGCTTTTAGATAATTTTAAAATTCTTACTTTCTTTTGCTCATTTCAGCTGATTATGAGGCACTGATGATTCTACATTTCCATCTCTCTATCTCTCTCTCTCTCTCTTCCAGGAGCTTAGGAGTGCATTTTTCGAAAGTGCGGTCTCTTACTTTAGACTCCTGGGAACCTGAATTACTAAGGGTAAAAATATATATATATATATATATTTTTTATTAATCTGCCTGCAAAATTGTATGTATGCGTGGAATCATAACCACAATAAAGCATTCAGAATAAGTGGGCATAGTTAAAGGATCATGGCAGATCAGTGCAGAGGATAAAATCAAGTGCATCAACATGCAGTGTGAAATTGGCAATTCACTTTTGATATTACATATTCCGCATTCAGCAGCATAAGTATGTCTCTTGTGTTAACATAGATTTGAGACAATTTTTCTTTATAGATCTACACTCTTACTTTTTCATTCTGGAATGATAGCCTCTGAACCCACAACATTTTGACCCAGAACACAGTACATCTCAGTTGTACCAAGATGCTCACAAATAGCACACAAGTGGAGAATGTTAGTAGATCTTATAACATGAAATAGGTGAGGAAAACAATACAGAACAATGTTACAAAACATTCATAGAGGGTAACTAAGATGAGAAAACAGGATGCCTCCACTAAAGCATTTCCCAATGAGGAAAATATGTGGCTGTCAGTAAGCCATGAGAAACTCAAGGTGCTGTTGGACCAGAATCAACAAGAGTGTCATGGACAGAAAAAGAAACTGGTCTACTGAGAGAGACAGGATCTTGAGATAGGACAGGGTATAGGAGGCTGCCACTTTGATTCAAAGCATGTAGATGCATGAAATTTTGGAGATGCAAGGGAATGATAGAAATGAAGACTTAGGTTCTACCATAATGTACTTGAACTTTTCTTTATTGTTTTTATTGTATCCTTTTATTTTTCCTATGACAGCTGATGTGTGAATTGGGAAATGATGTTATAAACAGGATATATGAAGCTCGACTGGAAGAGATGGGTGCTAAAAAGCCACAGCCAGGTGATCCCAGGTATAATCTTCCATTTTCTTTCTTTCTTTTGTCTGAATTATTGTAAATGATACAGTTTTCCTTCCTCATCTGCAAAGGTTAATATGCTGTTCCAAATTGACCCCAGTATAGTGCCAGGACAGGCTTCAGCTCCTATGGTCATGCATTAGATTAAGCAGGTTTGGTAACAACTAGGAGAATGACTTGGCATAGTAGCCTTGTACTTTCAGTAAGAAAGTCTGTCTACATTAGTTTCTTTGCTTTCAGGCAGGACATTGAGGCTTACATCAGAGCAAAGTATGTGGAAAGAAGGTTCGTCCGAAAGCCCAGCCCAGCAGAGCAAAGGCTGAAGATCATATCATTGAAAAATGAGGAGAAGAGACTTAGTGGTAGCTTGGAATATCTTCCACCGCGCCCACCACCACCAACACCTAAGCAAAGGCCATCTTCTAACATTTCAGGTATGGTCTAATCATTACTGTGCAAAGAATTGTCACGTTGGAAGGCTGAAATTAGGAACTGGAAATGCTGATGAGTAAAGGCTTATTTATTTTAAGCTGCTTTCCCAAATGTACAACATAAAACACAAATTCCAAATCCGTTAGGTGCCCTCTTTTTTTTTTTCCCCAATTTTCTTGTTGAGAATAAGGCAGCAATAGGATAAGTAAAGCGCAATTCAAACAGTCCTACAATTGCTGAAGCACAGTTTTAACTGAAGTAGAGTCTTGGCATGTTTTGTAGGGAAAAAAAATTAATTTGTTAAAGGATAGGTTAACTTTTTTTTTTTTTTTTTTTTTAGAAGAGGTAAAATAAATGTATTTCTAAGGTCAAAACTAACGTCCTTTTATCCTGTTCCTCCTCCTTTGAAACATTCCCCTCTCCTTACCCCACCTTCCCCTCTGGCCTGCTTTCTGCTTCTTAACTAACCTGCACACTGTCAGCAGCTGCAGTCTGCAGTGACGAGGCCCGCCGGGAGTCTCTCTTCTGTCCCGATGAGCTTGATTCGCTCTTCTCCTACTTTGACACCTCTTCAAAGCTACGCAGTAGTAAGTAATGCACTCGCTCTGGGAGTAAACATTCTGCTTGCGGCTGACCGACACTTCTGCCACCCTTCATTCTGTCCAGGCTTTGTCTTTGGTTACTGCTTATTTCATTTCATGTCTGTGCCAATAGTGTGTGTCTAAACATTTAGATTTTTTTTTAACCGGCCCCCCCCCCCCCCCTTTTTATTTGATGAATGAAAAAACACACTTCTACATCTGACGATGTTTTTAATGATGTGATGTTAATTTTTTCTATTTGACTGTATGCATCTGTGTATGTATCATTTCTTCTACATTTTTTCAAGGGCAACTTGTCTCCTTTGTCAGATTTCAAAACCCTAATTCTCATATTGAGCAAGACAGTAAATATATTTTTAGGGGAACAAAAAAATATATTTATATTGAGTACTTCCTAAAACAGACAAAAAGTGTTTTTTGAATTGTAAATTATTAAATAATTAAGCAAGGTATTCACTTCAACATTTCTAGTTTTAATATTGATCCATTGAAACATTTTATTTTCCATCTCAGATTAAAATGTCAACATAGTGATGTAAGATTTTTACTTGTAAAAATAGTCCTGAAGACTAGTGACAGTATAACGTATCAGACAACAAATAAATTCAAATGCAGACAGTGAATAATTCATCAAATGCTAAATACAGTATTATACTATATACAATGCAGTACAATACAATTTATTTTAGTTAAGCCCAAAATCACACAAGGAGTGCCACACCGGGTTTGACTCTCTTAGAAGACAAGGTAAAACTCCCAAAAAAACCTTGTATGTAAAAAAAACTGAAAAACCCTTTGGAAAGGCAGTTCAAAGAAGAGACCCCTTTGCAGGTAGATAGTGGGTGTCAAAAAAGGGGTAATTACAATACAATACAATACACAGAACAGAACACAAGTAATCCTCAATACAATATAATAGTGCAATAGAAATATTACAAGTACAGAACAGAATTCAATAGTAGACGATACTATAATACTATGATTTGGATTTGTTCAGAGTCCTGGAGACCTCAGCCATCAAGCTGCCTCTCCTTATTGGCCATTCCACAGCTGAGTCAGTGCTAGGCCAGCCAATTCAATGAAAGGACCCCTGTACCCGACGATTCCTGTGATTCTCCATCAGGGATGACTTTACCTTAGGCAGGCAAAACAACTTGGCAGGTAGGCTGTGGCACCAAATGCCACATTTGAGTACTGAGAAGAGAAACAGAATAGGTGAGGGTTAGTAACAAATTATAACTATCATGTTACTTATGTTTTAGTGTGAATGACTAACAACAGAGATGCAGTCTGTACAGTTAATTAGCAGCTCTAGTCAGGATATGCTAAACTGAAATAGTGAATCTTCAGCCGGGATCTGAAAGCTGAGACTGAAGAGGCATCTCTTATAGTAGCAGGCAGACCATTCCACATTTTAGGGGCCCTGTAACTGAAGGCTCAGCCTCTCATTGTTATTTTATTAATTCTTGGAATCATTAGCAGACCGGTATCCTGAGATCTTAATATGCGCTCTGGTTTGTAACTTATGATAAGTTCAGACAAGTAAGCGGGACCTTGGCCATTTAAGGCTTTATATGTTAATAGGAGGATTTTGAAATCTGCCCTAAACTTAAACAGGAGCCAGTGTAAGGATTCAAGAACTGGAGTTATGTGTTCGTATTTTCTTGTTCTTATAATAAGTCTTGCAGCAACATTTTGGATTAACTGAAAGCTGTATAAAGAACAGTTAGAACATCCAGTGAACACCACATTGCTGTAGTCAATCCTACTAGAAATAAATACATGAATTAATTTCCCAGAATCCTTCTTTATTTAGAAAATGCCTTAATTTCCCAACATTTTTAAGATGGAAGAAACATGATTTGGACAACTTTGTAATGTGCGGTTTAAATGACATGCTAGAGTCAAAGATAATGCTTAGACTGCAGGCTAATTAAGTAAAATTAATGGTGATTCCAACTGAGTTAAATGATGACAGAATATTGTTGCGATCAGCGTCATTCCCTCCAACAATTAACATCTCTGTTTTATCTGTGTTTAAAGACAAGCAGTTCTCATCCATCCATTCCCTTAATTCACTAACACAACTAATTAAAGACAACATTGGAGAAACTTCATTTTCATTCGGGTAAAAATTAACATTGTTTTCTAATGATATTTTCCAGTGGAAGCATGTAAAGTGAAAACAGTAAAGGTCCCAGTACTGAGCCCTGTGGGACACCATATCTCATTTCTTTGTATATTTGTACTGGAATTGTATGTACTGGAATTGATTTAATAAATAAGAACTAAGCCAGGGAAGGGCAGTGCCTGTAAGCCCAACATCATATTCTAGCCTGTGCAGTACAATGATCAGTGGTATCAAACGCTGCATTTAAGTCTAACAACATAATTACAGTGGAGTTTCCTTTATCAGACGATATCAGAATGTCATTTACAGCACTCAGTAGTGCTGTTTCTGTACTACGACCAGTACGGAAGCCAGACTGGAATTTCTCAAATAAATATGTCATGTTTAAGGTGTGACTGAAGCTGATTGACGAATACATTTTCAAGTATTTTAGAGAGAAAGGGTAAATTTGAAATGGGGCTATAATTATTAAGTATGGGTGGGTCTAGGTCTGACTTTTTAAGTAATAGTTTGATGAATGACACTTTTAGTGCATCAGGTACTGTGCCATGCAATAATGAATTATTAATAATGTTAAGAATAGATACTGCAAGAACAACCATTGCGCTTTTTACTAATTTTGTTGGTACTGGATCTAGGGAACAAGCAGTAGGTTTCATTTTGGAAATTATAAGCCAAGACTTCCTGCTCTGTTACAGGATTAAAATTCATAAAGGTTGAATGCAATGTGAGACAGGGTCTGCCAAGGTAGTATGCAAGATCTGGGATCTTATATTTTTAATTTTCTCATTAAAGAAGTTAATAAAGTCTGTACTGCTAACTTCTGTTGGTGTTTTGCACTGAAGATCTGAATTCCCATTTGTTAAATTAGCCACTGTTCTAAACAGAACCCAAGGATTTTTATTATTGTTATCTATTATTTTAGAATAGTAGTCTGAGCTTTCTTATATTTTTTACACTCTCTATCCATGTAATTTGAAAGACCTGCAACTTTGTTGTTCTCCATCTGCACTCCAGTTTTCGACACTCTGATTTAAGAACTTGAATATTCTCATTAAACCAGGGAGAGTTTCTGTGTGTTTTGATGACTTTTATTTTTAGGGGAGCCACTGTGTCCAGAGCATCTCTCAAGATCATATTATAATGGGATATTAGCTGATCTAAATTGTTTTCCATGTTTACATTTGATGTTAACTGATCTAAATGCTTTTACACAATTGCACTTGACTGACTCACAGTATCTATAAGTTTTTCAGCAGAATTAAAATTTAGACATCACACTGTCTTTATTTTAATCTGTGGGTGTATCGGTAAGAGCAGAACCAAATCAAACGTAATTAAGTAGTGATCAGAAATAACTTCTTTTAGCTCTTCAATATTACATGATCATAATTTATAGCCAAATCAGATAAAAAGTTGCTAAATTCAGTCATGAACAATGAATTGTGGCCCTGGTGGTCTGTAGACTAGCACTATAATTGTTTTGGAATCGGTTTTAATATTTAAAATGAATGCCTTAAAGTCGCCTAAATTTTTAGAAGTGATTTGCATTTTGTTATAATTAATTATTCCTCGACCAGAATCTCTAGACTTATGAAGGAACGAGTATCCATCTGGTGACGCCTCAGCTAGGGGAACAGTGTTACATTTACTAAGCCAGGTTTCAGTGAGAAGACACAGATCAGATTTTGTATTTAATATAATATCATTTACCAAAAGGCTTTACTTCCAAGAAAACGAATGTTCATTAAGCAGTATTTAAAACTGAATACTACTTTCTATATACGCAGAACAACATATGAGAAATAATTTAAAAGCACTTGTACGAACAAGCACTAGTATGAATATGAGTGTTGGTTGAGTAGCCTTAGTGCTCGTTTATACTTCATGCTGAGAACACATACACACACGCATCATAGCTGGCATGCGTTCCTAGCGTTCATTTGACGTGTCCTCTGAACAAGTCCTTAGAAATTAACAAATCACGTGTGTGAGTTACAGTACCAGCAAAAATTCGGTGTGATAAAAGTCAGAATGTGGCATTAGAGTCTCTGTTTACTGTCTACATGTGACAGAAAGCTGCCTTGAGGATCATCCAGGATCGATGTACATGCTTCGATGTTTGATGAATGGTTCGATGTTGTGAAGCCAAATGCTGACATACAAATGCATTCATGGTGCTTTTATATTGAAGCGTTGCGTATTCCCCATCATAATGACACTGCCATTGTCCTGGCATATTTGGCAAGAGGAGGGATGGTCTGCAGACAGGCAGTGGCAGATCAGAGACTTCTTCAGTAGGAATAAGGAGAGATCAATGATTGGAGATATTGAGGAGCAAAACTGTTCAGATAACTGCAGGTCTAGACAAGAATTCTAAAGTGGTATCCTTACAGCTAATGCTAAGTGAGACCGAAGGAGAAGAAGTAGGAGTGAATCAAGAAACAGAAAACACCAGGTGAGCACTTGCATTCTATGGGAGATGGAGAGAGTTGCAGCTGAAGGAAGACACTCCAAGAGAGACTTGCAATAGTCCAGCTGATAAAGAACCTGTACCTAAAAAGGAGTTGCATGGTATAATTAGTGAAGAAGGATTGAATTCTTTGAATATTATGAAGAAAGAAACAAAGGACTGGGTTGTTGAAGATAAATGTTTGATGAATGAAAGTGAGGAGTCCAGAGTCACTCCAAGATTTGTGGCCATGACAGATGGTGAAAGAGTGATGTTTTCCAGAGTGATGCTTAGAGACAAATCTGAGGAAGGAGAATCCAAGGGCAAGTACAAGATATCCGACTTTGAAAGTTTAAGTTTAAAGTGATTATCATTCATCCATGAAGAAATGGTAGAGAGATAACTGGAGACTGTAAGAGGGTAATGAGAGAAAATCTGTGCCTTAGCAGCATAGAGTTGGTAGGAGAAGCCAGGAGAAGCAATGGTACTGCCGAAGGAACAAATGTACATTGTAAAGAGAAGTGGATCTAGTACTGATCCATGAGGTATATCGGTAGAAAGTTTTTGTGGAGAAGATAAGGAGGTAGACCAGGAGTCTCAAAAGGATCAGTCCAAGATGTAGGACTTGAACTAGTCCAAAGATGAACTGATAATTTCAAGTTTTCTAAAAGCAGAGATGAGCAGAAAGTGGTTAACACTAGAATTGCCAGAGACAAATATATGGGACATTGGATATAAATTTATGGTATGTGTAAAAGTTAGCTTTTTTCAGTTTTATTCTCTCAATCACGATCACGCTCTAACACCTCCCCCCCCCCAAAAAAAACCTCTTTGACTGTAAGTAACAGTGCCAGCGGTAAGTTCACACCAAATCTGACGCTGTCCGTTTTCAAATAATATTGCATTAGTGCGATGATGTTTTCTGATTGGTACTATTCAGGTCATAAAATGATTTCTTCAAAATGTCAAATATATTGTCTCTTTCTTTCAGGTGTGTAATAGAAACCACAGCATAGAGAGGAAGGACTGTCCTTGCTTGTGTGAGAACTGTTAACATTTGAATTTGATGATTGCATATAGTGCTGAACTGACCTGATAAAAGGTCATAAAATGAATAATTCCAAATATCATATATACCTACGTCTTTTTTTCATAAACCATAAGGTGCATACTAATTCAGCATGAGCAGGAACCCTCAATAAAACTGAATAAAAAAAATTCAAGTGACGGTGAGATACGAAGAAGGCAGATTCACCAGTGTTTGTGTGTCAACTTTTATCCCTCCAGATCAGAGAATGTCCAGTTCCATTGCCTCAAAACACCATTCACATCTGCAGTTATTCCCAGTTTCAAATAAAAACTAACAGCGTCGGATCCCTAGGGTGGCAGTATGTATCGTGATCGTGACTGAGAGAATAAAAATGAAAAAAAAGGTAACTTTTACAAGTTCAGTACTATAAATGTACACGGTCTGCTACAGACGCAAACCAAATGTATGTGTGTACTGTATAATATTAACAACTAGCAGAATACCCGTGCTTCGCAGCGGAGAAGTACTGTGTTAAAGAAGTTATGAAAAAGAAAAGGAAAAATTAAAAA
>JANRMT010062813.1:101574564-101652995 GCA_026402145.1 Polypterus bichir lapradei | reverse complement strand
TTACATTCCGTGTTTGTCAATCGTTGTAAAGATGACAGGTTTCATTCTGCATCAATAAACAGCTCGTCTTCTTCTTTATCTAAGACCTGACACACTGCATGCACGGGTTTTTTTTTACACTGTCTTCCTTTATCGGGACATTGAGTTTTTCCACCGTGTGCTTTGTTTCCGCAGCAGCTGCACTTATGAGAGGTGCGTAAATCCGAATGTTTGAGGAACTCCGGGCGTATCTCATCCACCCCCGGGGCCCTGCCACCAAATGCTTTTATTATACTTCATCATTATTGTAACAGCCATAGCAGGAATAGTCTGCAGAAAAAATCCTAGTGATATTCTGGTAACTGTTATGTAAAACATAACCACCAAAATCCTGAGAAGCTGTACCTTTTAACACTAGAATTACCAGCCCAACTTAAATCCTTTCGCACCTCTCCATCAGCGTCTTTTGTCTTGTAAATGTGTCGATAAACCCAAGCAGCAAGCGGCCTGCCATTCCATCCCCCCCACCCACGGGAAAGAAGATCTCCCAGTTCCTGGACTGATTATCTGGGAGTGAGCTACCTAGAGTTGTAAGGGGAAATAATTTCATGAGTGTTCTGTGTCTACAACAATCTCTGTAAACACATTGTTAAAACAGAAACTTTTTCATGTTTTAGTAGTAAATGACAAAACGTAGACATGAACTGTATAATGTGTGAAGGCTGACAGACAAATATCAAGTAAACACTTTCACAAAAGGTGCAAGTGCAATACGACAGCTTGCGAGGTGCAGTGGTAAAAACTGCTGAGTTATAATCCAGAGGTCGGGAGTTCGAAACCAGCTTCCTTGCAAATTTACCGTTTTGAGTGGTGAGCTCATCTCATCTCTATATATAATCTTCATTTGGATCTTGATCTTTGTTTGTCCACGAATGAATTAGAAGAAGAAGCACTAGATGGCAGTAGAGAGACAGCTAAAACATAGGCATTGCATTAAGAATATCCTCCAGGCTTATACTACTGAAGACTGTAGTACGCCAGTCACACCTCAAAACACAGACATTCAAACTAAACAAATTGTTGTGCTTTAAATTAACTAAAGAGATCTTCATTTAGATCTTGATCTTTGTTTGTCCGCGAACTCCACGCATGCGTAGACCAGCTAACAGTTTAGTACATTGTTACTCACGGATGTCAACAATGTGCCGGAATAACGAAAGGGTTGGTGGACAGTGTTACGCTGGTTAGCTCCTAAAGCCTGGTTAGAGAATGAGATTGCTGAAGATAAAAGGTACATGCCTATGTAACATATGAATGAAAGAAAGACAGTGGGTAAAATGAATGACAACGTAACAGCACGTTCCGGAAATTATTATTGTTACGTTGTAGCCGGCGAGTGCTGCGCGTCTCACAGTTGTACCGTGGCTTGCTCACATGTCAGTGAAGTGATCCCTATTTATGCTTTAAAGAGCCTGGATACCTATGTGTCCCCCTTTTATAACCATTGCTCCGTGTATATTGCCTTACTCTTTGGATTGCCACAAAGCAACCTGCGAGATTAGAGAATGGTTGAGAAGAGATCGTGAGAGGAAACGACAGCGTCGTGAAAACGAGACAGACTGTGAACGGACAGAAGCAGAGATGCTCCTACACCGCCACATAATTACGATTTGGACAGTAATTCCGAGTAGGCCGTTCCTATCGAATCAATATCCAAGGGTTTTCTTTTGTAATTTTGTTTCCCTTATAAAAAATCATAATGCTGTTCGACGAAGGGCCCAGTTCACAACTGGCAGCCACGTTTAAACAGGGAGCCCTTCACAGACAACTTTAACACGTGCAACGTAGTTGGGCGCACATGGCTAGTTGTTAATATTATTCAATAAAAACATACATTAGATTTGTGTCTGCAACAGATGGTGCAACTTTATAGTACTTGTAAAAGTTAGCTTTTTTTTTTTTTACTTTTATTCTCTCAGTCACGATCATGATACAGCACCCATCCAACCCCACCCTGTTTTTTTGTCAGTGCGGCTTTGACATCATGGACCATAAGGTAGATATACTAATTCAGCATGAGCAGGAACACTCAATAAAACTGAATAAAAAAAATTCAAGTGATGGTGAGATACGAAGAAGGCAGATTCACCAGCGTTTGTGTGTCAGCTTTTACCCCTCCAAATCAGAGAATTTCCAGTTCCATTTTCTCAAAACACCACTCACATCTACAGTTATTCCCAGTTTCAGATAAAGAGTAACCGCGTCAGATCTTAAATCTTTACGAGCCATGCACGATGGCACAGCGCTTTACTGCATTATTATTAACATGTTTAGTAGTGGAACATCTGCAAAACATGTAGTTAATTTGACAGTGTTACAGTACTTGGGCCTTGTTTGTAGTACTTAACTGGTCTCCTGCGCTACAGGAGTGTGACTTGTCTTGTGACTTGTCTTGCTGCTGCACAGACCGCTCTGGGGAACAGAAAGCAGGGTGGGGTGGGCACTTTATGTTAGGGTACAGGGCACCTTTCCTAGGAAGAGTTAAGTGACAGTGGGTGAGGGATAAGTTGCAGGGCATTTGCACCAAATAATCAGATCAGTATTTAGATGGCAAAATGAAACTCATGGATTCGGGTCAGCTGGAATGAGATTACAGTATAAGAAATATATACTTCATAAACAAAAGATTACATAGTGGTAAATGCTTTTTAAATTTTATTACATTTGTAAAATCATTAGGAGGTGAGAAAATGAAAGGTCTTAATTCTTGAGTTGTAGTTTTAAATATGGACTACCATTTTAATTATGCATAAAATGTTTATTGCCAAAATATATACTGTATGACACATACAAACAAATAATAAACACAGTATAAATCTTTAAAAAAAAAAAAAAAGCTGCAAATCAATCAGATGTTCATAAGATATTTATTAAGAAGACACAAGGCTAACGTGTTAAACTAAAGTGCCTAATGTATACTAAGCAGTAATTTCAAATTCTTCTCTTTGTATAATTGAATATGTGAGCTCCTGCACTTAACATAACCCTCCTCAATGTCCAGACTTAGACCAGTAGTGTCTAGTTGAATTGAAGGACAAAATAAAAAGGTGCGAGTTCACTAAAGTAACTTTTCTTGCTGTTTGTCTGATTGCACTGGACGACTCATTCAGTTCCTTTTTCTCAGTTTATTACTTTCTTTAGTGGAAAGGGTAATATTCCTATCTACTCTGTCTCTGGTAAAATCTACCTTACACCTGTACTGTTCTCTGTTTGCAGCAAAAAGATATGCGGTTTGCTCAACTGCCATAGTACCTTGCATAAAGGAACACCACACCTAAATTACTGTAAATCTTAGAAAAGCAGATACTGAAAAAATTGAGTTTTTGTGATCAGACAATTTAATGATCACAGGTCTAGTTTTTTTTTTTGTTTTTTTTTTTTGTAGTGAAAACTGGCAAATTTAGATTGGCGGCCACTCGATCGTTGTAAGTTGTCTTTCCTGTGGAGTTGTCTCTTTTCATTCTCAAGATAGTAATACTGTTTTCTCTTTCATGCATCTAACTATTTTGTTGATAAAAAAAAAACATGCTGCCTTTAGTCAGACCTTGCAATTGCAATGCTATTATTGTTACTGACCATGCTCCACTTATTCTTTATAGTAAAGTAGCAACTTCTATTAGTCTGAAGGGTTATAATATTCCACAGAAACTGGCGTTTCTGTAGAAATCTCTTTCAGAGCTATCTACCAGAGTATTCAAAGCTTACTTGAGGAGATGAACAATTATTTGTGTCTCACATAAAACTACAAAAGAAATGGATAATGAAATTAACAGATTATATTTCCATACTTGATGATGAATATGCTAAATTACGTACTGCTGGTCTTTACAAAAAAGCTTGGCATCCTAAACAGAATTTAATATACCAACCAAAAGAGATTTACCACTTAAATCACCTCATTCTTTTTATAAACAGAGAGAAAATATTGATGTTTGTACATCAAATGTGTAGTTGTCTAAAACGCTATGGCAGAAATCAGTGCAGACACCCACCATAAAGACTATGAAAGATGGAGAGGAAAGCAATGTATTCAAAGAATATTATAAAATACTCTTGCGAATAGTATGATGTGCCATACATTATTGGATTTAACCACAACTGAAGACAGTGTGCATAAGAGAAGTGCATGAACCTTTAATGCTATCTGTTTACTAAATTTAATAGATGCTATCCCCATCCAGAAGGTTTTTTTATTTATTTTTTTTAATTTATATAAAAATCAAGTTATTTATTTCTGTCTTTCCAAAGAAACAGAAATGTAAATTCAGTAGGCCAATATTAGTGCTAAACACTGATATTAAAACCATGTGTAATAAGACTTCACTAATTGCATCTTCATGTAACATTATCCAGGAAGATTTAATATTATTAAAATGAGTAATATACCATAGTTTGTGGTGTTACATGTTGATTAGTACATGCATACAAGAATTTCATTGTACAATGTGACAATAATGACCCTATAAACCTATAGTTTTCATGTTTTTCTAGTTGATTCTAATTTATATTAATCAACCCTTTAAAACCTGAAATAATAAAAAATAAACAATGCAGAAACCTTAAGCCAAAGGCAGGCACAGATTTTCCCAGTTTTCAAATGTGACACTGGATTAGTGGTGAAATATTATCATTTACTTGGCTTTTAATCTATCTTGGAAAATCCTTGTTGAAATATTCTGAACTGTCTGTAACACACAACAGAATGGACAATGCACATTTCTAAACTCAACTTGGTAGTGCACAACTGATGTGATCAAGTACATTTTTGCAAATGTGAGGTTCATGATTAATTATAAAAACAGCTTCATGATTTGCAAGGTTAATTATTTTCAACTGTGATTTCTAGGAATGTTAATGTCACATTGAAGCCCCCATCATAATCACAATGTCAATTTTTTCTTAATAAGTACAATATGGCCAGCCTCAGCAATAGTTCTTGCACTTTGTAATGAGGCTCATATGTTTGTGTGTTGTTTATTACCATCTTGATTGCGATATAGCTTCGTAGTTGTGCACCACTGACTTGGGAGATCAGTTAAGTCCTTTTCATTTAGATTGACTGTGGTAGAGATTGATATTGTTTGTCTGATGCTGTTTGTGAAGAAGTACCAAAAACTAAATTGCAATTCCGATTTATGAGGTTTGTCTTCCTTATACGATATAAATTTGAAATATTCTTGGGTTGTAAGTCATTAGCTTTTTTTTTGTACATTATTGAATGTTACAATTTGCAGTGAATCTATCTTCTGTCTTTTTTACCTGCAGTAAAGAGTGCTGACAATGGTATTCAGAAGAGTACAAATGCAAATCAAGAGGTGCCAGTCTCCCCACCGACTGCAAATAATTTGAATGAATCTGGTAAGCTGATCATGCTATCTGCCATGAGGCTGACATGTGCTTTCATACTGATTACTTTTTCCATCTGGCTGACCATTTAAAGATTTCCTGAAACTTGTCTTCCAGAATCTAGGAGCCACTCTGCTGTCTTCCCTGAATTGAAAGAGTACACTCCTGGTCTACAGCTGTACTGTGCTGCATATGCATGCAAGCTGCCAGAAATGGCTGAGGCATTGGCTTATGGTGCAGATGTCAACTGGTTGAACATAGAAGATGACAACAGAACCCCACTAATTCAGGCTGTACATGGGGTATGCTCCTGTCTGTTGCTGTTTCACATTTGATACATAATTACTCTATAAGTTAGTTTTATTCACTAGTCATAAAAATACAATTTACAACTGTATTGTGGATTATCATTGTATCAGTTTCTTTTGCATCTTTATATGCTTTTAATACATTTACATGAAACTAGGTAAACATGCTATATAGTAGCAACCTATACCATCTGCATAGTTTGAAAGTTAATTGAAGACAGTAATACTATGACATTTGAATGCTGCATTTATTGTTGAAGAAATGTTATTAAATATTCAGTTATCTTATTGCTACTGTGCAACCACTAGTGATGTTAGTATGTACTTTCTTTGCAAAAAAAAAAAAAGATTTTTGAGAATATTAGTACTTGTCTGTTTCAAATGAATTCTCATTTCATGATGATGCAGAAATACACTGAATATTGTGAATTTTTAATTAAAGTAAACCAAAAATCATGAAGTCTCCTGTATAACAAAAATGACATGGCTCATCACAGCGATTGTGAAAGGGGAAATCGTCTGTTTAAAACCTGCCCAAAAAGGCTATCAAATTTAAGACACATTTGACTCTTTGGCAAGTCTTTCTTCTACTTAGTTCTAATATTATATATAGTGTATACTGTATTTTATATTGCATATACCTTATTTATTAGGTATTATTTATTTTAATGCCCAATTTGTTTGATTTTGTATGTATGTCCTTATTAAATTAGTACATTCATTTAATAATTACAGACAAGCTGCATATAGGATAATATTCTTGCTTATTTAATAATTGATGCATACTTTATCTTGGGTGGGTTGGAAAAATGCTGAAATAAATCTTATTTATTTTATTTAAGATCTGCATAGAAAATATGAAAGGGAAAAATTGGCTTGGAAGAAAAGGGTTAATATGGTGTGTGACAGACATTCATTCTGGGCAGTTGCATATGGACTTATTATGTAGAAGGGTAACTGAAATGGAGTTTGCAAATGTATGCGAACAGGGTCTTTTCAAACATTTATACTTTACCAATAAAATCACTTATAGAGACATGACAGCCTCAAATTGAATTTTGCTTGCTGTTGCCAAGCTCTGTCTGTCTTCCAAAAATCCGTAAAGCTTATTTTCCTTATTCTTTAGGGCTCACTGGTTACATGTGAGTTTCTACTTCAGAATGGTGCTAATGTGAACAGTCAAGATGTGTTTAAGAGGGGACCTCTGCACCATGCTGCCATCCTCGGACACACAGGGTATGCCTAAAATCTAGCCAAACTAATTGAGAGAACTCCTCTGAATCCGTAAATTCAAGTGTTTCTTAGAATGGAAATATTTTTCCTTACGATTTTTAGAGACAAGTGTTCAAAGGGACTCTCTAATATTTTGTATTTTTGCTGAAATTGCATTTTTTTCTGTTTCAGTTTTAATTACTTACATTGGTTCACTAAAAAGACAAGTGAAAAAAAAAAAACTGTTCTGGCATTCAACCTTTTAACTATATACAGTATTTAGCCTTTTTTGCCTGATGTGGCAAACAAACATTTCTTTCTCTTTAATGACAACAAGTTTCCTTATTCATCCAATGTTATAAAATTTGGTCAATCTATGTAAAGTAAAAAAATAATACAAAAGTATTCTAGTTTCATAATGTAAAGTAACCGTGTTTGAGGGCGCTTAAAGGGGAAAGCCATTTTTTTATGCATGAATGGGACCTCCAAATATTTCTTTTTGTTTTTTTGTTTCTCTATGTGCTATTTATTTTCACTTCAGGCAAGTGTGTCTCTTCCTTAAAAGAGGAGCCAGCCAGAATGCCCTTGACATTGATGACAGAAGCCCTTTGTCTATAGCTGTGGAGGCTGCCAATGCAGATATAGTAACATTGTAAGTACATAATTCCTCTTATTTAATTTTTAAGCAGTGGCTAGTTTTAAACTGAGGTATAAGAATACAAATACCCTCTGTAAGTAATGGGTATTACTTGTAAATATACTATATGTATGACAGGCAGGTAACATAAACTGAACACCAGAGATTTGTGCTATATAGAATACTCTTTGCTTTTGCTCCTCAGAAGAAATGGATTGCAAGATAATATGTTAGGGTGGTGGGACACAATTTCTTTCAAAACTCTTTCTGCCATGTTGGCTAATAAAATAGGATGAAGGGGAATGTGATCTTTCTCTCAGACATGCATTTCAAAGCAGCAGTGCAAAAATGAACTCCATTTGAAACATGGAATTTTATGAGATGGCAGGTACCTAGATTTTCATTTTGAACTTACTTTCAGTGCACAGTTCACAAATTCTCTCTGGGTACATGTAGGTTCCTTCAAACTGCCACATGCACTCCCTCAACTATTTCAGTTTGTCCCAAATCTAGTAACTATGCATTTTACGTTAATTGGGGACTATACATTTTGACCGTATAAGAAAGTCTGTAGATTGCTGTGACCATCCAGTTTCTGTCTAGGTTTGTTTTGCCTACGTAAGCTCTGTCTCCCTGTGACAACATATTGAAAAAAGTGGGTTAGGAAAGTTTGTGGATGGATAGGAATACAACACTTGAATGGTTGTACATAACTATCCTTCTTGGACCAAATTGTGTATTAATTGAAGTAGATCAGTCCTATTATGTCTAGTTTTTATCTGTTTAAGATGTAGACACTATTGAAAGTGACTGCTGATGGGAAAACTAGCTAAATATTGGCAGGCTTGATTGCTTAAAGATGAAGGTCTTTACATGTGACACAAGAAATCATTACAATACATCATTACCTTGCATCTGCAGTACAGCTTGGCGTTATTGCCTATTGTCTTAGTAGCTGAGGATAAAAACAGCACCCCCATTAGTAATGCACTTTGTGACCACTGGGATGTTATTTAACTTGCCTGTTCCAGTGGTACAAATCTAAATCATAATATGATATTTAATTAACACTTGCTTTTATTATCATTGAAATGGTTTATAGTAAAAGGGTAGATTTTACATGTTGTCGGTGATGAGCTTTAAACATGATTTTTGTATAGTGTGTATATGTAAATTAGTGACACTTTTAACAATAGTAACATTTAGACAATTAGCAGTGGCAGTAGGCCATATGGAGGGTGTTTTAAGTACTATAACTTAAAATTGTTCAATTCATCAGTTCTTTAAAAATATTTTTTTCTTAACATGTTGTATGATGTTATTGACACCCTGATATATATTATCCAACATGTCCAAAATGGTACTCCAGAAATGATCTTCCAGAAAGCATCCTCATTGTATAACTAACCCAGAATGATGGTAGATTTATTATAAAAACTCTAATGTCACTATTGTATTGGGTGGAGGGTGGTGGTTTACATGTACTTTATTGTCAGAGAGATTTGTTATGCTGACTAAAAAATCAAAAATCCATCCGGATTAATGAGATAGCGTTAGGATGAAAGCATTAAACTATTGCAAAACAATGCAAGTACCTCAGTACAATGCTAAGTGTTAGTTCTGATGATCGAAAAGTTTTTGTTCCCATATTATCAAACCTCTTAAGTTCAGCATCCTGGCAGCATCTCAGATAAGGCATTAATTGACCCTGGATAGGGATGTCTGCCAGTCAATAGACACACAAACTTGGGAAACTTAACACTCACTTCCTAATACAGGGCCAGTTTTGAGGTACTGGTCAACTTTACCTGCATTTCTTTATGATTTGGGAGAGAAACTGATGTATTTGGTGAAAACCTTCACCTATATGAGGGTAATGTGTAAGAGAGTGCTTGGTCTGTGATTTGAACTTGTGACTTTGAATCAGTGAGACTGAAAATGATAGATTCTGTAATCATCTAGGAGAGTTAGTTTATTAGTTTATACAATGATGCTCATAAGTGTACCATATTCCAGACAATCCTAAGCTAAGAGTCAGTGATTGACTTTTCTGATATACTGTCCATTCTGAAACTATTTGTTCTACATACCTAGGTAAGGAATTTGTACCAAGCTGTCAATTAGATTACTATTAGCTGTTTAGTTGGGATAGGTAGACAGGGTGCAGATCAGAAAAACATGGCACACCTAAATTAGTAAGCTGTCCTGGGATATCCTTCCTGCCAGAAGCCATTGTTTATGATGAGTTCAGCTCATCTTGATGAAGGTCAGAAACATATAGTCTATGTAGACCTTGTACTACAGTAATAAAGGCGGCTACCAGGAGATGTAGCGAAAAGCTGCTTGCAATAATTATAACCCTGGGTGAGAAGCTGTAATGTTCAGTGTTAGTAGGTAGCAGGTGGGCCTTTCAATTTACCTTAAGGTAAAAATAGCAAGCTGAAAAGGCAGGAGGAGGAACTGAAGGACTGCTTATAGGAAGAATTTGCTGAAGCCATGGAGAAACAATTTAGGGGCCATATTCAATCACGTATCATTTGACAAGCTGAAAGGTGGTAGGGGGAAATAATTGACCAGACAATTTTTAATTAAGATGTTGCAAGTGCCCCCCTTGATTTATGAGTAATATCATATGGGAACTCTTTGAGAAATTCTTGAACTCTGTGAATGGATGTTCATCTGCTATAACTTTTCATTTATGGTTAAGCCTTAATTGCTATCTGATATTGTCAGTGAAGCACTTAAGGACACCCATCCAAAGAATAAATACATCCTGAAACTGTTAAATAATAGCACCTATTTATGTAATAATAAATTAACTTGCTTGAAAACATAAGTATGTGGTTATTTTAATAATAAAGGTGTACTCTTCTGAGCTTATAGTAAGCAAAATGCAGCCACTCAAAATGAAATAACTGCTACACTTAGTCTTGGGTGCCAGTGCTGTTGCATATAGCCCCTATAGGCAGAAGGACTTCAATTCACTTACAATAAGCTGCTTGTGCTTCCAAGTATGGAATCTATATGTTTTTTTTTTCCTCTTTTTTTGGCAGATTGCGTTTGGCGAAGATGAACGATGAGATGCGTGAAGCTGAAGGACTCTATGGACAACCAGGTCAATATTCTACCAACAGCCATACTGAAATGCAGTATAAAAAGTGCATACAGGAATTCATAAGCCTGCAGCTGGAAGAGTCCTAGCTTTATTTTCAGGGAATAGTTTAAAACTTCTTTGAGCTACTGTAGTTAAGGTGTAAACATTAGTTTAATGAGAAGTAAATCTCTGCAGTAGACTCTCTTGAAAATTAAATTATCTGCCAAACTGTCAGATTTGCTATTTCATGCACACACACAAGCATAGGCACATTCAGGTGTACAATAAAGTGGTGAATTGAAAGGAGGAGAAACTATGAGGCTCTCACTTGTACTCCTAAGATAAAAGCATTAAAGGGCACAGTGCAATATCTACTGGTTTGTCAGGGTCAGGCGTATGAGGAATAAAAGACCCAACCAGGAAAACAAAAAGTGATTCCTGATAGTAGCAACCACTTGTGAGTGAAGTGAAGCTAAATATACTGTGGTTAATGAAATATGCTGGCATTCATATTTAATTGACAAAAAAAAAAATCATTCAAATTGAAGTGTAAGAGAATTGGTCACGAACAAAACTGGCATGCCTGCCAAATTTTGAAAAGGTAAGATAGGAATCTACACACTGATGAACTAAGAAAATTATGAACACATTTACAGAAATCCATTATAAACACATGATGATGTCTAATGAAATTATTTGACCAACTGAATGTCAGTTAGATAACAGTTTAACAGCAATATTATATTTACATGTTTTAGTAACATGCATATGTGCATTAGGTTAGAAAAAACCAAACAATTATACAAAATGTGCATTTCAACAAATATATAATAATTATTATACATAAATCCTACCTAAAATGAGTTTACTCATTCCAATTGGAAGAGTTTAGAGCTCACTTTACGTTAGACAGTTTTCACCAGGATCAAGTGCAACTCTAACCTTTCACCTCATTCTTTAGAAATGTTCAGTTTTTGACAGTGGCACCTAGATGTTTCTTGACAACATCTGGATCAGTCAGGCCATACGTACCATTAAGTGTCAGGCTTCCTCTACTTTCATTATTCCAAGCTGTAATTCTTCCTTGCTTTCCACTGCATCAGAGTTCATCACTTGAGTTATTTGGTGAATCTGGTTATGCAGCTAGTCTCCTGTCCTGGTAAGAAGTTTGGGTATCCGATTGGCATCATTTTAAATGATATACCAAGTAAACTTTGGCAACAGCATTTCACGTAAAGTGGTGCAAGTTAAAATGTAACCTTTCAAAAACATTTTTCAGTCTTTCAAGGGTTCTTATTTGTAAGCAAAATAAATTTACTGCTCATTATTCAGTATTAGTTTAGGAAGCAGGGGAGTTTAATGCATCATAGGAGTGGTGCCTTTCTTGGCCTTGCCAACAAACTTTTGTATACAAAAAGAGCAGTAGGTGTCTACGTGCTGAACATTAAACACATTAGTCATTATGAATGATGATACTGAACAGGGCTGACGGAGGTCTTGTACATAGTAGAGGAGGAAGAAGAGAGCTGAGACTGGAAGATGTTTGTGTGTGTGTAGTAACTGGAAATGCAAATCTGCATAGTAAAATGACACCAAAGTATTCAGGTCACTCTATAGCAATGCAAACTAATGAATCTGTCAAAAGCCAGAATCCCATCATCCATCTGTTAGTTCAGCATAAAAACATTCTTCCATCTTTTTTTTGGGAGAGGGGGCAAAATAGTGTTTCTTAGCAGTGAGTGTAAAAGGAAAAGATTCAGAGTTATTTGAAGTAAGCTGTATGTCTGACTTTGGTAAACTTTTACTGAAGATCACTAAACTGAGCCTTTCATTTTTAAGACTGCAGATTATTCTTTTAAAAGGATTTTTTTTAAATAAAACGTTAATGGTGGGTGAATGTTTGTCGTTTTCAGTTCAGGAACATACTGACTGACTCACTTTTGGCATCTGACTGTTAATCAGCAGTATAACCTGTAAATTGTCATCCTTTCAAAAACAAAAATTCCCGGCCCTGATATGCCATCTACTGGCTGGTAGGAAGTGGTAGGGGTTGTGTGCATTTCTTTCAAGTCTCTCAAGTGTTCTTCTTTGCACAATATGCCCATAGAAGATAAAGCTGCTATCTTGTAATAAATAACCAAACTGGTTTAAACCAGCTGGGCAGCTTCTTGAAGAAGATGCTCCTCATTTTGCCAAGGCCCTTTTTTAGGTGTTTTTTTTTTTTTGGGCCTCTTTTTTTCATGACTGCTTTTGCATATTTAAAAAATTTGAAGACTTTAGTGTTTCTTTTTAATTTCAGAATTTAGGGAGGAGATGAGTTTTATATGTTGCAGATTTTCTTAACAATTTTATAAGAAATGTCAAAGGACACCCCAAAGCTCTTTACATGGGTGGTAAGCCACTGTAACCTGAACACAGGAGCTAACTGTCTTAAGCCACCCATCTCCATTGTCCGACATACAGCTTTCCACCAAACTGCCCCTCAAAGTGTACCATTAAGACAGTTTCTGACTTGAGATGTGTTGTTTTGTGGTGTATTAATGATGTTAAGGCCAGGTACAATATAGTTGGGGTGTGCAAGTTTGGCTTTAAATGTGTTCATCCCTGTGCCCACTGTGTGTGACTGTACCATCCTGGGCAGCCCACTTCAGCAGAGCCTGTTCTAATTTGTACACTGTCTCCCTCACGTTTGTGCCTTTTCTGTTCTCAGATTGGTTCTTTGAGTTGCAAACTCCAGTCTGACTGTATTTTTGTATATAAATCCTGCACTTTAAATATAAGTTGTTAGCAAAATATAATGTTGACTTGTGCTTTTTTCACCCCCACCTTCTCTGCCTGTCTCTGCACCTCCTTCTTTTACTTTGTAACATTGTGAACACAGAGTATCCTGCCTGGTGCTTATGTTCTTTGCCCAGTCATTTGCAAAGTGCCCATAGCTAAACAAGTGCTCTTGGTAGTTTATGAGCAGATTTGCACCCATGCTACAGTCAAAGTCTTTAGGACCTTTCCTTCGTCATTCCACAGCTTGTAGTTACTGTGTTTCAATTGGGGTCCAGTAGAAGCTCAAGAGATAAGAGCAATCCTAAAAACAAGCACATCTCTCCTCCACCCTGCTTTGGTTTTTAAAACAGACACAGAAAGATGTAACTGAAGGACAGGAGAGAGTGCCGTAACCTCCACATAAACATTAACCAATATTTTGTATCACTGAAGAGTATGGGAAGAACACCAGGATGCCGCAGTTTCAAAGAAATTAGAAATGCGGCTCTTTTGCCGGGGGCTAAACACAGACTTTTACCTTCAGGAGCATGCAGATGTGTTGCCATAAGGTTGCAGTAGCTGATGTGACAGTGCCAACCCTGTGCCAGACTCCACTTTCAAGGTGCTGCACACTGTCACCTTCACAGTGCCATCACCAAATTAGAGGTCAGGAAAGGACAGTTTTGGAAATCTTAATATTTTGAGACAAAAGAAGCACTTAAACTAAGGGTTTCCTGAATTTCTATCAGACGATGTGATGTTTTCTCTTTATCTGAAGAACCATATATGCTGTGCTTCCTCTGGCCTTGACTTTATTTTAAATTATGCTATAGCACATCCATATAGCCTGATGTGAGATTTAGTAGACTTTGTCTGCACTTTGGCCAGACGTTGTTTGCATCTAAACTAAGCTCTCTTCATTTTATAGATTTTTTTTTCCCATTAATTGCCACAGAGACGGAGAGAAAGAGACTCTGTAGTGCAAGATGATAAAATCTAAAACCAGTTTGGTTTCCATTGCTGATCAAAAGACAGAAGACACCGTCACAGGGCTAATGACATTACCAAACAATATCAAATATCAAAAAGAAAGATTTAACAGTGCAATAAAAAAATGCAGAAAATAAGGGAGTTGGGTCAGTGGTCATGAAACTGTATCGTATGTGCACATGTGATGCGTGTTCACTCCCATATGGGCAAATGTCTTTCTGCTTGTTGAACTAACTCTCGCATCTCTCCTTTAATTCTTTTTGCTCAACGGCTCCACTTAACGCTTTCTATCCCTCTGTGGAGCTGCTCTGATGCCACATCAGGTATGGCTGCTTTTCCTTTTGCAATTTCTTTCTTTCATTTTTTGGTTTATTTGCTCCTAGACTCTGCTATACTCAATGCTGATTATTAAAAAACACAGGTGTTTCCTGCCTGTTCCATTGCTTTCTCAGTACTTAGATCCATAGCTCAGTTCTCTGTTTTAATGCCTATTTTCTCTTCCCCCTATCCATTGCAGGTGATGAAACATACCAGGATATTTTCCGAGATTTTTCCCAAATGGCTTCCAATGAACCAGAAAAACTTAATCGTCTCCAGCTGTCAGATTCACCGCGGCTGTGAAGCTTGTGCTTCTTAAATGCATTTCCTTAACCTTAATGACATGTGGCCCATCTTCAGATTAAATCAAAAACAAAAAACAGCAGCTCACCAGGTGAACCACTTTGGACTGAGAAGGCCAATTCCTTTACTCTACTGTGCTGGTTTGTGGTTACTGTCATATTT
Organism: Polypterus bichir lapradei; assembly: GCA_026402145.1. Taxonomy (NCBI): domain Eukaryota; kingdom Metazoa; phylum Chordata; class Cladistia; order Polypteriformes; family Polypteridae; genus Polypterus; species Polypterus bichir. The sequence goes on along the minus strand of JANRMT010062813.1, from coordinate 101,637,826 downwards.
ATGCTAATAATTTACAATGCAAAACCCCTTTTGGTATGTTAAATGTTATATAGGCCAGTTCTAAGGGTAATGGGGGACCGAAGATAGCTGCCCTGGCTCCAAGTATTCAGCCACTGTGTGTGTGTGTGTGTGTGTGTGTGTGTGTGCACATAAGCGTACATGCGTGTGTGTCTACTTTTACTATATCCATTTCCCTGTTTGCTTGTGTGCCACTATGTCAGTGCCTCCGTGTTTGTTTGTGTGTATGTGTGCTTTGCAATGCTCCAGCTTGGGATGTGGTGCCGTTTTCACTAAAATATTGGGCAGGCCCTTTGTGTTTTAGTGTGGCAGGGAGCCGTGTTCTGTTGTTGGTGTCAAGTGGGTCAGGTCGACAGTGGCAGAATTCTGTTTTAGGTTGTTTTTCTGTTGAGTGTAACATGAAAATTTGTGCACAAATTGTCAACAAAAAGCTGATTCACAAAAATAGAAATTGGATTCACAAAAGTAAAAAGAATGAAGAAAGAAGCAACAATGGAAAAGGAGGAGGAGAATAATGCTGCCTCCTGTGTGTGCAGTGGTGATTCTGAACTACAGTACAAACTGATTTGTGCCCTCTGATTCATGCCTCAAGCAGTGGAAGCCATCTGTGTGGAAGGAGAGTTGATTGTCTGCTACACTGTTGACTTTAACTGCTTGGTGTTTGCTGAGGTTGAAGGCTTCAGATGCATTCCTTAACACTTGAGAAACTTGCAGGGAGTTTATAATTAAATCAACAAAAGAATAAACATGAAGGATATAAAAGGAGAGGCTTAATGAAGATACCGTTAATGGCAAGCCCTTGAGTTACTTGGCCCGCTCTGTTAGAGGGCTGCTTTTATACATCGAGGCGTCTTCAGCACTTCACTTGTTTATGACAAAAGTGTTTTTAAAACAGTGCCAGCCAGGGTGCTCTGAGACACCCCAAGACCCCAGGTAGGAGGGCTGCCATTTTCATTCATATTTTGTAATCTCTGCTGAATGTAAAATATGTAAGTATTGTATATATCAATAGAATTATTGCTTTTAGAATATGTTTAATAAAATTATTCTGGTACTGAAGTTGATGACAAATTTCTATCAAATATGTTTGTTCATTTTTTTCTATCTAAATGTCCTGGAATAAAATACAAAATTGCATTTTGATTGTGAATGTGTGCACTGGGCTTTTGTTGCCAGTTTCCATTTTTTTTCCCCCGGTCTGGTTCTCAGCTGGTACAAAGTCAGCGTGTTCTGGACATGCATGGACACATAAAGGGCCGCAGCACCACCTTTTATTCCTAGGCAGCCTGGGAGTCTGAATCTAAGGAGCAGCTTTTCAGGGTTTGTTTATTAACTTTATTGATCTGGTCATTTCTGTTGAAACAGTTCATGTAATGTAAATATTTAATTAGTAGTCTCTTTTTACATCACAGGCACAGTGGCTTAATAATTAAGGTGACAGTCTATAAGCTCCAGAGTCCTGGGCCTATCACGCTTTGTGTGTATTTGTCTTAATTTTTTTTTTTTTTTTCATCCAAGGTCAGGATATGTGACAACTGTTGATGGATCATGTAGGGAGGCAAAGGTGCCAGCTGAACCAGCAACATTGAGGTTTATAGTCGAGAGCCTTGCCAGTACGTTGTAGCACCAACCTGACCAGTTTGAACCTATCTTAACATATTGCTGTTTGTTTCATGATTTACTACTGACCACTTCCTCAGATTTAAGTTCAAGCTTAAGCCTGGCCACTGGTTTTGCACAGTTCACATATCCTCTACATGTCCTATGCATTTTCTGTGGGTAATTCAGTTTCTTCTTAAATCTCAAAGACAAAGTGGCATCCAGTCTAGGCCTGGCCCCTCATGACCATTAGTTTAGCAAATAAAGGTAATGCATGTTCAGAGACAAAAGCAGAATTTGGTGTCACTAACTTTGATGGTGGTGTGTGCTCACCCCTTAGGCTTGATTTACTATATCCGTTTATTTATAAATGGATTACTTACCATGGAGCCATTTGCTAACAATTTATTTAGTGTTAAAAATACCAAGTGTGACTAACTCCTCACTCTATGGTTCACAGTCATGTGCATCAAAGCCTGGTCTCTGTCAGGTTACAGGACGAAGAGCACAAAAAACACCTGTGTTCTGTAAATGTGCCAACAAGCTGTTCCATCTAATTGACTACCCCTGCTTATTTCTGTCATGACCACTGGCAATTGTGGAGTTCTTTGTTTCTGCCTTGGTGGGGTACTAAGACCTGAAGTTGATTAAAGGCAGACAAAAAAAAAAAAAAAAAATCCCTGAGCATATACGGCGCCGGGACCAACTTTGGGCGTCACTCTTGTCAAGAGTTCTCTTCACTTTCTGTATCTTTGCCAAAGGAACGTGCAGTACCAAAAGTGTACACTCGAGGGCACTCTTTCCATTATCGTTCTGGATGCTGAAGTGCTTTTAACAGACTCACTTTATTTAGCAGTCAGATCTCTACTTTTTATAGCACTTAGTCTAGCGTATTCTGTGCATATCCTTTTAGGGCTATTATTCTCCCAATGTTGTCTGTAACGTATCTCAATGGAAAACCATTACATCGTTTCCGCTCGTTTTTGAACGTCTTTCCCTCACTCTCGGACTTCTGACTGGCCAGAACCAAATCCCAAAGTGAATTCACTGCAGTTTGTACTTGCCTTTTGCTTTTTTAGAGCAGCAAGCGCAACACAGACGGCTATGTTAGTAATAAAAGTCTTTGTAGGCAGCTATGGTTAAAGCAACTCCACACGCCTCCTCGTGTCGCCTGCTTTCTGGCTTGCCTACAGTAATCCCGCCCAGGGGACTTAAAGCATTGATTGACAGCTCGCATAAGCAATCGGTGAGCGCGTGTGTTCACCCTGCGATGGGCTCATAGACATAGAATTATTAGACGCCGCATGACCTGCAGCATCGTACGTCAACGTCGCCGCCATATTGTGAGTGGCATTGCTGTTGAGTGAAGTAATGGATAAAGATGTCAATGTCAATTTATTTATATAGCACATTTAAAACAACATAGTAATGCTGCGGCCAAAGTGCTGTACAATAATAGAATAAAAGAAAAAACAATAAAACAAATAGTAATAAAATATATGAACATAAGATAAATAATAAATAGAAATAATGTTATACAGTATGATCACCAAGAGGAAAACATCAGTTCAGATGCCTCATGCATGTGAAGCTTGAGTTTGTGCAAACCACTGTACGCTACAAACCAGATCCCCGGGGATTAAACTTCATAGGTAAGGCTGAACAATTGTTTTGGTTATATTTGGCCATTAGAAAATCCCGTTTTATAATCTTAACTTTAGCTACGCCGGGCTAAAATAGCAAAGCTATGCATTTATGTGCTCAAGTGAGCCTCCAAACAACGTTTTGGCTAAACGTATTTAGTCACTAACTATGTAGATTGTTGTTAGCTGTTAACATTTCTCAAATTCTGAAGGTTTCCCAAAGAAATGCACCTCAGGAAGCAGTGGGAGGTAGCCCTTAGACGGGATTTTGAGAAAGCTGTTCTGTGATGTGTGCCATGCTAGTTTGGTAACAGATGCTCTACCGGCATCATATGATCAAAGCTACCACTTGCTCACATTAAAAAACAAAGGAGGTTTGATGATTCCTTTTGAGGATACAGTCAAGGTGGTCAAAGTAGCTGAGCATGTTATCTGACAGTCGACATTATGGCAAGCTGTCAGTGTATCTTTGATCAATCAGTTTGTTCGGGCCGAGATTGGTTCAGATGATGTGTTTTTTCTCAAGGAGCACATTGAGGAAACACAGTTTGAAATTGACAACCATCATTTCACGCTCATGTCTTTAGTTGTGTCTGTCTTCCACAAAGGCTGCACCATATTGCCAGACTGAATACTCTCACATTACAGGATCTGAGTGAGGGAGAGGGAGTGTAAGTCTGTAGGAGGTCAGTGAGGTAGGGGGGAGGAAGACTGTGGAGAGCTTTAAATGTTAAAAGTGGTATTTTGTATTGTATTCAGCAGTGAACAGGGAGCCAGTGAAGTTGAGAGAGAATAGGTGTAATATGTTCAGTGGATTTAGAACAGCAGATTATTATCATGGCAGCAGAATTTTGAAGAAGTTTTAAGCGATGGATACATTTTTGTGGTATGCCAGATATAGATTACTGTAATGCTATTCTATGTGAGGTGACTAGGGCATTAACCAATACTTTTGTACTGTGTTGCGTAAGAATAGGGCGAAGTCTAGAAATGTTTCGGAGATGGAAGAAGGCAGTCCGAGAAATGTTATTTATACGGGAGGAATTATTTAATATTAATTGTCATTATTAGTGTATAAATGGATATAAATAATTGCACTTGAGCGATTCGCCAAAATCTGTTGTATGTAAACGATACTGTTTAAAACGTTATTGTTTTTTCATCAGAAAACCCGGTTTCCACGTCTACCTGTACTAGTTTAAATGGCACTTTGGCGGATGCACTGACGTATCGTGTCGACTGGGCAACACAGTGAATGCGGCGTCTATCTATATATGTCTATGTTCGTACCTGCCCCTGGCCTGGACACTAAGCTCAGCTTACATAACATACGTGCTCTGCGTCCAGCTCTTTGTCAATTTATTACCGCTTTATGGGCACAGGAGTGCGCCGCTTGTCATGCTGGTTGAAATGTGTGTCACACATGGTTTAGAAACGGTGCACGACAATTTACTCGTTGACTTCTCATAAACAAAAAATTGAGTAATCACAATCGATGCAGATGTAGCAGTTTATACAATTTAAAACACTGTACGTTGAAGATCTTTTGCGACATTTACTAGCTAAATAAGATTTTAAGGTAGATCGGAAAATCCTAAAAAGTATGAACTTCAGCCTCGTTGACTTCTTGCCCAGGTTTTGTTCACGTATGCACTTGACGGTTTCAGATCCCTCGCCTACATCCAAATCATAAAGCGGGTATTTGTAGGCTACTTCTGTGTGCAGGCACTTGTCAATATGAATTTGCAATATAACATCGAATTAATCAAGTTGTACTTACGAGAACTATATTTAATAAAGCTTTATTGTGAAATGAATTTAAATTGAACGCAGGGCAACGACGGTTAACACTGTTGTAACGAGCACGGCTATGGAGGTGCCAGGCGCCCCCACACTGAGGTAAACCACGCAGGGAGGGGCATTTTTGAACCCTCAGATAACCTGACGTATTTATTGTTGGCCACTGAGCATGCATATTCAGTCGGGGCCATTGTAAATGACAATGCTAAATACCAGGGAGAATTCGCGCCTCAGCTCGCGCTAATAATCGCTGGATCTTCTTTTTTTTTAGGTCGCGCACCTTTCGACTTGAGCCCACCTCTTAGCGATTTCGTTTTCAGTACGTGAATCAGCGGGCCTACGCATTCCGACATCATCGCCCGCTCCGCCGCACATTGTACTTCGGGTTACTTCATCCAGCTAACATGAACTCGCGGGTTGAAATTCGACGACACTTCTTGTCGCCGGATCTTTTGACCTTCACGAGGCTCTTGCTAAAATTGCCCAGACCCTGAACAGCAGCGCTGCCTAGAAGGCTGTGAAACAGTCCAGACAGGATGATTTCTAGACAATTCGCGTCTATCCAGGTGGCTCCACTCGCTTCGTCTCATAGATTCCGATCCTCTTGCAATAACTCCGCGCGCAGTCCCTTAAGCCCCCCGCGAGTGCTAAGGGCTTCAAGGTGAAACACTTTGGACAAAATGACTAAGTCCGTTAGGCACTAGTTTGAAGAGTAGCCGTAAGTCTCTGCTACAATATACAGACATCCTCCAATCCTGCAGACAAACTAGCATAAACGGAATACACTAAGAAAGTACACTAGCGAGAACCAAGGAACAGCACGAAGATAAAACCTAACAATAAAAGCATTACACGATTTGAATAAAAACTGGATTTTGTACGCATGATAATATATTAATCAAACATTACATTACTCGAATGCTATACTTTCGCACTCATCATTAGTAATTACAGGTATGTCCACTTATGAATAGAACAAACAACATGGCAAGTCCTGCAGGCGCAACACACGCAGCCAAGCAGACAGAAGAAAAGGTTTAGCTCACCACATGTGGAAAGCACTGGGCATTGAGTCCTTTCTAGTCTTGTCTGTAGTAAAAGCCGGTGAAGACATTCTGCGCACTTTCCAATATCCATTGACTTCGCCGGTTGGCAGGACCCCAGGGGTGGATGAGATATGCCCGGAGTTCTTCAAGGCTCTGGATGTTGTAGGACTGTCTTGGTTGACACATCTCTGCAACATCTCATGGACATCGGGAGCCATGGGTCCAGTGGGTCTACTGCACATGCACAGTGCCTCTGGATTGACAGACCGGAAAAGTCTATTCGGGGGTTCTGGAGAGGAGGGTCCATCAGATAGTCAAACCTCGGATTCAGGAGGAACAGTGTGGTTTTCGTCCTGGCCGCGGAACAGTAGACCAGCTCTACACCATTAGCAGGGTCCTGGAGGGTGCATGGGAGTTTGCCCAACCAGTCTACATGTGTTTTGTGGATTTGGAAAAGGCGTTCGATCGTGTCCCTTGGAGAATCTTGTGCAGGGTACTCAGAGTATGGGGTACCGGACCCCCTGATAAGGACTATTCGGTCCCTGTACAACCGGTGTCAGAGCTTGGTCCGCATTGCCGGCAGTAAGTCAAACCCGTTTCCAGCGAGAGTTGGACTCCACCAGGGCTGCCCTTTGTCACCGATTCTGTTCATAACTTTTATGGACAGAATTTCTAGGCGCAGCCAGGGTGTTGAGGGGGTCTGGTTTGGTGGACTCAGGATTGGGTCACTGCTTTTTGCAAATGATGTTGTCCTGTTTGCGTCATCAGGCTGTGATCTTCAGCTCTCTCTGGATCGGTTCGCAGCTGAGTGTTAAGCGGCTGGGATGAGAATCAGCACCTCCAAATCCGAGACCATGGTCCTCAGCCGGAAAAGGGTGGAGTGCCCTCTCAGGGTTAGGGGAGCGAGATTCTGCCCCAAGTGGAGGAGTTCAAGTATCTCGGGGTCTTGTTCACGAGAGAGGGAAGAATGGAGCGTGAGATCAACAGGCGGATCGGTGCGGCATCCGCAGTGATACAGGCTCTGCATCGGTCTGTCGTGGTGAAAAAGGAGCTGAGCCGTAGGGCAAAGCTCTCAATTTACCAGTCGATCTACGTTCCTACCCTCACCTATGGTCATGAGCTATGGGTAGTGACCGAAAGAACAAGATCGCGAATACAAGTGGCTGAAATGAGCTTCCTCCACAGGGTGTCTGGGCTTTCCTTTAAAGATAGGGTGAGAAGCTGTGTCATCCGGGAGGGGCTCAGAGTAGAGCCGCTGCTCCTCCGCATCGAGAGGAGTCAGATGAGGTGGCTCGGGCATCTGATCAGGATGCCTCCTGGACGCCTCCCTGGTGAGGTGTTCCGGGCACGTCCAACCAGGAGGAGGCCCCGAGGAAGACTCGGGACACGCTGGAGCGACTATGTCTCCCGGCTGGCCTGGGAACGCCTCGGGATTCCCCCGGAAGAGCTAGAAGAAGTGGCCGAGGAGAGGGAAGTCTGGGCATCTCCGCTCAAGCTGCTGCCCTTGCGACCCGATCTCGGATAAGTGGAAGAAGATGGATGGATGGATGGACTTCGCCGGTACACACAAGCTCCTGCTTAAAGCAACGCTGAGAGACCGCTGTGCCAATCACCAGTCTGGGCGGGAAACGTAATAAGGGTTAATATATATATATATTCTTTTTTTTTATATAATTGTGCAAGACAAAATCCAGTGGGTCTACTGCACATGCACAGTGCTTGTTCGTTTTGAGTCCTACGCTTGTTTATGCTTTCTGCTCTGTGTTGGGCTTTGCTGACAATGTAAGTTTTCGATCATCTTTAATAATTAACATGTTTAGTTTACTTTAAATTTATAACTAACACTTTAACTTCTAAAAACATTTAGCTCTCATATGTAAATGTGCCATGCTAACCATGTTTCTGTTGGTGAATGAGCTGGGACCTCATGTATAAATATTGGGTACGAATGTTTCCATGTTCAAAACGCGTTGTATAAAACCTAAACTTGGCATAAAGCCACGCACATTTCCACGGTAGCTCATACCCTGGTGTACACAAGTTCTCCGCTCGGTTTTGCAGACTGGCCGCACCAAGCGTCAAAGCAATGCTACTGTTCCTGTGTGGTTATCTTTATTTTTCAGATCCACATCCATGACGTGGCTTTATAAATACACTGAAATTCACCACATATTGTTTATTAGTTTAATGCATCTGATTGTAATTAAGCATTAACAATATAATGGTCCCCAGAGTGGTCAAACTATTCTAAATACCATAGCTGCTTTAGCGTTGTTACTCTCACTGCACCTTCTTCTTCTTCTTTCAGCTGCTCCCGTTAGGGGTTGCCACAGTGGATCATCTTTTTCCATATTACTCTCACTGCACCACTCGAAGAAGCTGATCAGAATGAGAATTAGCGGTATACAGCATCAAGTACATGCTGCCTCAGCCATGCTTCCTATTTGAACTGCTTCTCACGTGGCAAACGCTTCAAAACCTTACCTATAGGGACTTCGCGGTTCAGAAAGAGTTTTATCCCAAGAACTCTAAACGCACTCAATCAGTCCATCAACTGCTCCTTGTAGAACTGTTAGTACTTATCAGTACAGTTACCTCACTGTAAACTTGCAGTACAGTTATAATATTGCACAACCTGAGCCACTTTTTATAAAGAGTGTATTTACATATGATGATATCATTTTTAAGATGAAATGCAGCAAAATATGTTTATTATACAGATGAAACTTACTTCATTTAAATAATCTATATTGTTAATAATTAAAGGACACGGTGTTGCTATGCTAGCAAGGATCTGGCGCTCCGCTCACGATTGTTCCTGCCTCGCACTGTATGCTTCACTGGGACTGGCGTGAAGGATAGAATAATTAAACATGTACTACAAAGATATTTCAATGTTCCTTAAAAGTTTTGAAGAATCGGCGTTATAAGCTTACAAATGGCTTAACATCCACTACAGAGCTGATTGTGTGGCGATCGGTTACTTGGAGAACGAAAAGGAAGGACAGGAATTGGAGGTTAGTACGTTTGAAAGAGACAGTACTGCAGGGGCGGCCTTAGGCATGTGCAAGCCGTGCACCTGCACAGGGCTGTCACACCAGTATATATTGAATAATAAACAAAAAATATTTGGAATTAACTTTTCGTCAATATCACTTTGAATTTTGATTCCATGTTTGGACTTACACCGTGGCAACACAACATATAACTGCCAGTGAGTAAATATCGTTTCTTTCTCTCTAATAAATAAACTGACTTTTTAAAATGTTTGTCCCTGTGATTTGTTAATTGTCATAGCAAAAGTTATTCTAAATGGAAACTGTAAACGTTTTTATACGAATGACATATCAAGATCTCCTTTGGTGTCTAATTTTATCCCCGGAAGATGTACTACATTACCTTTCTTGTCGCCTATTAAAATTTTACATGTCGGAATTGTTTGACCAATTTTGAATACAACTTGTCCTATTGCATAGCCCATCACTTATACATAAATTGTGCAATAACATTACGATACATCCTTGTTTCAACAGTAATTCGGCTGGTGGAAGACCAGACAGTGTTAACGGTTGTAGATATTCTATGGGATATTGTAAGTTGATGTTTTCATCTTCCGCACAATCACACCAACTGCTTCATCATAGTCTATTGCTACACATCTAACCAATTTTCAGTATAACCGATCAACATTTTTGGTATTAATTTGTTTGACATCATCGTTTCTCGGTGCTAGGATTGACCGTGTACTCATTTTTACGGTTGATAACCCTTCATGATGAAATTCATCAATAATATTTGGACATAATACATTTTCTTTAATTGGGAACTTAAAGTAAAGAAAACGTAAAAATCCATAAGAGCCGAGAGCACATGAACTGTGTCTGACAAAAGCATTCACATGAATGAGAGATGAGAGGACCGTGGGTGTGGGCTGTTAACTGTAAAAGGTTGACAGGAGGGCGGGACTTGAGAAAATCTCTTGGCAACAGTCTCATCTCAAGATTTTCTTTTATAATAGAACGATTACTACACTGAATCAGTCTGTGAGAAAAGCATTTCTTGGGATCTGCCATGAGAAACTTCTTTTTGCTAGAAATCTCTGGGAACAAAAGGCTAGAGCTCCTAGTTTGACACCAATGGGTTTATTTTACTAAAACAATGTTAAGGTTATAAAAAGTGTCATACGCCCTGGCACTTGCACACCCCGCTAACTCATCAAACAAGTCTCAGGATGTGACAGGACAAATCACCTTTCTGATCGAGTTTACTTGATAATAAAAGACATGATGTGAAGTGCAGCATGTGAGCCAAAGGAGATCAGCAACATGTTTGTAATTTCCAAAAGAAATATCCATCTACAATGGAGCCAAACTATTAGTCAGAAATATTTTAGAAGAGTACAAAAATAAAATCTCAAAAAAAAAAAAAACAAACAATCTTGTTTGTCTTGAAAATTACAAGTCATAAAGAAAGGAGTGCAGAGCAGAAGACAATGAAACCAGCGGTTAAACAAATCGGAGGGCAAGAATGAAAGGGCAGATGAAAAGAAGATCTCCCTGGTACTGAGAATCGCCAGGTTGATGAAACTGATCTTTGATTGTGTACATCATAGGGAAAAGAGACACAGACACAGGAAAATGGCAAAAGGTCAGTTGAAAAACACAAACCCTAAAGACTGGAGCCCAGCGGTGTCAACAGCTTTACACTAGGTGTATCTCTAGTTCAGATTTTCATTCCAACCAGTTTTGTAATTAGTAGGCAGGCCTAGAAGATAATGAAACTTGGTATCTAATTTTATGGAATGCTAGTCCTTTCACTCCTCCAAGACAAATGTTTATTACATTATAGATTTTTAACTTCCCAAAAACATTATCTATACATTTTGTGTTCTGGAACAGATTTGTTCCTTTTGGTCCTTCCTTTCTCGCTCATTTATTTATGAGCTCATAGTTGGGAAATAAAATGTTTTTAAGAAATACAATTCTTTCTACTTTCAACAGCATAGGTCTAAAACAATATAAATCTGTATAAAGTTTTACCTTTAGGTAAAGAAAATCAGTACAAATTGCATATTTTAGAGTAATCTTTTTTCGCTTTCTACAGAAGTCAAATTTGGATTACAAAATTTTCTCTACTGCAGTTATAGATCCTCCTATACATCATGGCAAATTGGTCAAGCCATACAATAATGACTCAAGATAATTTTTGTTAAATTCAAGAGGACATTACCCTGAACTCAGATACCAGGACTCATTTCTGGAACATTGCCTACAATTGGTGGCCACTAAATAGTCCTTCTGAGTTTAGTATAAAAAAGTCCATGTGGAGCCATGACCATTAGAATGGTTCTGTTTTGAATGACTTTAGCACTCACTTTTGAAGGAACTTCTTTTGCAGTTTAGGAGAGATGAACAATGGAGTTGGAATAGACCCTGATTAAGACATCAGTAGTAGAGGCAGCTACAAGAAGTTGTTCCAAAATACTATGCTTGCTACAATGACAACCCAAAGACTTTACTGATGGACTCCAGCAGTAAGTTATCCATCAAGAGTTCACCTCCACAACACAACCACGAGTGTCTCCAGACCGAACCAGGTGTTACTGCCAAGCCTTTCCTGGACACAGGTAAACTCCATATGTGTAAGAAGTTCAGTGAGGATGTGAACACAGGCTTTCTGATTTCCTCAGTGAGGTTCTAGCAAACCCACTCAACAAGTCTGTCTGTTTGCTGCAAAGGCGCAGAAATCGTGACATCACTTAAGGATATTGTCGAGGGGTGAAAGGAACATCTTAAAAATGGTTGGTATAATAAAGATGTTAGATTAATTAGGTATTGCAGACTAAACTCTATGATTGCACTCATTAACAAGTATTCAATGTGTTTGAAGAGGTGAGGCTGCTTTTTTTGTTCTTTCACTACTATAGCTGTTTATTTTACTATTAATGAAGAGTTTTGCTTTTTAGTCCACAGTTCTATGTAATTTTAATGTATTAACTTTCCCTTTAGTTAATGTTTTGGGTAACATTGATAAATAGAGGTAATCTCATTGTTGTGTGATTATGTAATATGTAATGTTACTGTGTTGTTTTCCTCTATACATTGGCTTGTCTACACTTTAATAAAATTCAGTAAAAAAAAAAAAAGGTTGGCATGACCTTGGAGGTGATAGTACCAGAAGCATCCACTCACCCCTTTTCTCAGCCCATATCAGTCGCTCCTAGCAGTTTGAAGCACAAACTCTGGCCAGGAAACCCATTTCTGGCAGATTGCACTCAATCACAGTGAACCATTTAAGATGAAATAAAACTTAGACGCATGCTTATGGAGACTTTGGGCATACTGGTTTCAGTTTCCTGCATAGTTAGCAGTACAGACATGATCTGGCACAAATGTACACAAACCTCAATAATTTACTGCAGACACAATTACAAATGAGTGGCATTAGAATATACCTTGGCAGTGTTGCAGCTCTGTGATTTAAACAGATTCAGAAGTGCATGGTATTTTACTGACTCCTCCTTAAAGGTTACCGTGAATAAATTACATTTTGTAAAGTATTTTATTGTAAACTCCACAGCTTAAATTTACTGTTAAGAACTCTACTGTCATTCTTTGTACCTTGCAGAAACCATATGGCAAATAACACAATGGCCTGGATTTTCAGACGTTCTTGTTTATCACAGCGCAGGTAAATGGAAGGGATTTTTTGGTGGTGAACTGAAAATTTCAGCATCTCTTTTTATAAAAGAACCTGGAGATTGGCAAGGAGTTTGCACATTGCTCAGACACACAAGTAAGAATTTCCCTGTACCTTACACAAGTGATAATACTACTACAACCGTGTATGTGCCTTTAATGCAATAGTGGTCGTTACTCTTTTCTGGCTCGTTTACCATCTTATACAAATAAACTGTAAACATCACATCAGTTGGAAAACGGAATCTAAATGCATCAGGATGAAAAAAAAACTATAAGCTATAGCCACAGACATGCACTGCCACTTTTCTCCTTACCACAGTACTGGATGCACAAATTATTCATTTTTTTGTGTGTTTTGCTGGCCATTTGAAGTATTCCACACAGGTCTGGAACACTCTTCATCAGTGCTTGCCAATACTGTTCTAAACTATTTCTGATCTGACAACTTGACAAAATGCTGTCCAGTCTACTAGGGTCAGCCATCAGGTTTCACTGCACAAGCTGTAAATGCAACTCCACCCTGTGCCTGGGGGCCAGAATACTGACTGCGATCAGAGCAGCTACTTCCTTCATTAACCCCTGCCAGATTCCCATTGTTCAACTATCCCTGAAGATGCCAGACGGAAGCAGACAAGAGGAGCATTGTGTCAATCTATGAATGCAGGTTATCATAACCACGACACACCTTTCTTTAAGGAAAAACCTTTCATTAGTAAATACCATTGTATCTTACCCAACCCAAGCCCCATCATTCAATGATGGCCAGAGTTTTAAGATGAGACATCAAATATGCCAGATATCAAAACATTAAATTTATTTCAGATAACTTCACTCCTTCTCTTTCTTTTTCTAAGTGTACTTAGAACTAAACTCTTCTAATCATTATTGTTCAACCTGGGCTTGCTATAAACAAATGGAGCTGAAAACTGATGTGCTCTCCATGCATTCGCAGTAGTAGACGTACACCAAAAACCAAACCTGAACAAGTGGTCAGTCCACTGTGGGGAAAACAAACACACAACTACATGCACTTGTACAAAGTCAGGTTAAAGCTGCCAATTAACCCAAATGAAATGGGGACAAAAACTGTAGTATCCAGGACAAATCCAGTCAGAGACCAAAAGAAATTTCAAACTTCACTCAAATATTCACCAGCCTGGGATTTAAACTGAATTTTCCATAGCTGCGGAGCAGTGGCACTAACTACTGGACTACCAATGTTGACCAAACCTGAAAATTGTTTTTGTTTTTTAAACTGCTTAATTCTGCTCTAGGTTACCTAGTAGTTAACATTCAAAAAACAAAGAAAGACAAAGTAGCCTTTATTAAAGAAGGTCTGTTTTTGTACTTAATATAAGAGCTTTAATGCAGTAGTACTGCAGTGGACATTTTGATAACTTTAGTTCAACATTTTCTAACATCAGAAATCAAATGGATAGGATATTTAAATCCAGTGAGACAAGGGGCATTGGATATACAGTAGCTTTACACTGTAGAATTTCTGTGCTTTCTCCAGCTTGTTGCCCACTTCTGTCCATCGTTAACATGACAGTCAAAGCCGGGGAGGCTGGTGCTCTTATTACACCAGTTAACCTCTCAAGCCGATTGCAAATTGCTGAAATGAAAAACTGGATTCGAGTTTCTCCATAGATTTTTCATGAAGGCTCTAACCTTAATAAGCACATGATCCCACAATTAACCATCTAATTGTAAATTACCTCTAATCCACGTTTTACATGGTTGCAGGGACTCTTGTGTGCAAAAGACAAAGCCTGGGAAATCTTTCCACGATTGTCTGCATCTCAGTCCACTGAAACAAACTCTCCAATGTTGCAGTTCCTTACTAGGGGGCAGGTTAACCATCCTACGGAGGCCATTTGTGCTAAACAATGCTCAAAAGCCTTGGCCCTTAGATTTCATACAGATGCCAAGTGATTTTTATAAACAGTACACAGCAGAACACAAAGACCTTCACGGGAGCTGCAAGTTACTTTATTTTTTTCAGTACTAAAAAGATGTAGAGTGTTTAAATAAATTAAATATACAGCTCAGATATATTAAAAAGGCAGCCTCACACTAAAATATAAGATATCCTTTTTAATGATGGACTGGTAATGTAAGTGAAAATAACAAAATGACAGATTCAGAGGCAGAGAAAGGAGAAAAAAAATGAGTGTTGATGGTGTATGAAGAATATCCCTTGGCATCACCACCGTGGGGCTCTAGATGGAGAATTCATTCTGGAACGGCCTGTAAAACAAAGAATTGCATAATTTAGATTACTTTCCACAAAATTAGATTTTTTTTTTTGCCATTTATAATCCTGTTACAGCTTGATCACCCAGTCTTCCCTGGACACCAGTGGTTTACACTTGTTAGCTTATATTGGTGTGGATAGAATTATCCAATCCAGTACTTAAAAGTAAACAGTTCTAGCCAACATTTGACAATAGTGGTCCTGAGAAGGAAGTATTTAGTCATAACCAGTTTTTTTTATTCTATATGATTGTTATAGTATAAGCAGTCAGTTTTAGTGTATTGAGATATTAGGTATAATGGTAAAGAGAGGATACAGAAAATTAAAACATTAATATATCACTACTAACATCTCAGTAAACAAGGATAAGTATAGAAGTACCTACTGTGTTTTTTTTAAAATGAATATTCACAAGTGCATTATAAGTTTTCATACACTACATTATTTAAAAACAAAATCTGGCTTGTATGGCAAATCCTATAGGTACTGCTTCCTTCCACTTTTGTCACTGACAGATTTAAGTATTTGTGTGGGAATGTTTAAATGGTTTCAGCGCATACACACATAGCTACTATATGTAAATGTTTATAGTGTGCTATTAAAATTCAAAGAACATCTTCCCTGTGCAGGAATACATTCAGGAATACAGTGCAATACATTCTTCTTGCTTATTTCCTGCATCTTACTTTCAATTTGGTCTTCTCTCTCTCTCTCTCTCTTATACATTTAAAAGTATTCTGAGTTTCTGGCAGCACTAACTTGAAATTATGCTGCTTTCTTTTTTTATTATAAACACTTTGATCAGTACCATGCAAAGCTGGACCAAAATGGACAAACTAGAAGACAGTTAAAATCTGTCAAATACTGCAGCAGGTGAATCACAAAAGCCAGAGCAAAATAATGTTTTTGAAATTGTTTCTACGGTTACACCAAGTTCAAACAGACATAGTCAAAGAAGTAATGGAATCTGAACAGTGGAATTTAAACATACTGTAAGTGAAGGTGAATTGTTACGGCATTGTAATGTACTTCAAAGTTGTTGGTTAAGACATGATGAGATTAGAGTTGCGTTATTTGAAGACTTACATCCATATGACAATAACTGCATTTTCCTTTTAAATGTACCATGAACACACAAAACCATGACTTGAATTTGTTTATTTCTTGCAATATCCATATCGTATCAATGGTTGATTTTCATCTCATTGGTTTACTTTGCTATTAGTACAACATAATGCATGCATGCAAGATAAAATTCCTGGTGGAAAAAAAAAAATGTTGATAGTGTGGTTGATGACAAAAAGAATGGCTATTATTCTAAAAAGGTTTGAGGTTTCAGGATTACTGCATCATTTATCGGTGTTAAAAACTAGGGCACCATTGTGTGTCACCAGAATATACATTTCCCAGTTACTCTGCAATAGCACAAGCACAATCATTAAAAATCTCCCTAATCTGAGGTGGTAGTGATACATGGAAAAGCTCATGGGCTAATTATATTAATTACTCAGAAACATAACATATAACAGTCAAAATGTTAGTTTAGAAGGCTGTAACAAGGATAACTGAACTTCAGGACCAAACAAACTTGAGAAACAGATATGGAAAATAATACTGATTTATAGATGTTAAAGAGTACTACATCTTATAAAGAAACATAACTTGGTAGTTTAATGAATTAACGTGTTATTAATTATAAAATATACTTCATCTTTTTTATTTATATTTTATGCTATAGGTAAGAGAAATATTTTCACATTTTCCTAAGTAATGCGTGTTATCTTATATAATATGCTACTGTGGCTGTCCGTTTGTCTGTCCGGGATATTAAATCACCTGTAGCTCACAAACCGTTTGAACTATTGACCTGCAATTTGGTACAGATATACTACATGATGTCTACTATCCACTTTTGGGGTGATGATTGACTTCCAAGGTTATTCTTCTTTTTATATTTATTTTATTGCAGTATCAACTCTCGGCAGCGGCCAGCAGGGCAGCAGTGCAGCGCATACGTACGGGTGCAGTTCTCATCCCTACCACCTGCGCCATCACTTCCCGTTCCTCTTAATATCTTAAATCATTCTTGAAGCAGATTGAAGACTTAAGTGCCAGCTTAAGTGAAAAATTAAAGAAAATGTACTAAGTAATTGCAACAAAAACACTGACTTTTAATGCAAAAAGATGTAGACGAAAGAAGAGAAGAACCGGGCTGCTAGGGTGGAGAAATGAGCTGCTCAGGAAGTAGCAAGCGCATCAACCTCTGAGCAAACGAAAGCTAAATGTACAGAAAAAGAGTATGAAAACTAGGAACACTCAAGTCAAGTGTATTTGTGCAGTGTGCCATTACTGGTACTGTATCCACTAATAGAAAAATAGCACAACGAGCCAAAATTAGTAATGAGAAGAAGTAATAAATGAAATGTTTGTCATTCCCATATTTCTTTGGGGTTATTGTTGAGTTATTAGGTACAACAGTACTAAAGCACTTGCCTCATTTAACATTTCACTCTTGTATTTACAGTGCTCACAATGAAGTATTAGTCATAACTTTTTTAGTATATTTGATAACAAAGACATTGCTATTGATTGTATACACACGATAATGTAAGACTGGCTAGTTAAAGTTTCACAACATAAGTATATTTTGTCAAATTTCAGCTTCAATGGCACAAGATACTTTAGTCACCATACTAGGTCTCCAGTTTTGCAGCTCTGAAGTGGTGCATTTCATACAAATGAGAGATTAATATTTTTTTGCTGAAGTAACTAAATCATTATTTTTCTACCATACAACCTATAATTGGCATACCAGTCACTGTATATACTTTTTTAACAAAAAAGTCTTTGTCTTATTATATTTTATAGTGGTACAAGGCTTCCAGCCATTTATGAAAACAAAGTTATATGAAAGAGTCAGTGCTTCTTAAAAGCATAGTGAAACTTAGGATTTAAGCAGGGCTGTTAAAAAGCTCCTTTCCTGCCAAATCCATCTTTAAAGAATGCTTGCTTATTCATGGTACATCACATAAAAAATGTTTAGAATCATTAGCAATGGTGGTCCTTCGTTGTTTACATATCACACACATTAATCTGTGTGTGCAGGACGGCCAACAGACTGAACTGTTAAGGGTGAGAACAATTAATCTCAGCACCATTTAGGGGCAAAGAGACTAAATAAAGTACAACAAACTTGACACATGGGAAGTCTGAGAGTAGGACGATTCTTTAAAGAGGCAATTGAACATGATTGGTCACACATTACGTCATCAATTTCCTTGGCAGTTCTTTAGAATTACTACAAGTACTAAAACAGTACAATACAAAGAATGCAGTTGCTCGCTTACACTGAGAAATATACATTCTGAATGGAAAGAAACACAATCTAGTGCCCCCCCCAAAAAAAAAAAAAAAAAAAGAGAGTAAATCCATAGCAGTGTGACATTACAAGTATGTCAATCTTGGCCAGAGTCGTCTGGGCACTTTATATGGAGTATAAAAGGACCTGGGCCTTTAAACAAATTTGAAGAGACTAATAGTAGTTTGGGTCCTATTGAGGACTTTCATTTTCACCCAGATGTTGATTTGTACTAATCTATTTAATAAGAACAACAGTGTGATGTAGTGAGGTGTGAATAACAATTTAAAACAGCAGTGAAGTTGTTGAGAAGGCTGTATAAACTTATTTCTAACCTAAAATAATATATAGTGGCTGGTAACAGAAGAGGCAGGATGGGACCAGAAAACTGGACCTTCTACATATCTGTGTTACCCTGTGACATATAATTTCCTTGTTTCGGTAACTGCCAGAGAAAAACTGTTTATTCTGTTTTAGGAAACAGTTCACCCAATTGACACCACTAAGTTGCCCCCGTGTCTGATGCCTTTTCTTTCAGTGTCCAACAAGAGTTGGCCAGCATTGATGGATTCCACTTGCCCCAATACCATTGGTGCAATGTCCTGGTGAAACCTTTCATCATGTCCATCACCGACTGCACCATGATCAATAGAAAAAAATTCCAAATGTCAAGGCAGAAATATCATCTTTAGCAACATGTTACACTTTATGGTTTTGTATGCTTAAAGCTTGTTGTCAACCAAAAAAAAATTTCAACAACATCTCTGACAACATCCCCTTTCAAGAGATTTCCTCTGGCCCCCAATGACAGATCTTCGAACTGCTTGTTATTGACGACGTGTCTAATTTGTGGACCATCAAAAAATGCTTTGCTTTTTGTGGAAACATTTGTCTCTAATATCAAAACCTTCCCTGTTCAGCACATTCACAAAATTTTCCATCATTCCAAGTTTTATAGGAGGAGGAGGCAAAATATATTTGTTGGGTCGGTAAGTGTTTTTAGGTGCCACACTTCTCTATGATGGAACCAAATGCTTACAGGGCGGCAAGTTCTTTTAGTGTAATAGACCCTTTCGCACTGCAGTCTCATTTGCAAACAAAACAACAGGAATTAGTATATCGAAGCAGCATTCTTAGTAACCGTGCCACTACTTTTAGATCACCACAGAAGTTCCAGATATAGTTGTTGTACTGTACCTGTATCTATACTAATAAAAGGCAAAGCCCTCACTGACTCACTCACTCACTACTAATTCTCCAACTTCCCGTGTAGGTAGAAGGCTGAAATTTGGCAGGCTCATTCCTTACAGCTTACTTACAAAAGTTAAGCAGGTTTCGTTTAGAAATTCTACGTGTAACGGTAATAACGGTCGACAATGTCCGCCATTTTGAACTTTCTTATTTATGGCCCCATCTTCACGAAATTTGGTAGGCAGCTTCCCTGCGCTAAACGAAACCGATGTACATACTTATTTCGGTGGTATGACGCCACTGTTGGCCGCCATATTGAACTTTCCAACGTCACTAATTCTCCAACTTCCCGTGTAGGTAGAAGGCTGACCCAATCTTCACGAAATTTGGTAGGCAGCTTCCCTTGCGCTAACCGAAACCGATGTACGTACTTATTTCGGTGGTATGACGCCACTGTCGGCCGCCATATTGAACTTTCCAACATCACTAATTCTCCAACTTCCCGTGTAGGTAGAAGGCTGAAATTTGGCAGGCTCATTCCTTACAGATTACTTACAAAAGTTAAGCAGGTTTCATTTCGAAATTCTACGCGTAACGGTCGACAACGTCTGCCATGTTGAACTTTCTTATTTATGGCCCCATCTTCATGAAATTTGGTAGGCGGCTTCCCTGCGCTAACCGAAACCAATGTACGTACTTATTTTGGTGGTATGACACCACTGTCCGCCGCCATATTGAACTTTCCAACGGTCTTTGTTACTTATGGGCCCATCTTCAAGAAATTTGGTACGCAGGTTCCCATCGCTAACTGAATCCTACTTACGTACATATATACGTACATAGCCTGCAGCTCGGTCACCATGTGAGGCGGCGGTGGGTCCCCCATCCCAATGCCTCCCACGTTGTTGGCTGCCTGCCTATATAGGGCCGTCTGTCGCTCCGGTCTCTACATTCCCTTCCTTGCTTCGCCACGGGATTCACGTCTCCCTGCTGATAACTACAGCCTTTTTATTTAATCCACAGCTTCTACGCTGTTTTATTGTTTGTTTATTATGATTATAGTTATTGTGTAGGTATTGTAGACTTACTTTACATTGTTCATGTACCCGTTTCCTTTATCGTTCCAACCATACCCCTATTAACATGTCTCTCGAGGTGATCACCATCGATCAAAGAACTGTCACTTACCGAGTGGTTTCCATGCCCGGAGATGGCACATACCTTTTCCATTCTCTTTGTTACATATTGCACGGCCATATCATGCTCACTCTTGATATCCGGAGGAACATTGTGTCTTATGTATTGAATGACTGGGACAGGTTCAAGGTGTGGACTGATGACGGTACAGGAGATAATTATAATACACACAAGCACTATAAGATGTCTCTTAAACATCTTAGATTCACAGGTGACGATTTCAGTAATGGACACTTTGATGTTTATGAATGTTTAAACTCTCAAAAGCTGGATGTGAAATTATCGATGAAACTGGTTGTATGCTTACAACACTTGACAGATGCCGAATGTCACTTCAACACAAGTCCTGCAAATACTGTCGTAATTGAAACAAACCATGAAACTCAAACCGATTGTGACAGCAGCTGTGAGATTTGAAACAAGATTACTTTTCACATGGCCAACTGTACGTTGCATGCTCAAGAGTAAGCTCAGCACACAGCTTGGTCATATTACAACCGGAGGGCCGAAATGACAATGTGGTATACAAAGAGATACTTAACAAATAATTATTGGTATATTTTCCCTCAGTTTAAAAAGGTTTAATTTTCTTCTTAATAAAAATTTTAAGGCAGTACTTTGCCGCTGCGAAGCACGGGTATTTTTCTAGTATATATGATATAATAATAGAAGAAACCTCAAAAATAAAAAGGTACATGTCAGAAGAATTTTCATAATCGGCAGGTCAAAATCCTTAAGATATACTAGAAAACAAAGACTGAATGCCTTATGGTGTATTTAATATTGAAAGTAACTGGACAGTTACTTTTCTAGACGTTACATATCACAGACGTTTTACTTCTCATTAAACATTATAGAAAAAGACACTTCTGTTATGCATGTTGTAAGATGTACTAGGTACTAGACATACAAAGGTTTTGAAACCTATAGCATATCAATAGAAAAATATAATTTCTCATTTGAAAACATACCGTGCTTCATCAAAAAATTCTTGTGCCCCTATGACTATGCAATACTGTGGTTAAAATGAAAAAGCATTTTGTGCTTTTCCAAAGCATTAAAGAACAGTGTACCATGTCTACTGCTATAGTAAGAAATTACAGGAAAAAACATTATCTAGATGTAGATGCTCTAATAAAAGTGAGAACAGACAGATGTATGAGGCTTAACAAAAACAGACATGAGACTATTGTAAAGTTAATGCAGCAATTCAAAAAAATATGATATGTTTCTAGGATTCTTCATGCAGAATTTGGAAGCAAGCAAGTTATTTATATGTGACTGCAAACATTACTCAAAACGCAAAAAATGTGCACGTTAATAAGAACACTGCTGTGTCTTCTTATTCATCATACATTTCTTGGAGTGAAGAACACACTACTTGGAGAATAACAATGTTTTTTAACTTTTTGATCCATGTAAATGAAAAAAAAATTTGTTCTTTTAAATGGTAAGCAACAAGAAAAAAGGGAAGTAAAATCTGGTGCTTTTTCTTCAGTTTATACTACATCATACATACCAATACACTCCCATGGCATTGCTACGGCCACAATAACAACATTACCTTCTACAGGTGAAGAAATGAAAATATAAAGCAATTCTAACTTTTAGAGAAGGCATATATGATTGGCACTATGTGAAATTTATTGATGTAGTGATTGATAGGCAGCAGTGTTTGGTAACAGACACCCACCATTTTCATTATGCTGTCATCAGAGAACTAATGCTTACTTTAGTCGTCTACATATTCAAATGGCTCTGGGGCTTCTGGCTCCTGCTCTTCCTCTTCAATCTTGGGCCCATGAGCTGCTACTGGCTCAACTAGTTCCTCTTCTTCTTCACTGGTATCTTTCATAATAATAATTCCACCAATGTGCAGCTGACAATGAATGCCAAAAAAAGAAAATTTTAAATGAAAAATAAAAAAGGCAGATATAAAACTGCAATAATAGGAAAAAAGTGAGCACTCTGTGACACAGTTGATAAAAAATATGAGCAGCTCAAATAGATTAGCAATCATGTACTCTGCCCTACCACAATAAAGGTTTTACATAAAAATCCTTAGTTCCTCTAACTATTTAAACATTTATTATTGTACACTATTGCTTTATTTACTGATGTTAAGGTCTGCTTGTTCCTATTTTTTACTTGGCTGTTGTTTTATCTACTAAATTAGCTGAAATAATAAGAGGAATAACAAAAAAGACAGAAGATAGGGAAGTGAATTAAAGTTCACTTAAACAAACTAAGTTGATTTAAAACATCCTTAAAACTTCCATGAGGAATTTGATTCCAGTGGAATCCATTTAAAGGAGAAAAGAACTTACAGGCTTGAATGGCTGGTAGCGGCAGGTCTCGGGCATGCTGAGCACTTTGAGCTGTGCAGGCATGACCCGAGCGGGGTTCTCCAACAGCTGGAAGTTTGGCTCTGGCTCTTTCTTCTTCTCCTTTTCATCATCCTTTTTCTCCTTCTCAGATTCTTCCTGTGATGGAACCATACAAGGAATAAGTGCTTCTATGACAGATTGTTTACATGACCCCACATGACAGCTGAGACCTCAGTGTGTGGAATATGTCAAATGCGGGAATGGCTTTTCATTTCTTAACACTCTTTCATTTTTGTAGTTACTGTATGTTATATACATAACTGCAAAAAGCTCACTCCTCACTGCATACTCTGAAAAAGGATGAAAACATTTTTACCAAGTAAAAGACAAGCACTGTACATAGCTACATGACCAAGAATACAAGAAAGAAAAATAACATGAAACTGCACTGTACAGATTTTATGTTTTGTTTACAGGCTGAAACACCACATTAAAAAAAAAAAACTGTAAAGTATAATTGTTGACTATTTTTTGTGTACTTGTCAGATGCACTGTATTCAACAAACAGCAGCTCTTTACAGAAACACTCAGTGCTGCTTAATTCAAAAGTTTAGTATATCCTCTTCAGTGAACAAAATTTAGATGGAGCAATTAGATGAAAAAAAATCATCTCATCAATCACCTGGGGCCTCGTGTATAAATGGTGACTGCACACAAAAATGTTGAGTAAGCCGGTTTCTACACTTACTTCAAGATGTATAAAAACTAAACTTGCCATAAAGCCATGCATATTTTCACAGCAGCCTCACACTGTGCATATGCAAGTTTCTGTTTGGTTTTGTAAACTGTTAGCACTCAGTGTCAAAGCAGTGCTACTGTTACTGTAATATGCTTTTCTTTTTTTAGATTCACATCTATGATACGAATTTTATCAAAAACACCGAAATTAATTACATATCATTTACAAATTTAATTCACTTGATTATAATCAATCTGTAACAATAAATTGGGGCATGGAATGGGCAAACCATTCCAGCTACCATGGCTGCTTAGCGTTGTTAGAACACATTGCAAATGGAAGAATTAGAAGAAAGCACATATTTATAGATGATAACGACTGGCTTCTAAGTCAATTTCGATCTCTAAGAGTTAAACGCCTTGGAGATTTGTGCTGAACTGGCCCAGGCTTTTTAAAGGCAGACTTTAAGGAATTGTACTCTACCTGGTCCTTTGAAGGTTCCACCCACCCTCAGTTTTTTTAGCTACTGGAGCTTTTCAACATGAACTTGCTGACCAATCTGGTATTTCTCAGTCATCACTGAGTTGCGCTATGCCAGCTGTATGGTATTATCCACTTGTCATTCAGATATACAGGATTTCCTTACACTGCAGTTGAACTGGGAAACATCAGAGAGCAATTCGCAGCAACATCTAGATTTCCAAATGTGATTGGAGTGGTCAGCTGCATGCACATTGCTATTGCAATGGACAAGTTTCATCAGCCAAGGATGAATCACCAAAAGAATAAGCTGGCATTACATCATATATAGCAGGAGTGCCTAAAAAACGGCAGCTGTGCATAGTTGCATGTGCTTTTTCCAACTAGTGTGGCGAAATGCAAGCAGTCCTTTAAAGGATAAAGAGCAGAGAATCGATCCGTTGTGGTGCTTGGCACCGACGCTACACTATAAAGGCGCCTACAGAGAATGAATTTGCTTATGTAAATAGAAAGCATTTCCATTCTATTAATTTGCTGCTCTATAGTGCACAGAATGTGTGTTGCATTGTGCAAGCATGTAGCGTGCTGCATATATAACGTGGCACACAATCGTGGCTTGCCCAAAACTGAAGAGACGCTGTATGATGAACATGAACATGAACCTGACCCACCAAATGATCAGTCAAATCGGACAGCTTTACAACTTCGTTTGAATGTAATTAGCAGAATGTAAAAACAGGTAATCAGACACAGCATTTATTTTTTAACCAATTCATTTAATTTGTGGTTAATATCACATACTACAGCCCTTATATTCCTTAGTTCATTGGCCATATCTCTTACAGCATCCACTCTTCCATTTTGTGACTCAGAACAGTGTCCATCTACATACAGCCAGATGGTCGCCCAGTGGTTTCCGAGGCAGAGGTGTATGTGCAGCCATAGCCAGAAGACATGCTCGGCACGGCAGCACCATCATGCCATTGGCACGGGGGTCAGCTTTTGTAATATTGTCTGAAACAGAATAAACAAACGACAGGCTGCGACTCTCATTTACACATCGACTGTGATATCTGACCACTACTTTTTTTTTTTTTTCCGGGCACTGTGCGACTTTCTGAACTTGAACTTTCAACTGTCTCTGCCACTTTGTTGCTTAGATCACTGCTTAAGCCAACAAATAGACCTTCTTCTGCAAGGAATCTTGGTGTCATTTTGTATTTTTATTCTGGTTTACTGTCTCTTATTCTAATTAAAAATGTGTTCTGTATTTTACCTTTTATTTAGTGTATATACTGATATTTTCTATCCAATGTTGTATTTTTGATCTTTTTTTCTGTTTTCTGTTATTTTTCATTTGAGCAAGGAAAAGTGCTATATAAATAAAATGTTACACAGTCTAACTTGTTGTTTAACTCTTTATTTTGATTATGTCATTCTAAAACTCTACTTTTCTAGTTGGATTTTCTTCAAACATTTTGATGTTACCTTGCTTGTGTTTTTCAGAATATTGTCATGCTACAGACCGAATAATGTTATACGTTCACCTCACCAAGGGATGGCATGAAATCCTACTAAATAATCTTAATACACAGTATAATTCAATGTTGCTTCAGCTCCTTCATGTAAAGAAGGAACAAAGCATCACCAAACATGATACTACCATCTTAATATTTAACTGCTGGCAAGTTCTTGCTACAGAATGCAGTGTTAGCTTTTCTTTCAGAAATAATGGCTTATTATGTTGTTTATTATCTGTCCTTAATACATTAATTCATTACTCTTAAAAGATTGTGCAGGTGAAAATTAATATTATGTAAGTAGCAATCATATTCCTGTTAGTAAGCAGTGGTTTCTGCATTGTTGCCCTGTCTCGGATCCAGTTCTCACCCTCCTTGTTTTTCTGACGTTAGGGTCAATAACTGGGACCACAGATAAGAGAGGGTTTGCAAATCACAAGATGGTGTTCTAAAGTTTTCTGAATTTTATGTTTTTTTGGGCAGAGCAAAAAAACAAGTCCCATACTTTTATTTATTTGAAAACTATAGCTCTGACACTAATTCAGCTGTACCTCTCCTCAAAACCCTTTTACCACCCAAGATGACACGATTATAATATGTACTGCTGATCCATAGAGCAACAGCCAGAGAGTAAAATAATAAACAGACCAGAGAGAGAGTGACCAACAGTACTTTCCTACTAGCCACACAATGCAAGCTTAGAAGATACCAAAAGAGACAGAAACAAAAAAATATTCTGATATTTAGACAACCATGCACTGAGAAGCCCCACTTCTCTTTTTACAAAAACCCCAACAAGTAAACCAGTAATACACAAATAACAATTATATAAAAAGTAATAATATACAATGTAAAAAAGTCTTTGAAATATGCATAAGTTTGATAAAACGGAGCTGGACAGTTTGACATCCGTGGCAGAGTGACGGGCACTGAGCAGGCTCCTGTCAATAATGGAAAATCCACTGAACATGATCATCTCCAGACAGAGGAGCAGCTTCAGTGACAATTATTGTCCGTTATACTTCCATTGTTCTCACTCTTTAATTTAATATTGTTCTTTATCAGTATGCTGCTGCTAGAGTATGTGAATTTCCCCTTGGGATTAATAAAGTATCTAATTATTCTCTCTTCGTCTAAACTAGACAAAATAACATCCACAGCCCCTTTTCATAGGTCCAACAGGCCCTCACTTGAGTTCATCTTTGCTGCTCCAACCATTCGCTAACCTTTTTCCTTTACGTATTAATGAACCAAAGTTCATCTAATGGCTTCCTGCAGGCAGTGTATTTCCTCGAATGCCGGCACTTTTTCTTCTCCCCCTCTGGCACTGGCCTATCTTGTTTTTGGCTGGAATTTCTTTTAACTGCATATTTATCTTTAGGACATTAAACAAATGAAATAACACCACTAAAAATGTATATTTACTTATTTGGCTGACGCCTTATCCAAGGCGAATTATAAAATTTATGATACAATTGGTTGCATTTCTTTTGGTTTTCCAATTGGAGCACAGGTAGGTCAAGTGACTTGGCCACAGTCACACAGTGTCAGTAGAGGGATTTGAACCCATAATCTCAGGGCTTGAAGTTCAAAGTCTTAACCACTATACCACACTGCCTTGAAAATGCAGAAACTCTGACATGGAGCAATTATTCTTTCAGGCCAATGCTGCGGTCTGTCCATCTGTTACACGATAACTTGTGAACTACTGGCTTTAGAACTTTTATCTTGGTCTTCTAAATAATAAAATGGTGCCAGAATAGAAAAGTTCAATGTGCTCTATATAAACCACCTAAGATTTAGGACTTAGGTCCACGTGTTTCCCTACTAAATGATAAAACAGTCAACAGCTTTTTTCACAACACAGTTGTGGGAGCCCTGTACTGGCAGCACAGGGGACCTCTAATATCTTTCTTATGTTCATCGACTTCTTATTTCTTGAAGTAACTACTTATGAGTTATTCTTTACGCCAGTCGGATACACTGCTATTGTTGACTATAATAGACATTCTGTCGAGTCATTACTCTGCACTTCTTGTGTCCCTGGAATCTCCTTGTCAGCCCTATAATGTGTCACAATATAAGGAATAAACAGTTAATGAAATGAGATGAAGTGTTAATAAATTAAGTTATCTGCAAAAAAAATAAATGGTAAATTATATACCTGTGCCATCCATTTTCTAACCCGTTTACATAATTCATATATGGGTGGCCAGTAATCAATAGTGAGAGTACTAATTATATATACATTTTACAAGTACATATACGAGTAGATTGCGACAGAAATATGTAAGTTGATTTCTGGATCAAAAACAACCCCTCATTTCACTTTATGCCTTCCACTGTCATTTTTCTCAATGTGTCTGCAACAACATGCTTAGTTCTCACATTTGTCATGTACTGTACATACTTGTACTATTAAAAGTACCAAGTTACCAGAAAAAACTGTACATGTTGTCTACTCAAAAAAACTTGTTAAAATGAACAGAAGTTAAACAGAACTTAAATTTAAACTATTTAGATTTTGTAAAAATGCCTTCTAACCAACAGGATACACTTAAAAAAAAAAAAAAAAAAGATATTTAGTGATAATCTAATAATATACAATACACCATCAAATAAAAACAAGTTGCCTAAATTAAAATAAAAAATGCCTTCAGTCCACCACTGATATCTCTCCGTTAGCTATCTACTTCACTTCAACTTTTATGGTGATTAATGAAGTCTGAAGCAAATCTGCTTCTTCAAATAAGCTTGAACTTAATAAATTATGCCAGTCACATCTGTTTCCAAAACAAAACTGAATTCAAGTCCTTCATGCAGTACTTTAATCTGTTACAGTTACAAACCAATGCAGATACTGGGTGCCTGACGATACAGATAGAAAGAAGACTGTCAACTATCTATCTTATGAAATGGGGACTATATTGAGACACTATCTAAAGAGAAAAAACTGGCTAGTCAAGAAGGGAATCACTATTTAAAACATATGTTCTGAAATAAACAGAATGAAAAGTTGGGTTGATGCTATGTATAGAGTTTATAATATATTACAGAGATAATTAACTGTGCTGCCTTATGTCTTGTATACACAGCTTTTTTCCATTTTACTAAGGAAATCAGCAATTTTCAAGCCCTCTGAAACTATGAAAGACAAAACTTTGTGTCATAATGGCAAACTGGGGATGTGGGTGTTAAAACTTAAGCTGCCGAAAACTCATTTGCAGATTAAATTCTATTTAAGGACATGGAAATGGAATTGAGGCTTTGCCTTGTCCAAGATAAACACAATATTATTTTAGTAAAATGAAAAAGAATAAGTGAGCACATATATCTAGTCATTTCCAGGCATATCCCATGCTATATGAATCTAAAGTTGTTTATAACTGGGGTACTTACCACCTCCATTTTCTCCTCATCTTTTTCTTTCTTCTCCTTCTCCTTCTCTTTCTTTTTTGCTTTAGCAGTGATGGACAAGACTGCTGTGGAAACCTTGTACAGAGGAGGAAGCAAAAATAAGACTGAAGAAAGCAACTTGGGGAAAAATGTACAAAAGCAGAATCAGATCCTTACTAAAACATTTCTACAGAAATAGTTGATATACTCAGTTAATTTTTTCTTATTAACTACACTTCCAATAATGAACACAGTAAGCTATTTAAAGATTACAAATTTATTATGAGCACATATTTTACGGAACTCTTCTTAGAATGATAAAGGCAAAAGTGTATTTAATCAAAGCATAGATAACAGGGGCTGAGGCTCTGTTTCTTCTTGTTGTGGTTATAGCTTAGCTCATAAGCCTTTCACTTGTCACTTTGTTTTTAAAGCTACCTCCATCATAGCAGTGTCAGTGCAATCTGGATTGAGTTTCTGGAAGAATGATTCTTCATCTGTAAGCAGCGAACATGGCGAGTAATAAGTAAATAGCAAGTGAATAATTGTTGACATTGCTGTTTGAGTAACATTGTTTATAAGGTCTGCTGGATGCACCCTTATTAAATTAATTTCATCCTCTATATTAAACGGTGATTACAGCAGTTCCTTCTTTATATTTTCCTTTATAACCTGCAGGCTTGCTTGTAATCCACGGTCCATACCTCTTTCTCTTCTATGTCCTTAAGCATTTTTTTGTAGTTCCTGCATTTCTTTGACCTCAGGTGACATGCTACTTTATCAGTAAATGCCTTCTTTTCATTAGTCATAAATATATTCCAAGGAGACAAAAATACATTTAAATATCTATACTTTTGACCAGAAATCAAATTAGAGATAACAATAATGTACTTAATGATATATACAACAGGATTTCCCCTCATCGACTTTATCAGAACTTTCAATTTAAGATTTTGCAATTATATTTATAGTACTTTACATAATGAATGACCTTTAAAAATGCAATGATAGAGAAAGGGAACCTGAGTGGAAACACAATGTACAGTTTTTACATCATTCAAGAAAAAAAAAATCTAAAACCCTATCCTTTATGTGAAAAAGTAATTGCCTCCATAGTTATCTTTTTGCAGGACCTTTAGCAGCAATTACTGCAAACACAGTGTGATGAAAAAGTAATTGCCACTTCTTCATTTTCTATATTTATATTAAAAAATTTAGTATAATACAAAATACAACCTGAGAAAATACAATGCAGAGTTTTTAAATGATCCTTTGTTTAATTGAAGGAAAAACACTTCACCAATACCTAGAATATGCACGTGAAAAAGTAACTGCCCCCTAAACCTAATGTTTAGTTGTGTCACCTTCAGCAGCAACAACTGCAATTAAATGTTTCCAGTAAAAGGAAATCAGTCTTATTTATCACTTTGGGGAAATTTTGTCCCACTCTTCTCCACAGAGTTGTTCTGATTAAGCCAAATTGGAGGATTTTCAACTATAAACTAACCACTGAAGATCTAGCCACAACATCTCAATTGGGTTCAAGTCAGGACTTTGACTACGCCATATCAAAACAAATTTTGTTTCCCCTCATGTTGTTGTCCTGCTGCATAACCCAATTATGCTTGAGCTTCAGATCAGGGACTAATGACTGGACATTCTTCATCAGTGATTTCTGGTAGAGAGTTAAATTCATGCTTCCCTCAATTATGGCAATTCACCCAGGTCCTGGAGCAACAAAACATCCCTACTGCATCACAATACCACCTTGTTTGACTGTTGGCATGATGTTCTTATTTTGGAAAGCAGTGTTAGCTTTACTCCAAATATAACAGGGCACATATCTTCCAAAAATTTCCACTTTTGATTCATCAGTCCACAGAACTGTATTCTAAAGGTTTTGGATTTAGGCAAAGTGATTAATGTTAAACAAACCCTTATGGTCCTGTTGTTTAGCAATGGTTTTCACCTTGCAACCACTGGATACCCATTGATACCATTTTTTCCCCTGATCTTTCTAATGTTGAAATGATGAATGCTATCAGTAACTGAACAGAGGGAGACCTACAGTTACTTAGATGTTGGTCTGGTTTCTTCTGTGACTTCTCAGATGAGTTTTCTATGTACTCAGGGAAATTTTGCTAGGCTGGCCACTCCAGGACAAATTTACCACGGTTCCAAGGTTTTTCCATTTGGAGATGATGGCTCTCACTAAACTCTGCTGGAGTCCCAGGGTTTTAAAAACTGCTATGTAATCCTATCCTGACTGATGTATTTTTCAGTAATTTCTTACTCAGGTCTTCTTGTATTTCTTTTGATTGAGGCTTGGTAGGCTTGTTGAGATCGTTTAGCTAACTTCACATTGCTGCAAAGCTTCTATTTAAATAACTAGGGTGCTCTGCCCACTGCTCGGCACTATGCACCAGCCACTTCACGTTGCTCGCATATGTGTATTTCACTTTCACCAAACAAGAAATCTTTTAATTCTTGCGGATACGCCTTTTTCATTTCGAAGAAACACTACTTTTCCCTGATGGCAACACAAATTAGGTGATCTACAAGTGTCCGACTTAAAGTTTAAAGCCGAACAATATCTACATACTTCTGTCATATCACCTACAGTTAGGTCCATAAATATTTGGACAGAGACAACTTTTTTCTTATTTTAGTTCTGTACATTACCACAATGAATTTTAAATAAAACAACTCAGATGCAGTTGAAGTGAAGACTTTCAGCTTTAATTCAGTGGGGTGAACAAAACGATTGCATAAAAATGTAAGGCAGTTAAAGCATTTTTTTAACACAATCCCTCCATTTCAGGGGCTCAAAAGTAATTATTCTAATTAGAGCTATCTAATTACACTATTTAACATGTTTAATTCCAACACATAAAATATATCTGAAATTCACATTATGGCTAGTTAAAATGCAATTACAGATTCCTCAAATTAGAATACTGACTACCCTAACCATTACTGTAAAATAAATTGGCGATCAAAAGTTTTAGAACACCTTAATCTTTCCAGTTTTTCTTTAAATTTAATCAAGAGAAATAGAATGAATAACCTAAAATGATGAAAAAGAAAACAGAAAACTGCCAGAGGTTTAAATTTAAACTACATTAGCAAAAACTGGACAAAAGGAAATATCAGAATAGTACAAATGGGCCTTCTTCATGAAACAACTAATAGATTACAACCTGCCGATGTTCTGCAGTAATTAAATTAAATTATGCCTTGCAAGTTGAAGCAAACAATTTGCACAGGTGTCCTAATTTCTCTTGATTACTTTAAAACCCTTGTCTCTCTCTTAAAGCAGAGTTGGAACGGACTGAGTCTACACAGACTACACACTCTGAAATTCTACATGGTAGAACAATATTTGAGTGATAATGGCAAGAAAACAACAATTAACAAATGAAGTGATATGGAGCACAATTACCTTAGAAGTGTCAGCGAGTACTCTTTCCTACACAATCTAAAGGCAACTGAAAACTGTAAGAAACTCTGATTGGAAGATATTTGGCACACCCAATATCACAACTCAATCAGAAGACAAGTTTCTGAAGGTAACCTGCTTGCTCAATAGGCACCTCAAAGCACAACAGAAACTTTTGACTGATAGTGTAGGAAAAGCAGGAACTGTCACTAATATGAATATGAAATAATCTGTTTAGCCTCAACTTTAAAAATGTTGATTAAATTTAAGAATTGAATGAAAATTTTATTGAAGGTCTCTTTTATTAATTCTAAGCCCTGCAGCAATATGTGTGAGGCAAACAATAAAAAAAAGAATTTTTGTTAATTTCATTTTTTCAGATGTGTTTTATAGAAAAAACAAATCATTCCAGATACTAAATATTTTGAGCTATACTCTAGCTCTGTATATGTATACTTTCTTAAACAATGTTTGATTTACCTGCTGCTCCATAGTGTAAAATTACAAATCAAACAATTCAGACATGATTAAAGCGCACATTGCAGACTTTGTTTTAAGTGTTTAATTACTTTATTAGTGCAGGTATAAGATACCTAGGCTTGCTTTGACCTACAGACTACCGTTGGAGTATGTTCCACATGAGGACAAGAGTTATGACAATGAAAGTCAAAGAAGCCATTATTAGGCTGAAAAACAAGAATACAACGATTAGGGACATCAGTAAAACCTTAGGATTACCTAAATCAACTGTCTGGAATATCATTAAGAAGAAAGACCACACTGGTGAGCTGAGTAATTGCAAAGGGACTGGTAGGCCTCAACAGAAGAATTCTCACTATGATAAAGAAAAAGCTCGAAATGCCCATCTGACCAATCAGAAACAGTCTTCAGGAGGCAGATGTGTATGTGTCAGACACTATTATACGCAGATGATTTCATGGACAAAAACATTGAGGACACACTGTAGGATGCAAACCACTAGTTAGCCACAAACACAGGATGGTCAGATTGCAGTTTGCGAAAAAGTAGTTAAAAGAGCCTGCAGAATTCTGGAAAAAGGTCTTTTGGGCAGACAACACAAAGATGAACCTGTATCAGAGTGCTGGCAAAAGCAAAAGTGCAGAGACGAAAAGGAACTGTCCAAAATCCAAAGCATACGATCTCATCTGTTAAACATGGTGGTGAAGATGTTATGGCTTCACTGATTATGTAACTGCTGACAGCAGTTGCACAATGAATTCTGAGGTGTATTGAAGCATCTTATCTGTTCAATTTCCAGTAAATGCCCCCAAAAATCATCGGACAGCACTTCATCCTACAACAGGATAATGATCCCAAACATACTGTTAAGTTAACACAGGAGTTTTTCAAAGCTAAAAATGGAAATACTTAAATAGTCAAGCCATTTAAATCAAATTGAGCATACCTTTCATATTCTGAAGAGAAAAGTTAAGGAGACAAGCCCTCAAAACAAGCAGAAGCTGAAGATGGCTGCATTAGAAACTTGACAGTGTAGTGAACTCCCCTAATTGTTGGATGAGGAGCCCGGAACACACGAAAAACTCCTACTCATAGGAAAATACTACTATAATGTCCAAAAACCGACAGAACCTTAGACCCAATTTTGATGTCCCCAGATGGAGTTGTTTATACTAGAAAAAGAAATAATCACCTAACAATTGTTTAACCAGAAGAATAAATATTATAAATCACACCAATCATAAAACTCCATTTAAATTACTCCTTATCCAAAAAAATAAACACTAAGTAATAGGCCACCCACTTTTACCCTTATATAATATACAGAAAGAAAGCAAGAAAGCAAGCCAGGAAAAGAAACAGAGATATATCCTATTTAACAACACCCCCCATGTATTCACAATAAATATCCGTAGGAATACACATATATACACATATATACAAATATAAATTAGACACACAGTCCCACAATCCCCCACACGCTCCCCAGTCCCTTTTATATTAGGTTGATTTAAAGAGTCTAGCCACCCGGCCTGGGAAGTCCGTGAATAAACCAGTAATCCAGTCAACTACGTTCCGCTGACTAGTCAACTGTATTTATAGGTAAAAAGGAGCAATCTCCCCGGCTTGGCGACGATTCTTCATTATAAGCTGAAATCCGTCTCACCCGGGAGTCTGAGCGTTAGCGTCCTTCCATGGCCGCTGCCCTCAACACCAATACAACTTAAAGCCGTGCACTCCGAAGATCCTTTCCGATTAGCCCACACTCCTTTTTGTTTCGTCCAACCGTAATTTCGGAGCCTTCCGTGCTTTACCAATCGCTTCTTTTACCAATTCCGTTCTCCTTCCCAGCTACTTCTTTAAACAAACTTTCTTCTTCCTCCGCCCTCCTCGCTTCTTTCCTTTTTCTTTTCCTCCTTTTAAACTACGCGCCTCCTTGCCTTTTAAGGAAGAGCTACGTCACACCAAAGCTAATTTAGCCAGGACCCACAGGCGCTGTTTGGACCCTTACTCCCCTTAAAGAAATATCCCACAGTCAACATTTCCTCTGGACATAATCTCTAAAGGAAGCACGTGGTAGAAACAGTTAAAAGCATACACAACAATAAAACTATGTGACAACCGTTACAACAGGGCATCACCAGAGAAGATACCCATGCACCTGGTGAGGTCTATGAATCACAGACTTCAGGCAGTCGTATGACTAGTTTAATATATTTGCCACTGTTATGTCCCAAACATTGTGGTGCCCTGAAATAAGTAGACCATGTACACAAAGTGTTGTCATTTCTACATGTTGTCACAGAAATGTATGCAAATAACCTTAAAGTCTGCAATGTGCACTTTAATCACATCTAACTGTTTTATTTGTAACTTTAAACTGTGGATTTAAAAATCAAGGAAATCAGCTAAATCAAGGAAAGATGTTTGACCCAAACATTATGGAGGGCACTGTATATACTCAGTGGCTACTTTATTAAATACACCTTTATAAATACCACGTATGATTCCCATTTACCCCACAGCAGCCTGAGTTTATTAAAGCATTTATTCAATAAGGTGTTAGAAATATTCTTCAGGAATATTCATCCAAGCTGAGCTGACAGACAGCATCATGGAGTTTTGTGTAGTTTCACTAACATTTCTTCTCTTCCCTCTCTCATTGACAAAGTGTTTTCACCTAAAGAACTAAAACCTGCTAGATGTATTTGTTTATTCCTCTCTCTCTCTGTGTAAACTATTCGCTGGAATGTGTGAAAATGGCAGGAGAACAGTAGTTTCTGAGATGCTGGAAGCATGACGTTCAACACCATTTTCAAAGTGATTTAAATCATGTCTTGCTGATCTTAATGTCTGTTTGAACAAGAACAAAACCTTTTGAGCATACCTGCATATTAAGATGCAGCCATACCGGCTATTTGCGGGAACGGACCGTTTGTGTTAGCAAGCAGGTGTTCCTAATAAAATGGGTCCAGAACATACAAATATATATATATATATTTTAATATACAATTTTAAAATTATTGTTAATTAAATTCTCACCTTTTCTTTTTCTTTCTCTTTTGGTACTTCTAGGGGAGGAGGATAAGCAAACGTAGAAGGTTTACAGTTGGATCTGTATTGTACTTTCGGCATCTGTGGGGAAGGATGTAATCTGTTCATGTCACATTGCAATAAATTCGAAACAAAAACAACTCTCACTGTAACTTATTACACTACAAAGAAAAACATCTTAAAATTGTATTAATCAATAGAATTCCTTTACAACTAAAACTTACTTAGTCTTTAAAGAATGACCAAAGATTAAAAAGCACAGATATCACTTAATTTACAGAACAGTATTATCTTGTTATCAAACATTCCTGGAGCCAGAAAAACAAGACAGAGTAGATGACAAAGTAGAATGTCGTAAAGAATTCAAAGAGATAATGTGAGATATATATATATATATATATGATTTATTATGTGTATTGTGCCAGCGTTCTGCGAGTAATAATTTCCGTTTGCGCTGTGATCTTTACTATCATTTTTTTTTTTTTTGAGACTTTCAAATTTTAGAACTTTCATTATCTCTAACCTGCTCTGCATTAGTATCGCGCCAGCGTTTTTGAATTCTTTATGACGTTCTACTTTTCATCTACTCTTTGTCTTTTATTTCCGGACCGGGCATGGTTAAATGTCTTAGCACAAAGTCTCATCTCATGGGACATGAAAGTATCTCTCTGAAACAGTCACGTCAAGTCCCAGGATTTTTTTTTACTATAATAGAGAGATATTAAAAGGCTCAGTTGCTGACTCTGATTAGGAAGAATACTGATGTCTTATTGTCCAGGCCTGTTACTTAATGTGCTGAACATAGGATTGTAACTGAGCCTGGGGTTGAAGTGTAAATACACCCGTTTCGTTTAACGGAGGCAAGGAAGAATGTGGTGTGTGATCAAGTAAAGCAAATGCTTGAACTGGGCATGATTCACAAGAGTAAAAGTCAATTGCGGACCCCAATCGTTATTGTGCTCAAACCAGAAGGCTTCATTCAGTTTTATGACACAATGCCACGTGTTGATGAATTACTGGAGAAACTCGGTCAAGCCTCATATAGCTCTACTCTAAATCTCACAAAGGGGAGTACTGGCAGGTACTCTAAGGGAAAGTAGCAGTGAGAAGACTGCTTTCGCCACCCCATACGGATTGTTATTTACTAGGCTTCCATTTGGACTTAATTGCACCCCTTTAACATTCCAGTGTATGACTGATGAAATTTTACACCTCCATTTTGCATATTCTAGAGTGTATCTCGATGATGTGGTCATTTTCAAAAATGATTGGCAGAAACATCGGGAAAGCCTAAAAGCAGTGCTTGACAGCTTGAGACAGGCTGGGTTGACAGCTAACCCTAAGAAGTGTAAAATGGGTATGTCAGAAACAATTTGGGATATTCTACGGGTAAAGGTGTGATTAAAGCATATTAGAAAAACATAGGTGAGGTCCTTGCATATCCACATCAGGTAATGCAAAGGGAGAGTCGTGCTTTTCTAGGTCTCGCTGCTTATTACAGGAGATTCATCCTGAATTTTGTGAGCAGAGCTGCCCCTTTAACTGACCTGATGAAGTATTGTCTGGTCAGATAATTGTGAAAAGTCCTATCTCTGATTTCTAAGATTCCTTGTCTTCATACCCGGTTCTGAGAAATCCAGAATTTTTTTTAAGGAATTTATTATACAGAATGACGCAAGTGTGTTTGACTTGGCGGCTGTCCTTGGTCAGGTTTTTGGTGAGGAACATCCCATCATGTATTTGATTAGGAAATTGCTTTCCAGAAAATGTAATTATTCAACTATTGGGAAAGAGTGTTTGGCAATTAAGTAGGCGGTTGAAGAGCTCTGTTATTACTTATGGGGTTAGAAATTTACCTTGGTGACTGATCACGCACCACTTCAGTGGCTCTACAGACAGAAAGATACAAACTCCCCTTTCACTAGGTGCTTTA
Organism: Polypterus bichir lapradei; assembly: GCA_026402145.1. NCBI lineage: Eukaryota > Metazoa > Chordata > Cladistia > Polypteriformes > Polypteridae > Polypterus > Polypterus bichir. Next base: position 101,599,648 of record JANRMT010062813.1, on the reverse strand, counting down.
TTAGCCCACATCCATTTAATTTGACTGTTTGTCATTGTCCTGGTTCCAAACACGAAAATGATATCTTCTCTCATCTTGCATAGCCCAATTTTGGAATGTTACCGCAAAACGTGTTTGTCACACGATGCTTAGAATATTTAAAGTAGAGCACTCACTTACCCATTTCACTTATCTTTCTAACTTTTCTAGACTGCGTCCGAGTCTGCTCCACACAGTTTTTCTGGGCAACTGTACCCAGTAGTGACACTTCACATGACTGATCCTCCAATGAGTGGGGACACTTGCAGCAATGCGTCAAGTATAAACGGGCCTTTAGCCTTTGACCTCACACCAATTAAGTCCCTGCACTTTGTACACACCACTCATCACTACTACCGACTGGATGGTTTAGTGAGGTCCTCAGACTAGCCCTGTGGCAAACACTTGCAGTCTCTGATGGAATGCCAAGACGATGATCAAAGTTGACTAGAGAGGAAGAAAAAAATTGTAAGAAGTATGGCGTACAGCAGAGGACGCCTTCACGCTGTAAGGACTGGGGGAGGGAGTGTATCTAGAGCATTAAGTCCCCTGAAGCGCTAGATGAAAGTCCCCCTGGATTGCAGCGGTGCCTCAGATTCCCGCAGGGCTCTATGGGAGCTGGAGTTTGGTGTATTCCTGTTGTTTTTCATGGCCACCACCAGGGGGTGCTGCAGCAGCTGCTGAGCCATGAATGCAGCTCTTCTGCCACACCCGGAAATGCTGCCAGAACAGAGTTAACGAGCGCCTGGAGCACTTCCAGGTACCTTATAAAAGGAGCCAGCAGCCACTACTCCAGGAGCTAGAGTCGAGAGGGAGAAGACAATGCTTGTCAGGAGGAGTGGAGGAGAAAAAAAGAAAGAAGAAGAGTACTTTGTTTGCTGTACTCTGAACTGTTTTGTACTTGTGAGAAACAGGGGAAGACATTTCTCACGAGAGAAAAAGGGAAAAATAAAAGCGTGTGTTTCTTGTGCTTCCTGTGTCGATAGGGTGGCTGGTACGACCCCCCGGTGGTCTACAAGTGGTGTAGTTAGCAGGATTCCTGGCCATCTGCAAGGGAGGGACCTGAATATTATTTCTTGTGGCAACCTGGCACAGCAGCTCGAGGCGTGCGCGCACACACAAAACGCGGCTATTCGGCAGCACACGGCGAAAGATGGCAAAAATCAGGATCCATGTTGGTGGCCCATTGCTCACCATAAGGCAATGGCTGCCGCTCCTGAAGGACACCTGATGTGGCCTGCACGGAAGGCGCATAGCCCCAATGGCTCTCGGTCGGCGGAGATGGACGAGCAAAGCCAGAATCCACCGCCAGCCAAAACAAATGACTTTGTGTTGGCTGTACGGCAGCTGGAGATAGTGCTCCAGCCCATACAGTCTCTGTTACAGGTGCTGGGTCTGCTGAGGCAGACAGTCGAGGGGCTGGAGAGGACAGCTGAGTCGACCCTGAAGGCAGCACATGAGTGGCTGAGGAGACTCTCCAGTCGACTTGACGCGGCGGTATAGATGAGTGTTTCCTGTACCGTAGATAAAATGGGACATCTGAGTGAATTGCTTCCTGATCCTAACATTGACGGAAAGCGAGTAGCCAGAGGTCTGACAGTGGACGTGGGCATAATGGCCGACCATGAGGAGTGGGAGGAAATAGCCAAGGTGCACGTAAGAGACTGGCTTATGCGTACTTGCACCTGGAGTACACCGCCCCAAATGCCGGTTATATACAAGTCTAAAGGGGTGCACACAACATGGGGTCTTCTATTCCTGCCATAGAGAGACTCAGACTGTTGCTGCACCCCAAAGCAGGATGAAGACCTGGAAAAGGAAGACCGGGTCTACACACAGTGCTGGGCAAGAGCCTGTCCACTCACATGCAGTGGAGGGTTTCTTGGTGTTGGGGCAGAGATACTTGCCAACCTCAGCTACATGCAAAACGAAGCAAGACTTCCCATCCTGCTTCCATTCCTACAGGACATGAGCAGGAGGGGTGCGGTGCTGCAACAAGTACCACAGTCTGGGCCACGGCTGGAGGTGCTGTCCTTTTATCACGCTGGTATTGTGCCAGGAGACAGCGTCGGGGCAGTGCTTCCCCGTAACTTTCTTCTTTTGTCGTTGCAGGGCAGAGCCATGGACCCAAGTATGTTGACTTCCCATCCTGGAGAGAGACATCCCTCGCGGGACGGGCCGCTTCACCCCTCAAGGCTTAGCTGATGAAGGAGCAATGTGGCGTATGGCCGGCATCTTTGCCATGGCAGGAAGGACTGGGGGAGGAAGCATATCCAGAGGATTAACTCCCCCAGAGCGCTAGATTTCAGCCCTCCTGGGTTGCAGCGGTGCCTCATACTCCCACAAGACCCCACGGGAGCTAGAGTTTGGTGCATCCCTGTTGGGTTACGTGGACACCACCAGGAGGTGCTGCAGCTGCTGCTGAGCCCCTGAATGCAGCTCTTCTGCACACCGGAAGTGCTGCCGGAACTGGGTTAACAAGCACCGTGAGCACTTCCGGGTGTCTTATAAAAGGAGCCAGCAGCCACTACTCCAGGAGACAGAGTCGGGTGGGAGAAGACAAAGCTTGCCTGGAGGAGTGGAGGAGAAAAGAAAGAGAAAGAAGAAGAGTATTGTGTCTGTTTGTTGTGCTCTGAACTGTGTTGTACTTGTGGGAAATGGGGGAAAGAGTTTCCAATGAGGGAAGAAGGGAAAAATAAAAGAGTGTGCTTGCACTTGTGCCTCCTGTGTCTATCAGTGTCGGGTTGGGTGGCTGGTACACACCCTGATGGTCCACACTAGGCTGTAGGTGAAACAGTGGAATGATCCCCACTGTGTCTCGAAAGGGCAAGAGCAGAGTGCTGGCACGTCCGCCCGACCCTGTCTGTCCTCCGTGACAATATTCTGATGAGTATGCCTACTCATCTCTTCATTTGCGTGGATTTAGTGTAGTGTTCAGTGAGCATTAAATTCAAGTTTTGCTTTGTAGAACTTTTTGGAATTTTTTCTGAATATTTCCCATCTGCGATTGGGCAAATCCACAGATATGGAGATCCAACTGTTACATTAAAAAAAAGCTAAAATGAACATGAAATTAAATTTAATTCGCTGAAATAACTTGAACAGTTTCATCTAAATACCATGTAATATCTTTTTCGACAAAAAAAATAAAAATCTCACATTTTATAGCATCCAGACAAATATATTTTATTAAATATGTTGATAACATTGTTATCAAAGCCACAAAACTGGCACTCAAAGGTACTGGTTCAAACATAGATGTTTAGAATAAATTACTCCTTGATGTATTTGGACTGAAGGCACACTTTACCAATTTTAGTTACTGATTGCTGTATATTCTTGTAAGCTGAAAGAAACACACTGATGCAGAAAAAGTTGGGGAAGAAGTACTTAAATTGCAATGATAAATTGGCAGTGGTTCATGAAAGCAGACAAAACATCAAGTAGCATGTAAACCCTCTTTTTTCCACAGTTTCTTAAATGTTATTATTGTGTTCTTTGTAAGGTCAGGACTGCCAGAGCAGCAGACATGGTGTCTATAGGTGGAGGCACATTTTCGTTAATGATCTCTCCAGAAAAAGTAGTAAGAATTCAAAAACAAGATAAGCAATTTTTCAAGTTACACACCCCTCCATAGCTACTCTTCTGCATTTCCTGCATTAGCTATGGGAAAGACAAAAAACTCACCTTTTTAGACACTGTACTCAAACCAGATATTTTGATGATTTTTTTTTTTTTTAATAACAAAGATATAAAGGAAGCCAGTGGCTATTGCCAGATAAGCCAACTTCATAAACTGAATCACCTCAGTGTAGTAGTCTCTCTCCTGTTTATTTTACACTTGCATACCTGGCAGACTACATGCAAGGAAAGGCTATACTAAAATTTATAATGCTTTTACCACTGTTAATCTTTTATAAAACAAGACAGACAGTTACAGACCCATTTTTGTTGTTGGTTCTTTCAAAAAGCGTGAACACTATTTTAATAAACATAAAACTAAGCATATCGCTGTGGATGGTAGATATTCACCATTAACTTTTCAACATTAAAAGGGCAAACTGTGTCAATAGGTGAACATTTTAAGTATATAGGGACTATAAGTAACAAAAAGCTGACCCTTGAACTTAATAAATCAAATCAGCAATAGGTGGTTGAAACAGCTATTCTTTCTAAAGAAAACAAACTGCTTTAAAGTGCACAGTCTACCTAAAACTAAAGCAACTCTTTAAAGTAAAGAAGGTTAAAATGCATATGTCCATCCACATTTTAGGGAAAAATACCTGACGAAGGCAGTCACCAGTATTAAAAAATGTATCTTAATAAGGCAACATTTTTAACATCAAAAAAGTGACAAAAGGTTAAATTATTGAGATATTATATACACATTTGATTTTATACTACAAAATAAATATACGATAGCCAAAAGCTAAATGCAAAAAATAAAGCATGATGTTAAAAAAACACAAAAACAGAAAAAACATTACCTCCTTTCTTTCATATTCTACATTGTATTGATCAGACAAGCAATAAGGAGATGTCAAATGAAACTATTGGCAGAATACCACACTGATCAGTAAGCTTAACACAAACATACATGCAAGTTGTAAAATAAATACTTAAATGTGGTACAAGTGAAAACTTACCTTTAGGTCTTTATTAAGACCAATGATGGCAGTTGGAGTGAAGGACAATGACAGGAAATGAGACAAAGGAAACCAGAACCAGAACTGGGTGAAGACAAGAATGCCTACCACTGAGGGCATATGAGTGTGACCAGTCCGTGACTGAAGGGAGATGGTCATATTACGTCCCCCTAAACAGGTAAGACAGAATTTTTGTTACTTTTTCTTTTAGGTATACACTGCAACAGTATTCAGACCTTTGACCAATTGTCTGTTTTTTCTGACTCAAAAATCCTGCAATTAAATATTATTCAGTGTAACATTTTTATTTCAAATATCCAAAACTCAAAATGGGTTTCTTCTCTAATATGACAGCATTTTATTTTAGAAATAATATTAAGTAGCAGAAGGAAAACTGAAATATGCTGTTTGCAGAAACATTCAGTCTGTGTTGTAGACGCTCTAACTTTACAAAAGTGAAAAATAATTACCTAATGAGAAAATGACAGCAATTGGCCTCCATCAGTGGATCATTAAAATGGCTGTTACATTTTTTTGTGTTAAAAACACACACACACAGAATTGTTATTTAGATTATGAATCTGAAGAGCAGCTGTGAAAATAAAGACTAAATAAGCATTTCATTGACATCAGACTTAAAATAATGCAAATGCATAAATTAGGAAAAGGGTATGAAGTGTCAAAATATTTGGATATCCCAGTGACCATTGGTTGGTTCAATAATAAGAAAAATCATCCTGATGCTGCTTAGAAGGGATCTTCACATGAATATCTGTGCAAACAATAAGGAAACATGTGAGTGCAGCCACATATTGACCAGTTTTAAAGCAGCTCCAGAGTACAGTAGCTGAGATTATAGTGAAAGGGTTTCAAAAATAGCCAAGTGAAAGTACATCCGGAGTTTCACAAAAGGCATGAACGTCACTGAAATGCCAACTGGAAAGAGGCTTTGCAGTCAAATGAGAAGACGACAGAACTTTTGGCCAAAATTTAAAGAGATACAGTATTGGTGGCATAAGTATGACACTGCCCATAAATCAAAAAATACCATTGTGGGGCTGATTTTCATTATCAGGGACTTTGTATATGTTCAACCCAGAAGGAAGAACAGATGATGGAAAATACTAGCAAGTACTGCAAGAAAACCAGTCTGTCTGCTAAAAATCTGAAGTTCACCTTTTAGCAGGACAATGATCCCAAACACAAGGTCAAAGGAACCTTTCTGTGGCCTTAAAGTGAATAATCCAAGGTAGAATTTGAAAACTGAAATGTATCATCTGTCTAATCCAAAAAACCTGAAACAAACCTGCCTTGAAGACTGGTCCAAAAATGACTCCTGTGAATTTTGCACAATAAAAATAATGCAAGCAGTATTATTCCCTTTTTTCCTTATGAAGATTTTTTTTCCTAACATGGAGACCAGGGTTTGCGTTCCTGGTCCACCCTGCATGTTCTCTCTGTGCTTGGGTGGATTTCCTCCGGGTGTTCGGGTTTTCTCCCACAGTCCAAGGCGATGCAGGGTAAGTGAATTGTCAAAGCTAAATTGGCACTAGTATGTGTCTGGAGTGTGGATGTGTTTGCCCTGTCTAAGGTATGTTCTTGCCTTTTGCACTGTGCTAGCTGGGAAAGTCTCCAGCACTCCCTGTGACCCTGGTCTGGATTAACCGGGTTAGAAAAGGACATGACATAATGCACAGTCACATGCAAAATTAACCTTGTTTCAGTACTTTAAAATTAAGAGAGAGACAAATTTCAGGCTAGTATTTGCAATTTAGTAAGTGAAAGAAATGTTCAATGGTGAATATATCTCCAAGGTACAGCACGGTAAATATAAATGTTACAAAGAGTCGTCATATCAAGCCTCTGTCATTATTTTCATACCACTAGAAACAGTAAACAAAATAAAGCACTTAACAGCATTTTCTGTAACTTGATTTTAAAAATATGTATATCCCCATGTGTATTTCCAGTGGGATATTTTGAAAAATCACTAATTGCAGGCACAATTAGGTTGAAACTATTAATTTTTAGTGCTAGGTACATACAGTATATTTTACAATGGTATGCCTGCTCACACTCAATTTAAAGCTGTAGGTGACTGCAAAGGTAAAAATACTAAATAATTATCTATATTATCAGTGATAAATATGAAGCCATATCAAATTAAAATAAATATCAGACATATGAATACAGATTGCATCAGGTAAAATAAGTAATTGAACTATGGATTGTCACTACCATTGCAGGTACCTATATAAGAACTGTCTTGGTCACAGGTGAAGCAGATGACTTTACAGAGTTTTAAGATATACAAGCTTATAATTTGGGATACATTGGGAAGGCACGAATATAACTCTGGGTTCTGCTTGGAAAAATCTAGGCCACCAGTTAATTTAAAACAAACTCCTTAAAAGTCATATGTTGGTCTGAAAACACACTGTAAACAGCATTATAACAGTGAAACATTACAGTCAATTTAAAGTATGTAAATTTAGTAACAATGACTAAAAATTGTGATTTTAACAGAGACTTTTAAATGGTTGTGAGTAACAAGGCTTTGAAATGATACATTAGTAGCATCTGGAGGACCTTTGGAAAAAGATGAATTGCTGAACCATGACAAATAAAATACTTTTCATACTTAAAATTTAGAAATATTTTACTCTTTAATTATGTTTATTGTATCTGATGACATCAGTACTGTAGGCGTAATTCTGCAGAGGATATTTAGGAACAATAAGTACTTTCTAGGCAGCAGGACTAAACAGAGGGACTTAAATGGGCTTTTCCAGTTGTGGTAAAAAAAATGTTCAAACCAGGTAACAGTCATATTCCTCTAAACATCTACTTTCCTAAAGAATAAAGATGTTCAGTTGGATGCCAATACATGACAAATAAAAGGCATCCTACTGTTATTTACACTGAATTTCCGGTTTACTATGCTTAAATCTTAATTATCCAAATACACCACTCTTTTAAAAGGAATATTGCCTCTTATCAGTTGAACTGAGTTCAGTTCCCAGCAGCCAAGTCAAAGTCGACATGCACAACATAATTAAAGAGCCTGCATCCTTTCCCATAAAATTTTACTGCAGCTCTTTGATCTACGGCTAATCCACATCAGGCGCACACTAGGCACAAAATCATGACAAAAAGGAAAGCAAACATTCATGGGTGAACAAAGTACTTTAGTTGAGGAGTCAGTACAGGTCTTTCACTGCCATAAACTGAGATGTCAATACATTTAAACAAAGCTTGTTCCCAAGTTTGTGCATTAACCCAGCAGAGGATATTTTTCAATTAACATTCAGACAGATAGCAAGGCAAAAATAAAAGAAATCAAGTTCCTTACCCAATTAGTTTGTCATATTTTATATATCTTAATATTTTGAGTTTATAAAAAGAAAAACTAATTGAAACAAATGTGTTATTAAGATAAATAAGAGTAGGGAAGAATAAAACATCAATATTCATCTAAAACATAAACCAAAGTGGTCACATACAGAGGTGCAACAGAGCACTGTTATATTAATGTAGATCATTACGGAGTATGCATTGGTACAGCACATTGCTGCACCCACCACACAACGAAACAGCTTGGGATTCTGGTTGGCAATCCCCCAGGCAGACACAAGTTCCATTCCTACCCTCCGGAAATGATCATCTATCTGCCACAGCCAGGTAATATGTGGGCATTCCGTCAACAATGAGGAACCTGCGAGCTGGATCACCCTCGGGGAATCACACCACATGGCCGTAGTGCCATAAATGACGCCCGTAAATGACAATGCAGGTAATGTGCCTCAATCATCTTTTTGCAGAGATATCAGGAGCACCACACACCCCTTTCCAGTGACCTCATGACAACCCATCCCCCCCCCCCAACCCATCGCTCACCTAATCCATCTACTGACTTCATAAGAAGAGTCAACAAAAGACATGAATGTCACTGCTGAGGTAAGAAAGCCTCTCAACAAGGTCAACATTCTCTCCACAGACAGACACACTGCTGATGGCTGTGCCCAAGAGGTCATTAAAGACCTGAATCTTGGTTTTTATCCAGAACACTTGCAGGCCCAAACACTCAGACTCCTCATTCAGCACACTTCCAGCACCTAGTCCATGCAAGCACTCAACACACAGTAGGAGCAAGAACACAGTCCTGATGAACCCCAGAATCAACTGGGAAAAATGCAGAGGTTTGGCCTCTACTCTGCACAACACTCATAGTACCAGTACACAGGCTGGCCACAATAGCCAGCAACTTTGGGGGGATACTGCAAAGTCTCAGGATGTCCCAGAGGGCAGCTCGATCAGCTGTTTCAAATGCTTTACGAAAACTGACAAAGGCCACAAATAAACTCTGCCGATATTCATGTTTGTGCTCACTGAGAACCTTGAGTGCCAGAATGAAGTCAATGATAGACTTCTTAGGTGTAAAACCACACTGCTCCAGTCACAGGTATTTAAGCAAGTGATCACGGATCCTAATGAGGATAACCTTAACAAGGACCTTACCTGGCACCAAGAGCAGTGTTGTCCCCCTGTCATTGCCACAATCCAGGCGATCAGCATTCCTTTTCCAGATTTGGAGAAGTCCTATTTTCCATTAAGTTAGGATGACGCCCATTTCCCAAATAGAAGCAAAGATTGCTTGCAATGCCAGGAAGACAGCCTTACCACCAACCTGGAGAAGTTCACCCTGGATACCACATCCTTTTCTACCCTCATCTGGGTTCATCAACTGTGCAATCTCAGTGCAACTGGGTGGTTCACAGCTAATTGGAGGATCAGTCTCAAGAACCATGAACCCAGAGATCTCCAATGTTCTAGCTGGAGGATCAGCTTTAAACAGCTGCTCAAAGTATCCAGCCCAGTAGGACACAACTGCAACTAACTGTGAGTTAGTTCAATGCCACTAGGGTGAAATAAATAAATAAATAAAACCATTCACAAAAGACAACAAAAGCACCTGCACAATAAAAGTTTACTTTCCAAAAAAAAAAAAAAAAAAAAAAACAAACATCAGAAGTGGTCTCCCCTAAACTTTCTTGTATACTCAGATATGGGGATGGATACTTGAGGAGCAAACTGCAAGACAATGATTATATTTTTATATTATGTACATTAAAGGACCATCAACAACAAATCAAAGTTGAATAAATCGGACACTGCAGCTGCATAAATAAAAATATTGCCATGATAATTTTATTTTGGTGAACAATTCAGGCAAATTACCACTTTCAGTAAGCGCAAGTGGGTCAAAAGGTGCAAAAGACTTTAGTAATGTGTGTAATGTAATACTTGAACAGAAAATTTTCATTTATATAAAGCAAAAACTTTCTCAAATATGTATAACCATTTGTCAAATGGAAAATTGCGTTTATCTCGAAAACCGGTAGTTTTTCAAAAAGATGCAAAGAGACAAAAAATACTTAAAATGTAGTGCTTTTCCATAATGATGTGAAATTATCAAATGTGTAATATTTTTGGAGAAACATTTCAGGTAAAATACCACTTCCAGTTAGCGGAAATAGCTCAAAAGTTGATAGAAATCTACGTTTTATACCCAATACTTGTATGCAAAATTTGGTTGACCTAAGTGAAAGCATACTTAAGTTATCATGTTTACACACACACACAGACATAATTCCAAAAATGGTAGTTTTGGACTCAGTGAGGTCTAAAACGCTGATATTCAACAAAATCTCGAAATCAAATTTTTGGATGATTCAATACTTTCCCTATACTTCGTATACATGAAAGTAAAAAAAAAAAAACCTGTGCATTCTAACAATATGCACAACACAAATACATTTTACAAGCCTCTTCTATTGTCTCTGCAATCCACACTTCAATTCAAGCTTGTGGGTGGATGGAACATATGCAGCAGTACTGAGAGCAAGATGTCGAACAACTAAATGTAACTAATTCGATATAAATGTGAATAAGCAATGCTTTGGGTAGTAAATGCTAGCTCTTTTCATATTTACAAAAATTTGTGTCCACTTTGTGCATGAAACTTTGTTTTTGTAGATGCTAAAAATAAGTGAGATTATGATATGTCACAAAATGCTTATTTTCTAGTGTATATAATTAGTGAATTTCACACATTACCATCCCATACCATTTTCTGAGCCTGCTGAACGCCAAGCAGCGTTGCAGGGGGCTAGAACCTTTCCCAGCAAGCATAGGGCACAAGGAAGGAACAATCACCTGGATGGTAAGCCAGTCCTCTACAGGGTGGATGCAGTCACTAAGGCCTATTTAGTATCACCAATCTACCTAACCTGCATGTTTTTGGACTGGGGATGGAAACCAGAGCACCCAGAGGAAACCGACACAGACATATAGACAACATTAAAACTCCATGCAGGGAAGACTGGGACTTGAACCCTAGGCTCTTTACTTTGAGGCAGCAGTGCTACCACGTGCCACTGTGCCTCCCATTCACACATTACATTAAAATAAATTACTGCCGGAAGACTTACTTGGTTCCACAGTGCCTTAGACATAAGACTATAGATAGGTTTGAGTATAGAGAGGTGCTGAACTGTCAACTGTTCAGTCTAGGATTGTTCAGAGCTGGGTACTCAATGGATAAAACATGGAGAACTAGATAGTTAGTGAGGACAAATATATAAATAAATAAATACATAAATAAATAAATTATATATATATATATATATATATAAGGTTTACTTACATTGTCAATCAATCAAGAAACTATAAGTAGCTATAGTCAATGGTTGATTCATGTCAGGGCAGAACACACAAAATCCACTTATGCATATTAATATTGGTGGAAACCTGTAATGCAACGGTAGTAGAACAGTCTCTAGATTTGCAAAAGATGCAAGAGCTGGCAAAGAAATCTGCCCCCTGTAATTTGCCAGAAGAGAACAACTGGGTGTGGAAGAATTTTATCATTGGAAATGGTATTAGTATGACCTTGAATTGGTTCTTGTAAACCATTGATATTCAAGAAAAATAGGCCAATTGTTGGATAGGATGTGCTCAGTAAGGGTAGGTAAACATTATCTTGACTGCTGAATGATCTAGAATGATCTTCTGAACCTGGCAATTATAGTCTTCTCAGAGAAAGCATTTATTTGAACTATATGACACAAATACATTACATCACAGTCCTACAGTACTGGATCAACTCTTTGTCTTTGTACAAGTCATTCAAAGATACTTTGGGAAACTGCCACTTTTTAAATATGCATTAGGGACTTGGAAGAATCTTATGACCATTTACCCAACTACATTGAAGCAAGTACTGCAAAAGTATGGGTTCTGGTTCTACAGTTGCTTGTTATTTGATCTCTGCATTGGTGCGGAAAAGTCAAGTCTAGTTGATATTCAACATGAAGCAGAACTCCATTGGGGTGTTCCTCGTTTCTGCTTCTGTTTTTGATTTTTATGAAAAGCACATTTACATAAGGGAGACACAACAGTAAAATGCTCACACTGTTTCGGCAGCAAGAGACTTGAATTGAGTAGTGATAGAAAGGTGTGTATAAAGTCTCCAGATGAAGCTTTCGATTTACTGGACAATTTGGCCAGTGACTGAATGAACACTAGAGGGTGAAATAAGGTTCCTAAACAGGGATATCTGTCTCCATTACAGGGTAATTATTATGCTCCTGCTAAGTTTCACAACATTTTTAGTACTTTACAAAGAAAAGAAGGAAGTCAAGAAATCTACCACACTCACCACCTGCTGAAAATTTACAAAAGATGAATAGCACAGAAATTTGGATGTCTGGAAAAGTCCAATGGTGAATTTTTTGAAAAATGACATTGAAGTGACCGATTAGTTTTTTGTTATGCCTGTTCCTCACAAACATTATCTGCTTAAAAAACACTAATATTAAAAATAATTATATATTTAAATACAATAGCAATGGAAAGTTTAGAATCACCCAGAAATTGATTCGTTTTGATCAAGGTACCATTAAATTGATTTAAAATACAGCCAAGACATTACTAATGTTGTACATGGCTATTTCTGCTTGAAATCTTTTTTGAGCATCTTTTTGCATTAAAAGTAATTAAGTCAGTGTTTGTGTTACATTTACTTAGTACGTTTTCCTTAATTTTTTCCACTAAAGCTGGCACTTAAGTCTTCAATTTGCCTAAAGAATGATTTAAGATTTGAAGAGGTAAGGGAAATGACGGCGATGGTGGTGACAGGGATGAGAACGGCACCCGTACGCATGTGCTGCATGGCCGCCTTGCTGGACGTTGCCGAGAGTTGATTCTACAATAAAATAAAAATAAAAAGAGGAATAATCTTGGAGGTCAATCATCACCCCGAAAGTGGATAGTAGACTTTATGTAGTATATGTGTACCAAATTTCAGGTCAATAGGTCAAACGGTTTGCGAGCTACAGGTGATTTAAAATCCTGGACAGACAAATGAACACCCATGGTAGCGTATCTATACTAATAAAAGGCAAAGCCCTCACTGACTCACTCACTGACTGACTCATCACTAATTCTCCAACTTCCCCTGTAGGTGGAAGGCTGAAATTTGGCAGGCTCATTCCTTACAGATTACTTACAAAAGTTAAGCAGGTTTCATTTTGAAATTCTACGCATAACGGTCATAACAGTCGACAACATCCGCCATGTTGAACTTTCTTATTTATGGCCACATCTTCACGAAATTTGGTAGGTGGTTTCCCTGCGCTAACCGAAAACGATGTACGTACTTATTTCGGTGGTATGACGCCACTGTCAGCCGCCATATTGAACTTTCCAACGGTCTTTGTTATTTATGGGCCCATCTTCAAGAAATTTGGTACGTGGGTTCCCAACGCTAACTGAATCCTACTTACGTACATATATATGTCCATAGCCTGCAGCTCAGTCACTGTGTGAGGCAGCGTTGGGTCCCCCATCCCAACGCCTCACACGTTGTTGGCTGCCTGCTTATATAAGGCTGTCTGTCGCTCCGGTTTCTACATTCCCTGCCTTACTTGGCCACGGGATTCACGTCTCCCTGCTGATAACTACAGCCTTTTTATTTAATCCACGGCTTCTCCACTGTTTTATTGTTCGTTTACTACGATTATAGTTATTGTGTAGGTATTTTAGACTTAGTTTACATTGTTCAGGTACCCATTTCCTTTATCGTTCCAACCGTACCCCCATTAACATGTCTATCGAGGTGATCACCATCGATGAAAGAACTGGCACTTACCTAGTGGTTTCCATGCCCAGAGATGGCACCTGCCTTTTCCATTCTCTTTGTTACACACTGCATGGCCATATCAGGCTCACTCTTGATATCCAGAGGAACATTGTGTCTAATGTATTGAATGACTGGGACAGGTTCAAGGTGTGGACTGATGACAGTACAGGAGATAATTATACTACACAGGAGCACTATAAGAGTGAAATGCTTAAGCCCTTCACCTATGGTTTTGCATGTGAGTTGATGGCTGCTGCTGAATTATTCGGTTGTCGCTTTCAAGTGTACCGAAATGGCCAAATATTTTACACCTTTGGACAACCGCCAATGCCTCTTAAACATCTTAGATTCACAGGTGACGATTTCAGTAGTGGACACTTTGATGTTTATGAATGTTTAAACTCTCAAAAGCTGGATGTGAAGTTATCGATGAAACCGGTTGTATGCTTACAACGCTTGACAGATGCCGAATATCACTTCAACACAAGTCCTGCAAATACTGTCGTAACTGAAACAAACCATGAAACTCAAACCGATTATGACAGCAGCAATCCAAGCTGTGAGATTTTTTAACAAGATTACTTTTCACATGGCCAACTGTACGTTTCATGCTCAAGAGTAAGCTCAGCGCACAGCTTGGTCATATTACAACCAGAGGGCTGAACTGACAATGTGGTATACAAAGAGATCCTTAACAAATAATTATTGGTATATTTTCCCTCAGTTTAAAAAGGTTTAATTTTCTTCTTAATAAAAATTGTAAGGCAGTACTTCGCCGCTGCGAAGCGGGGGTATTTTGCTAGTTATATATAAAGATGCTAATTGGTCACAAGAGAAACCTTTGTAATTGTGTTTAGTTCTGGGTTAAAAAACAAAGCCAAAACAAAATAGCTTCCTCAAGAAGCACTTCAGTAAACGTTATTCCAAAATGTCATACAAAAGTATCCACTGCTTTATTGAGAGAATAAGGAAAATTGCATCTAACCAGAATAGAAAAAGAAGCGGGAAAGTTAGAATCACAACTGCACAAATGGATAAGTACCAAGAGTATGTAGTTTGAGAAACATATACCTAACAGGGCCTCAGTTTTCTACTTTCTTATATAGTACACTCACATTCACATAGCATGTGAATGATGGATTGGGTGTGCAGTGGTAAATTTTTGCAGTGTGGAATGCCAAGTAATAGCTGTGACAGAAAAAGGTATTCAATGAATAACATACAGAGATCGACTAATTTTCACTTTTTTCTGCCTTTTAAAACTGAGAGTAAAAATGTAAAGTTACATGCAGTTTTTTGTGATGGAGAAAAATTTTTAATCACATTTTCACAGAAAATGGAGAAAGCAAACATTCATTGACTGGTCATGAGTCTCGTCTTCAATTCAAAGGCTTACTCCCATGCCAAAGTGTTTCTTCTGCATGCACTGCTCTGATTTTCTGTAAGTGTTTATTTGTCAGGATTTTAGAAAATTGCATGTGTTTTACTTGTTAAGAGTATAAGACTGGATGACTTGACACAAGGCAACATTTGTTTTCATGGACATATTTAAAAATTGTTTGCAGTGGTCCAATGTTGATAACTCAAAGTTAAGTATTTTACCAGAAAAAGATATCTCCATTCTCCATGAGAAGAGAGAAAAAAAAAAACAAAACCAAAAACCTTTGCCATCTCTACAAACTATAATCCAGTAAGAAATATATTTGAAAAAATTGGGTGGAGTATTTCTTTAATATTTACTTTTCATTATTGTTTTAGGCAGCATGTGTCAAGTTAGAAGCCACATAAAACATGGACTGTGTCCAAAAATGCATGGTGGAAGAGACTGAGATGACTCAAACTAACTTTTCTAACATCAAAAGGGTATTTTAAATAGTTATTTAAATCTGTTATAATAATAAATGCAGAAATCAGAAATATGGCATATATATGAAAGTTCCATTGTTTTTAATGGCACAGAAAGCCTGCTTTTGCTACTCGCAATGAACGCTTAGCAAGCACAATCATGTTCATTTCACTAATGACATCATCAGTGAATGCTTCCTGTCACTAGAGTTTTAGAAGGTGGCTGAATGCTCTGCATTGGCGTTGCAGCATATTCTTTCCTATTTTCTCATCTTCTTCTAATACTGTTACTTTTTTTACTTCTGAAATTGACTGCTACCTGGTTAGGTTTTAAAGGATCAGGCATAAATGATTGATGGAAAACATTATTTGGTTATTAAAAAATAAAAAAAAAATGACTGAAACAAGTCCTGAATGAGACAGGCAATTCTGCATTTATAGTCTAATGTCAAAACAGAATTGTGATTTGTACCAATTCTATATCGACATGAAATATGAATTATTTTTAATGATCTAGTTGTGGCATATAATGCACTATTAAAAAATACTTGGTCAAGTTAGCCACATGAACTGAAAGTTAAAACTGAAAATGCTCACAAAGAAAAATTTTTGCTCAACCCCTTAAGGGGAACAGCAAATGAGTGCCTTACTAACACTTGTACTCGGTACATATTTGGCACATTTTAAGCCTGGGAGTACTTGGGAATCCTTCATGGGGGAGATAAAGATTACTGCTGGGGAAAGGAAGTTTGGCTCCCTTGACCATTTGTTAACTATAACTTGAGGAGAACACAAAATCAGGCGATGAAACACTGTAATATTTCATTACTGTCTGTGGTATTTTATGAATCAGACCAAGTAGTGGTAAACCATATGTACAGCCCTCTCATTAAAAACTGAGAAATTTTTTTTTGTGCAGTCCTATTACAGTGACATAAGTGATTAGGATGCAGTTTTGTGAACACCTGTAAAATAACAGCACCACCATTGTACTTTTATTAATAGCAGAGATAGGCTTTACTGTAGTTGTTGTATCTGTGAATTCAAGACATGCAACAATGTTTTATTTACTTTATGGGAACACTGATGAGCAAATCCCATTGAATTTGGGTCTAATCGAGTTCACAGAAATGTTTTCAAACTTCGCTGAACTCCACAAAATGTATTCAAGTCAATTGGAAAGGAGGAACTGAATTAGTTTTGAGTGGATTATAATGGTGCAATGGTCTTTTAGATGTCCACAAGGGTTAGAGAAAAGTCTCCCAAAGTTCTGAAATGATTATTGTGTCCAAATATGTGATCTGAGATGTGAAGTAGCACAAACGGCAATAAGTAAATAAAATATACTGTGGAACATTGTGCTGACAGAGTGCCAATCTTGGGGCACGGATTAGCCGTGCCCCGAAGTGGTGACGTGGGACTGGCTTGTTTCTTTGTTCCAAGTCGCAGCTCCAGACACAGTGGGAATGTGTTTTTCTCATGTATGTGTGTAAATGCTTCACACTTACTTCTCCTATTAAGAATAAACACTTTGTAAATAGTAATAAATCTTTTGCTTTTATTATTTCACAGTGTGTTCTGTGTTTTCTGATGAGGGGAGAGGAAGATCCTTTAAGGCTTGTTTTAAGATCTTTGCCCAGCACATGGGTAATTTGCATGCATAATTAGCCATGCGGTGCCATGCTGTTAGCACAGTGATTAGTGTTATATATCCAGTGACAGTACTTAAAATACCGCAAGTTTTTTGTTTATTTTTCTTAAATGCATGCGGACTGGGAATCCAGCAGGGTTTCTCAACCTTTGTTACTTTGGGACACATTTTTATCTTTTTAAGTTCATGGAGGACCAACACATGGCAATCAGAGTCCAGGGGAGTTGAAAGGACCGTGAGTGAAGGAAAGGAGCGCAGTTAGAGATAATAAAAATATCTTACAGCACTGCTCATTGGACAGGGTGGGGGGGTAGTTTTAATGCATCTCAGTAGCTGAAACACCACTTTTATATCTCATATTTGCAACACAGCAATGGCCAAGTCAGCAACAATCTTATAGTAGACATGTGTGAAAGTTTTGCACATGGTTGCTACAGCTCTGTATAGTGATGTTGGCCTCGCAAATAAGCATCATGGAGTGCCTGGGAAAAAAATGTTTGTCTAAATAACCACACAGTAAATTCGGCAAACAAGGTCACTAGCAAACAGCTTATTCGCTGATAAACACTTTGGCAAACTTTACTGAACAACGCTAGTATATAATCAAAGCATGAGCTGCTTAACTTCAGTATTAAAAGAAGGAAGAACAGGTAAAATGTAACAAGGGCTTCGTTTTCTTTACCACATAATAACAAGGTAAGGTGTTTAAGAGCGAGAAAATAGTTCACACTGATTTTTGTTTTCCCATGGCTGTGTCATGAGCTGACTGTAAATTTTAACCTTCGGCCTCTTTAAAACATTCTTAACTCTGCTTTTAATGTTCTTAAGGTGCCTTTTAATGATTGTGTACTTATTAATAATCAGGACAAATGTAAGATTGGGAATTTCCACATGTTACAGACCATGCTAGCTATTTATAAATTGAGAAAAGAAAAGTTAAATTAAATAGACAATGTGATATGGTAAGGATATTTCATAGCCTTGTGAAAGCCAGAGTTTGTTTAGAATATAAATTCGACATAGTGACCTTAAATATAAACTCTTTTGTGACAGGATGTTGTGTTAATGACGCAATTTATAAACTTGAGGATAATGAATTGATATTTCTTATCAGAAATGCAATTTAGGTATTCTTTTTTCCTTTGGGATAAGTTGTGTTTTTCTTTTTTTTTTTTTACTAATGACAACACAAATAATTGTTAATTATTGATTAATAAAGTTCAAATGAAAAAAAAAAAAGCTAAGCTCTGGAGAAAGTCTGCCAATCTGTTGCCATCAAAATAATTCCTACAGGCTTTGAAAGCTTTAAATGTTGCTTATGACTTGTAAGACAATATTATAAAGATTACCATATACAGTAGTTTAACAGGGTTTCTTGGGGTTCATTGACCATATATGTTGTTTTAGGCTGGAATCGCACTCTTGGTAAGTTGTGGACAGTCACAGCGTACCTGTGACCACTTATTGTGTAGTATGACACCCCCAGGGACTTGGGCATTGCATTCTATTGCACTCCATGACAAACATTCTATTACACTCCATGACAAATTGAAACAAGTTTGATTTTATGATAGTTGCAGAGGATGACTTTTTTGTGTACTTGAGTTGACAAGAAATTAGTGGTCATTTGAAAGTATAAATTATACAATGCAGCTGCAAAGAAAAAAAAAAATGTGTTTTGAGTGGTACAAGCTGTAGAGA
This sequence comes from Polypterus bichir lapradei, assembly GCA_026402145.1. NCBI lineage: Eukaryota > Metazoa > Chordata > Cladistia > Polypteriformes > Polypteridae > Polypterus > Polypterus bichir. The sequence goes on along the minus strand of JANRMT010062813.1, from coordinate 101,580,585 downwards.
GGCTTGTCTGTTCAATGTCTAGTGTATGTCATATCACTACAGCATGGAAACAATTGGGCCAAGACTGTGTCTGAACTCATTATAACTGGTAACATTCTGAACAGGCACTGCTACTGTGAAGCAGCATGTTAACTGTCTTCCAAATGAGGGAATCTAACGATACTTGTGGCTAAATAAGAAAATCTAAGACTGTTCCAAACAGTCATGAGAGAGTTGTGTAATTTGTCATCTCCTGCAATAATTCTTCATATAATCTAATGTCCATAAGGCAAAAAGATAGGGCATCTGCAGTTGTTAAATGTGATACTGGTCATAAACACTTCCTAGACAAGGAAAATCATATTTGTACCACTTGTTGTAACTCCTGTGTAGAATGCACTCTCTTTGAACGGTTAAAAAGATAAGTTTGTTCACAAAAAAAATACACTAATACTTTAATGACTGATACTGTAATAATTTAAGTAAGATGAGGGAAAGGTATTCAAAACAGAGCTACACTACCAATAAAGTATAAAACTGAGAACCATAGTAATCAGACCAAATTTAGTAAATTTAAGTTATTGTTCATCTAGTTTAAAGCAAAATTTAATAAAAAAATTATTCTTAAAATTAACTTACAGCTTTCTTACCTGCATCCAAAATACCTTGTGCCAGGATGGCACCAAATTTGGCCATGACATCATCATGTTTATCATTTATAACTTTGGCGTACAGCTGCCGGAACTGGTTCACCTTTGAAGGAAAATAAACACCAATTACAGATGATCAAATCCCATCTATGCTTTAAAGGGTTAAGCTATTGCAAAATTTATGGTAATAATATTAGATGAGGGACAAAGAAAGCAAAAACTAAAATCAGCAAATGTATGGCAAAGTACAAACTGCATGCATGACCCTTTATTTAGGTTTGAATAGTAGTTAAGTATCATATGGTTAAGTGCAGCAAAGTAAGTGTCAATTTCATCACAGTACAGCTACAATTTGGTATGGAAGCTACTGAAAAACACAAATTTGTGGTGGTAGGCTCAGTGAAGGGCACTATACAAAATCAAATATTCTCACAGCAGAAAACATACATATAATGTTGAGTTTTAGGCTACTGTAATATTGTACTGAATGCAGTAAGGTGTTTAAATATTAATATATCTATAGTTTCTGTGAAGTCTGAGAAAATGTCATTTACTTTAATTACACCTGAAATGATAAAGTACAGAATAAAACAATATTTCTATAGTCAGTTCAGAAATGCAATTGGCATTATAAAATAAAAACTTATCAAAATGTATAAATTGTATTACGGCACATTCATTTTAATAGCTCTTGTAGAATACAAACCAGAGATCAATTTCTTTAAGGCTGTAAGGACAATAAAGTTCTATGGCTTGGAGAAGTTCAGCTGAAGCAAAACATGTACAGTGCATTACACTGGTATCTTGAAATGCTCTTTTTGTTTTTCTTAAATCAATTTTAGTAATGTGTATGTTATGTCTGATAAACAGAAGTGCTGTTATTTGAAATGCTTACTGTACACATATTTACCATGCAGCAAACAATCACAAATTAGTACATCACTGTGATTTATGCTTTAAATCCAGGGTCGGCATCCTTTTCCATAATAAGTGTCATTAGCCAACGGCATGTCAGTGGACAAAAGCAAATTGTTTATTTTCAAACTAATCTTAGCATCTGGGTAAAGATCTACAGTTTTATTAAATAAATGTATGGCAACCCTCTTTTTTTACCCTAGTCTTATTTGAACTTTCAGCAGTGTGGATCAACTGATAATCTGGCACCAATGTAGAGAAGTAGAAATATGCTATATCTTTGATGAGGAAGCTATTCGATCGGTGGTCCATGTCATTTCACTAATCACAAATTCTTAGTTCTTTTTTCGTTTCTTCTCTCTGCTTGAGGTCCCACTGTGTCTGTTGTGACTCTCTATAAGGCATATTTAACTTTGAATCCTTTAAAAATCTTCTACAAGGTAGATTCTGGGTGTTGTGGGGGCAATGGGGGAAGATCATTTTTCCATGTTAATTTTTGGTCATTTGTTTTTTTTATAATGCTTAATATCTAAGTGTGGTCTTGTTGTAATTTATTCAAGCAATCCAACCTTTGGATTTTTTTCCAAAATAAAATATTCCTTTGACAAAGGTGAAGAATTGACACCTGAGCCACACATGTGAGATTTGCTAATAAATAAGGAGTCTGACAAATGGGAGGAGATCATACAGTTGATCTTTGGTTAGCTAATACCTAGGTTGTCCCAATATCTCAGCCAGATACTTTTTAAAGACTGTTAAGATTTCTGCTTCAGCTATTTAAATTAGTTGTTCCATATTCTCATAATTCTTTCTGTGAAGTAGTACTTTCTGGCTTCAGTCTTAAGTGCACTTCCCTTTAAATTCCAGTTGCGGCTTTGAGTAAGTGATTCCCTAATTAAACAAAAGAACTATTGAGTCCAGGTGTGGTCTCAATAGTACATTATACAGTCTGATGCATATATTTGCTTTATACTTAATTTGATACCAGAACATAATTTAATTACTTCTGCACATTTCCTAGATAATGAGAATGTTGTTTCCTGTAAGACGGTATATCTCATCTATTTACAAATGTATAATTAATGTTAATTTTGACTGTGTAGAGCACTTTGTATTTTACTACATTAAAACTAACTTTCTAAGTGTTCACACAGTTTTGACTGTATGTTTTTTTTATTGTTTTGTTGGCTTTCAGTATCTGCTGTCAATCAAATGTGCCATCTGCAAGTTGCGCAAGTTTACTAACCATACCAGAACCAAAGTTATTAACAGTAATCAGAAAAAGTAGTGTTCTAAGGACAGACCCCTCTGTGCCTCCATCTGTTACTTTACCCCACATGTGGAGTATTCTCTTCTTTCTCTATTCTTTGTTTCTGGTTTATTAACTACTTGAAATACAGTTTTATGAGTTAAAATAAAAGCTACTGGCATTTAATGCAAGCTCAAAAAAGTGTACCAGACAATGTTTCTGAATTACCAGACTCTTGTTATGATGATGTATTTTGTCCTATGCTTTGATGGTGGTTTGTTTTAAAAATGTAACCCCTTATGCACTACGGGGTTTCTGGCATTATTCCGCCTACATTACATACCCAAAAATAAATGACTATTACACTGCTCATGTAATAAATTGCCAAAGAGTAGTGAGTACAACATTTCAAAATTTTAAAAGTATCTATATGATTAAAAATAATTGTTTACACCAATACCATCTAAAAAACACAGAATTTGGTGCTTTTAGGATTTCTCTCAAAAACAAGAAAAAAAAAAAGCATGGCATTTCAAGTCTTGAATAAACTAAGCACATATATACATTTTCATACCAGCTTCTTCTAGTGCTGGGTTACAGAGGTAAGGACAATGCCTATCCTTGCAGCTCTTGGGCTAGGGACATGAAACAGGCAGCCCTGAGTGCAGAGCTAGTCATACAGACATATACACCTAAATCAGTGTTTCTCAGCCACTTTTGAGTCACAGGTATGCAGTTGCTGGATTGTAAGTACATTAGATTTGTCCGCAGCATAATTCACCCCCACCCTGAAAAGATCAACAGAGCTTTGCAATATTTTTTTTTATTCCATTTCTAATCAAGTTCACTTCATAATCCCAACTAATCCCCCACAAAAAACTGCCACACTTTGAATTTATTTCCTGTTTGTAATCACACTCATTTCTGACTTTAGGGAATGGGAGTTCAGATTCGAAGCTGTACACTAAGTTGAACTGAACAGGCACTGCTCAGTAAACTAACATAGGGAGAATGGGCTAGAGACAGCATCTAGGTATGGTAATTGAACCCCTGACGTTTGAACTGTAAAACTGCAAACTGCAGTGCTTTAAAGTTATACTAAAATCAGCACTTACAAATTAAGCGCAGCATCATTCTTAATGAAATGTGAGACTCTTAACTGATTCAAAACTGGGATCAGAATCTGACTCAAGCTTTGTGCATAACAATGCATAAAGATCAGCTTTTGCAGAAGCCATTTAACATATAATATGAATGACCAATCATAGACAACTATACCTCACTGAAAGTCAGCTATTCAGTTGTAGTGAATTTATGTTATGTGGCAGATTGACTCATCCTTTCTGATGTGCTGCTTACCTCAGGGTATACATGTGCAAATCACATATTTTAATAATAAAAGAGAGCAGACAACATGGAAACTTTTGATTTATTTGAAAGAAAACACCCTTGGATATGTAAAAATACCATTATTGCTTTTGATTAACTTTTAGGTTTACTGTAACATACACAAACAACTCTGAAATATGTCTGTGTCCTGCCGGTGGGGCACCTCATGCATAAGTGGTTAAATGAGCATTACAAATTAAGCAAATCATAATTTTTCTTTAAAGTTTGAGTGCTGTGTGCTTTAACACCCACTGTTGGTTGGTTATATGTTCCATGAAAAGATATGGCAATTAGTGAAGTCTAAGATAAAATAACCTAATTTTTCAAAGAGCAAGTGTGTTTATTAAACTGGTGTAAGCATGTTAAGGGTCTCCTTACAAAGTGTGCATGCCTCATGTAGAAAGACTGGTTAAACCACACCAAATTTCTAAATCACATTTGAATATGAAACATTCAAATATCAATTAATGGCTTATATAACAGACAAATACAATGTAATTATAAAAAAAATGCCTTCACATGGCTTAACAAAGCTGATAAAAAAGTATATGAACGTGTGGATATTTAAGGAAAAACAAAAAAAAAACAGGTTCTAGCATTTGTTTTAGGAGCCATGTTACTATTTAATTAAAACCACCCTTAGTTGTGTCATTTCCCCAGAGGTCACTAGAGGTCACTGTGGAATAGAAGTTGAAGATTCCCATGATGTTACTGACAGAGAAATTCACGGGTAGCCAATAAGTTGCTTTGACTTAAAATATTTACAAAAAGTTCAGCTGAACTTGAATAAAAAAATACAGTGTATCAAAGTTCAATTCTGTGTATAACTTTTTGCTTAATTTGAATATATCACTATCAGGACAATCATCACAATGATCTGATCAAATTTTAAGACTGTTTATTCATTAGTCCAGCAAATTCCATGCCATTCATAAGCCATTTCTCAAACCTGTATTATGCTTGCCACAATATTTTTGAATTGGATCAAGAGAAAAGTGAGTGCATCCTAATAGGATCAAGAAATGGTTTGACTGTTTTTATTAAGGCTGTGATTATTGTAAAAGTAAGCACGATAGATATACAGATGTACCCTTTCACAGAATTTGTCTGGTGTAAAAGGAACAATGACTAGAACCAAGCTAGCACTTTATATTGCTCTCACCTTCGGGCAGGTAACTTCTGTTTGTTGGATCATGATGAGGGCAGATGCTATTAAAGCCCCCTGTCGTACGTAGTTCACTGGGTCATTTGTCATAGGTTCTAGGAGATTGATTGCTTCCTGAAACAGAAAAGTAAGAAAATATAATGTCACAATGATTGTAGCCAGAATATTCAATTGAGGAAGAATGTCACCAATTTTCTTTGTATATATGTAACCGTGATTGTCATAACAAGAAAAATGTTAGGTTATCTGGGCAACGTTCACACCATAAAGTGCCTATGCATCAATCTAAATTAGACCCCAATCAATAATATCACATGCAGATATTGGGCAAATATGGAGTCCCTACCAAAGTAGACCATCACCGATAATATAACAATGAAACTCATATTATATATATATATATATATATATATATATACCTGGACACAACCATGAGTGAATTCTGCATAAAACTTGGTGGGAGTAATTACATAGCTCAGCAAATGTCAGATTTTAAAAACAATCCAATGCCTAATGAAGGCAGTGTTCAAAGTAGGGGTGGTAATTTTGACTGCAAAGAGCAGTAGTGTTCTCGTTAACCTGATCCAATAGAGTACAAGCTTCAAATTGGATGAACTGTCTACAGTTGTAAAGTCTCCTACAAAAAAAAAAAAAAAAAAAAAAAAAAAAAAAAA
>JANRMT010062813.1:101556570-101574464 GCA_026402145.1 Polypterus bichir lapradei | reverse complement strand
TTAAATAGTCAAACTGGTGTCTTGGGTGGGGGGGTGAGTGGCAAAATTATTTTTTTTTTAAATAAATTTTAAACTTTGTTTTTTTTTAAATTTAAAAAAAAAAAAAAAAAAAAAAAAAAAAAAAAAAAAAAGTGTGTCCCATGTGTAGACAGCACAATGCACGTTTTAAAAATAAACAACACGTTGCATGGGAAAAACCTCTAACATTCGCTTATACATTGGCTTTCGAAGAAAACATATATGGCAAACATACGAAATAAGTTAGGTTATGTATGTAGTAAATGTGAAGAATACATTGTCGCAATGCTGTGTGTGCTGTCTGCTAGTCAGCGTTACGACGATAGTGTAGGAGTCAATGTAAGTTTGACAGAAAGGGTAGCTATGTTTATCAAAATATGAACTGCCAAATATGCATTAGAAGTGAACTGAGTGTCACACCCTGTTAAAAAGACTGCTGTTAAGACAGCTGATAATGAGGAGCCACAGCAAATTCAGATTTTAGTACTCAAAACACTTGAATCAACAAATCTGTCTAATGGCAACAGTAAAGCACAGACAAGGTTGCACAGCACCCATCTACTTACTGCACATCTAAATGATTAACCAAGTAGCTGCAGTGACAGACATTTGTGTGTCTCCTCTGTCGCAGCGCACATCACAACACACAAACTATTAAACTTAATTTACCTTGTGCTACTGAGCCCCTGAATTACAGCAGTTTTAGCATTTCATTTCCTTTCAGCATCAAATCTTTTGCTCACTCTGTGAAACCTGCTATTCACTACAAACTTTTTGATGGGTTGTCCCCAGATGTGTATTCTCATTTGAGAATACGTCCTGCCCCTGTGAGACTAGTGTATGGCCAGCAAGGTAGTGCAGTGGATTTTTGCTGCTGCAGGGATTCAACTTCTGTGGTTCAATTCCCAAGCCAGCCATGGTCCGTGTGGAAGCTACACTTTCTTCACATCCACATCTTCTAACATTTCACTCTAGGTGTTCTGGTTTTCCTTCCACATTTTTAAAGACATGAATAATAGAGTAAATGGAGATTTGAGCATAAGTGCAGATGTGAGTCTGAGTGGATCCTGATATAGACTGGAACTATCTCCAGGGCTATTTTTGCCTTGTGCTTACTGCTGCAGATTAGGCTCCATCCACTACAATTCTGAACTTAATTAAACAGGTTTGTATGAATGTATGTTATTTATGATTACCTGCCAGTCATTCTAATTAAATGAAGTTATTCTAACTGTGATTCCACTTCATTTGAAGAAGTGATTTTGCATTTTTACATTTTAGTAATTGGAGTAAAAAAAGAATTTCATATGTTCTGCTACAATTGGTCATATTTATTTATGAACAAGCACTACTATTTTAATAAAAAACACTGTTTTTGCTAATACCTGCAGTTTCTTAACAAATTCTGCTTTTAAATATTTAAACTGTTAATGATTCAGGAAGCTTTTAAAAATTCTCTAAGTTGCTATTTCTGGTCAATCTGGTGATTTATAAATGTAGATGTAAATGTCCGATGAACAAAAGCCACAAGAAGCACAAAGAACAATTTGAACAGAGAGTTAGAGACTGAACTACATATATATTCAAAAGATTTTATAGAAATCATAAGATCAATCAATAGGTCCTTAGCATTTGCATCTATAGGTAATAGGATCTTGTTTCCACTAGGTTTTAGTCCCATATTGCATTAGGACTAATGGTGTGATTTACCTTTGTGTATGAGCATTACATCCAGCTAATGTAGAAAAAACAGTTCACCAAAAACACTGCATAAAAGGAAATCTTTAGTCTTAAGTATCTTTACTAACGACTATAGATTTCATGTAATACAACCATAATCAGTAAAATAGACAAATTAATTACAATAACTGCATACAGTATATTATGAAGATCTTTCCACTTAACACTTCCAATAACACGGGCACTATTACTGCTCTATCAAGTGATTCTGCCTTTAATAGAAATGGTATTTTCTGCAATCCTAACGTCCCGATTCCTGATAACATATACTGTAGATTTCCTTTTTCCTATTTTTTACTTCCAATTCTAGCATTGTACCATTCTGTCAGACAACTAAATTAAAGTGTCTGCCTATTTTCAACATAGTGAAACTGTTCCGTAAAGACCATCACAATTTTTGCAATGGGTTTTATCGGTCACTATTATTTAACCTGTTTAAATGTTAAAACAATTCATGTGAAAACAGCATACATTTAATATCTTTATTTGTAGGAAACTAATACTTAAACACACCAGCAATATCAGTTCAAAATGTACTGACAATCCTTGCTGCACACATATTGTTATCAGTTGAAAATAATCAAAATCAGTCGTGTGCTATTGTAAAAATTTACATGGAAAGAAACTTGAAGCCAGGCAAGGCAACCCTGTTTCATAAAGCTTCTTAACTAAAAATAAAAAAATGACCATGCCAAAATGTAGGACAACTACAAAATGCAATTTTGTTAATACTGTGTGTCCATATATCAAATACAGAAACAGAACAAAACAGAATCAAACAATTCTCATGCAAAATAAAGAGGAAACTAACTCATCTGAGAGAATAAATAGACATAGAGTGGATGTTCATAGAATAAAACTCCATATACATGCTGCCTGATGGTCCCTGAAATGTTTCACAAACTTGAAAAATTTATAGTGTTTTGAAGAGACTTTGAGAAAGGAGACAGAAAGGTCCGTTAATGGAGTTCAGCAATATTTTACTCTTTCTAATCGTAAGGGTGGATGCAATGCTTTTAGTAAATTTTCTTATCTTATAAAATGATTCAAAGCTAAGAAGAAAAATGAACATAAAACAATTTAACTCAATTAACTTATTGTAAAGTAAACACTGTTATAAGTATGCATAGTTTCAGATTAACCAACACCTCCATCACTTTTTACAATCTACAGCTATAATCTACAGCTATATAAAAACTGCTGACAATTCTGTGCAACACTGCTAAGAACAGGAAAGGCTGTCTTAAGGTTCTGTTTTTTATGAGCGGAAGTATTAAATTTACAGGTATCATCTTCCTTGTTTTGGAAGGTTCAAGGTTTATTTATAAGAACAAATGTTTATGACATCTGTACTTAGACAACATTGTTAACGGATTCTAAGACTATTACAAAGCAGAATTGTGTACACAATTATTCATGCTTTATGTTCTTTACATTATCGGTTATAATGAGAACCTATGTTAACTGACAACTGCATTCACCATTACCACACCTTAGGTTCTGTTTATGCATTTTACTTAAGCAATGGCAGATGACAGGTTTGCCATAAATTTCAGTGAGTCTTTCCAAAAGTCATGATATCTGAAATGTATTATCGCCTTTTTAACTGTACCCCAAAGAAAAGCATACCAAGTTTAAAACATCTATTTCTGGAGTACACGTTTGGCATTTTATGAATGGCAAGTTTACTGTAAAGTATCCTGTGCTGATACAAATGCTGCAAAAAAGTCAAATAATTCTTTGAGACCTTAATGTAAAGTTCCCCGACATGATGTGCATCATGCTGCATATATACACCCATTCTTACATTTACCCCTTTGTGAGAGGAGACAGAAAAGACAACTTGAATAAAAAACATGTTCTGCACTCTTAATGGAACCAAGCTTAGCAGACCTTTTCCTTTTGCAAATTAAACAATTTCAAGTTTGCTCAACATAATGCTGACAAAAAGCAAACGCTGCCTTTCAGAGTGAGCTGTGCATATCTGCCCTCACATTGCAAGTTACCACTGCTCTTTGTCAAGTAGTTCACATATAAACAAGCCATATATATAGCCTGCATGAGACAAATTTCAGTAAAGTTACTCTTCAACACTGTATTTTTTTCTTTTTAAAAACATTTCTACCTGTCTCAGCAGAAAACATATAATTGGGGTACTTTGTTTTTAATGTTCCCTTTTACATTTTAATTGTAAAGGATGCTAACATAATAAATGTGTAAATCAATATTCAAAGCATAAGAAAGAAATTTTGATAAATGGAATGACACTTGGCAAATAAATCTCCAGTAAACCTCATATAAAATGTGACTATGTACCGCTGTATCTTTTCAAAAGCTTGCTTTGTAATTTTTGACTTGGCAATCGATTCACAAATAACACAGTAGCTGTCTGACCTTTATCATATTGTCTACTGCTATGAGTCTTTGAATAGTCCTAGCTAATCTATTGTAAAACTGAATTGCATTATATTAATGCAGCAACATGTATTTAAGGTTTCCTCTTTCTGCCACTGTATATGTGAATAAGCACTTAGAATAATAGGATTGATTGACATATTCCTGCATAGGGCAACTTTCTTCATATGTGATAACTTTGAGCTACCGCAGCACATTTTAGTTTTTGACGTTAAGATGACTGTTAACAAACAACAAATTTTTTAATCTTCTTGCATATATGACTTGGCCATAAAAAAGAGATTGAGAAAATTGTTTAATTGTAATCTAGGAACACTACAAATTTACCTTTGCAAGGTTTATGTTAGTCGATAAGTGTCAAAGTTAGTAGCAGAGTTAAAATCACTGCCACCTCCTCCAGCACCCTGGGTTCAAATCCTCTGCCTAGTTTGCATGTTCTCTTCGTGTCAGTGTGGATTCTCCATCAAATATTCAGGTTTTCCTTTTCACATTCCCAAAGACATGCAGGTTAGGATAACTGAAGTTTACATATTGATCTCACAGTGAGAGTGTGGCCCCTGCAAAGGGCAGGTGACCTATACAGAGCTGTTCCCCACCTTGAAAACTAGTGTATGACATAGGCTATGGTCTCCTGTGAATCCCAAATGTATTAAGCAGGTTTAAAAATGTCATGTATTTATATTACTGAAAGTTGAACTCTGCCATTGTAAATTTCTCCAAAGGCCCTGGTTGCCACTGAGATTTTACAACTTCAGTATTTATAATGGTGAAATTTTTGCAGTTTGTCTCCTCTGCTACACAGTTTTTCCAATCAATATAATTTTACAAGTCTTTATTAATAACAAGAAGTTCTCTTTGCATTCAAAATATCACAGTCTTCTATGTAGTTGTTGTTCACGAGATGTTTCAGAGATTTTTGACATGGGCCAAGAAAACGGGACAACTGCTTACAGGATGCCTTTGGATTATTTCCATTTCAGGACCTGAATTTCTTTGAAAATTAATTAAGCTTAAATTTTTTGTCTTGAAGGACTCCAAGTTCAAGAATAAAGAATGTTTTGAAAATTTTATTTGTGTAATTCTGGACCTAAAACTTGACTCTGTGCGTGTGCGACAGACAGATATTGGCATCAATGTGGGTGTTGGTGTGTACATGTGTGGGCAGAATCCTGCATTTGGCTTCTCCCAAAACAGAAACCTATAAAAGGTATACACTAGAGGATAAGTACGATAAAATAAACAACATATCATATAATACTAGATTAATGACAAGGATAAAAAAAGTACCTTATTTTATGGTGCTGTCGATGACTTCAATTTGTGAATTGAAATGTAATAGTTACAACTGCTGTACTAAAATCAACGTTTAAAAAAAACTGAAGAAAAAGGGTATACAACGAATACCAAAAGGAGTTGCATTAACCCACTTATATATAAATGTTTTAAACATAAATTTTTAAAACAAAAGTTTCCTGATCACTACTACTTTAAGCATATTATGCACACAGCATTTTCTTGGAGTTCATGATGCATGAAGAATTCTAAAAAAGGTTGGTCCAGAGCCTTGTTTTAAATTGTTGGTCCGTGACAAACAGACCTGGGTACAGAATTGTATTGGAGAATAAAAATCATAAATGAATATCTAGCAAGGCTTGTGTAATGGCACACCTAACAGAAAGACTTAAATATGAATATGTTGGGTCCCTTGTAGTTTAAATTGGTTAAAAAGTATATCTGAATATACCAGACTGTCGTTGTTTTGAGCTTTTTAAGTTAACAGCAGGGTTTTATGGATAATTTTGAAACTGACAAGAAGCCAATGCAGACAATGTATCTGGAGAACACCAAATGCCTTGCAAGAAGCGGTACAGAAAAACACTGTCAACAATGAACAGTAGTAAAATGAATTTTTAACAGTTGATTCAGAAACTTAGATTAGAGATTGTCTGAAAATTTGTGTTTGTTTAGGTGCTGTCATTTCACTTCACAAAACTTAACAAAACACCTTTGAAGATTATGTTTGTGCCAAAAATTAAATTTACCCTTTTCAAAAACTGAAAAAGATATTATTAATAACTTTGCTAGTACTCTAAGTTGACAGTTTTTCAGGTATACCCCATGTCCTTTACACAAATGCTTCATTCTAACATGTTATACATCATGAAATGCTTGTGTGTAGTATAAATCAGGCCAGTCAGAGTTACTAGAATCAGTTTAGTCAATGTCATCAATGAATGGATCAATGGAAAAAGCAAGTAATATTTCATACAATCAATTCAAGCTTAACAAAACTAAATTGAACCCCAACCCAAGAGAAAGAGAGGAAGGCCAAGAGCCAGAGTAAAACCTTAAAAAGCAGAAAGGAAGAGAATTATTTTCCCCCCCGATATAAATGCTTTTATAAAATTTTATTGATTAGATCCTGCCAGGTTTAAAAAAAGTTATGAACAGACCCTCTAAGTGAGAATTAGATTTTTTTCTGATTTCAAATAGAACATCAGTTACCCACTGACTTAAAAGAGCTGGGCTAAGATTCCTTCAGTTGAGCAAGATAAGTCTACGTGCTAGTAGTAAGGTAAAGACAATTACCAAACGCAGATGTTGAAGGATTGGGTTGTGACACCAAGGCTATTTGATAGGTATTCAAAGATTTTTATTCAGAATTATGTTAATTTGATGCATGCCGAAAACATGTGGCCCAGTGAGGCTGGAGCTCGACTGCAACACTCACAGGTTGGATCTTGCCCTGGAAACATTTTGGACAATTTTAAACAAGATAGATGTGCTTGATAAAAGATTTTAAGTTGAGTAATTGCATGCTTTGCGCATATGGAGGTAGAGCGAATTCTCAGTGTGGCTACTTTTCACTCCTTTTCTAAAATGTTAAGTAAGAGATCTTTTTCCCACTGTGCTCTGGGATCTTAGAAAGGAAGGGACTTTAAAATGTTTTATATATTATAGAAATATTGTCTTGAGTCTTCAAAACTGTATCAGTATTTCTTATGGAAAAGAAATAGGTGGTAGGTGAGGAAAATTGGGCAGATTCAGTTTAGCAAAGTTTCTAATTTGAAAGTAGTGGAAATGTTGATGAGAAGTCAAATTTGAAGTAAAATTGTTCATAGGATGCAAAGACATCATCTATATACAATCCTCGAAATGATTTAATCCTGTACATTTTCCAAACATTAAAAACTGTTGAAGTTTGGGAGGGTGGAAAAAGGTGGTTTTCATGCACAGGTGCAACAGATAAAAGCTTCTCTGTCTTGAAGTGCTTCTGACAGGTGCTTCCGGTTCCGTATTCTGAGTGAATGAAGGACAACTGGGTTGTTAGTATATTGATAATAACTTGTACTTACTGGGGTACAAAGCAAGGAATATAAAGAGGTACTGCAAAATTTTATTTCTGTTGTGGACCAAGCTTGTGTATGTTTAGCAATGTGTCAATGTCCAGGTTTTTATAGCTGGTACAGTATATTTGTCACGCAGTAATAAATTGAAAAGCTAGGTAGTGCCATGCAACCTTCTGCTTTAGGTCGTTGTAGGATGTTTCGAATTCCAAATAAATGAGGTTATAATTGAATATAATTTCTTAAAAAAATATGTTAATATATATGGGGATGATATGAAATAGAAAAAGAAGCTGGGAAGGATATTCATCTTGACGGTGTTGATTCTCCCTGATAAAGTAAGATGAAGGTTAGACCATCCATGCACATCTTGTTTAAGTTTTTCCATGACGACAACAAAAATTTGTTGAAAAAGCTTTATATTTACTTGTGAGGTTTATCCCTAGGTATTCAAACTGATCTGCGATGATAAATGGGAAGGTGCCCAATCTAATTTTGTCCTAGAGTGTTTAATGGAAAAAGCACTCTTTTATTCATATTAATTTTGAGTCATGGTATCTTTTGAAATTCTGCTAGTGCTGTTAGGTCTGGTGGCACGGAAATTTGTCGGCCTGATATATACAGTACCATATCATCTGCATATAGTTTTATTTTCTGTTCAAGTCCTTCTCTGATACTCCCCTTCATCTAAGATTCAAACGTGAACAGCCAATGGCTCAATGGTGATTGCAAAGAGCAGTGGTGATAGAGGGCATCCTTGTCTAGTACCACATTCTAGTTTAAAGTAGTCTGAAATACTGTTGTTAATACAAACTGCAGCCTCTGGACTGGTATACTGTAGTCTGATCCATGCACACATGTTTGGGCTAAACCCAAACTTTAGCAATGTGATGAATAGGTAGTTCCATTCAACCATATCAAATGATTTTTATCGCATCCAAAGATAAGATCTCCATGTTGTTAGACTTAAAGGTTGAATATATTACATTAAACAGGCGTCGATGATTGGAAGCTAAGTATTTGCCTTTAATAAATCCAATTTGGTCTTGAGATATTACTGAAGGAAGCACTTTCTCAATCCTTCTAGACAGAACTTTGGAGAGTATCTTAACATTATTATTCAGAAGTGAGACTGGTCTGTATGATGCACACTGCAATAAGTCCTTATTTTTCTTAGCAAAGACAGCAATTAATGCTTAATGAAAAATTTGAGGTAGAATTTTAACTGTCTCTGACTTCTAGAAAAACTAGAAAAAATTGAAAAGGGTTATTACAGAAAATGGCTTGAATGAGCTGGAATGAACCAGCATTGTTTATGGTTCTTCACAGATAAAATAAATCAGCACCAGAATGGATGTGTTAAGGATTAGCCTGCTCAATACAGTGACAGCTCTTCTCATGCAAGATTTAAGTTATCAGGGACCAATCTTAAGGGATTTATAGAGTGTGTAAGGAATGGAGTAAGAAGAGGCTGTGAAAAGAGGAATACTTCATTCATGGTAATGCATTAGACCTTGAAACAGAAGAAGGTAAAGTATACAGAAAAAGTAAAAACTTAAATCTGAAAATTCAACAATGAATGTTCAATCCCATCTTTATCATTATACAAACATGAAACTGAACTACAGAATTAGAAAACTTAAAGAATATAGACTTTTCATGGAAAACTGACATGTCCATAAGTAAGTTCAAGCTTCTACAGGACCAAAAATGAGGCAGTAAGAGGGTGGGAAAAATAGAAAATTGTACAGAAAACATTAATCATAATGTAAGATTTTTTACTGTCTATAACTGTAGACCTCAGTAATCAATCTTGTACAGATTAGTTCTTTACTTAAATTTTACAAATTATAAAAACGAATTCTGACAAGCACTGAACACTTCATATTCTTTATAAGATTGGAAGACCTGACCACCAAAGAGGCACAGAAATTAGTAACATCTCTGGGTAAAAATCTCTCTATTACAAAAAAAAATCCTGTGATGAGAGAAGATTTTTTGGAAAGACTTTGGCCATGAGATGTTTTAAAGTCAAGCCCTCCTCTCAACCATATTCAGCCCCGCACACGGTACTCTCACCTCTCATTTGTGTAAATGCTTTTGACAGACACAGGTCTTGCTCTCTGAGCTCTTAGGAATTTTTACGTTTTCCTCACTTGAAGTTCCCAATTAAAGAAAATGTATTATGTTCAAATATTGTTGAAGAATTTCATCATGAAGGGTTATCAACAGTAAAAATGAGTACACGGTCAATCCTAGCACCAAGAAACGATGATGTAAAACAAAATTAATGCCAAAAATGTCGATCAGTTACACGCCAAATTGGTTAAAAGCGTATCAATAGACTATGCTGAAACAGCTGGTGGTAATCGTGCGGAACATGAAATCATCAACTTACAATATCCCGAAGAATATCTACAACCGTTAACACTGTTTGGTCTTCCTCTGTACGAGTTACTGTAGAAAGAAGGATGTATCCAAGAAAGGTAATCTTCTTGGCATAACATTACACAACTAAGGAGATCTTGATATGCCATTCGTATTAAAACGTTAACAACTTCCCGTTAGAATAGCTTTTGTAAAGACAATATACAAATCTCAGAGCCAAACATTCAAAAAATTTGTTTTATTTAAGACAGAAAGAAATGAAATTCAATCACGGGCCGTTATACAGTACATTGCATTGTCACGATGAAAGTCCAAACACAGAATCAAAATTCAATGCGATATTGACAAAAATTTAATTCAAAAAATTGTTTTACTGCAGTTTTACAGTAAAAGTGTAAGTTTAAAAAATTTTTGTGTGTTAATTTCAAAGCCAAACAGGACTAAACTGTATTACGCAATAAATAACTAACGCAACATGAAACAAAGTACTTTCAAATTATGACATTTTAGTATTTAATACAGTTAATTACTCGCTGTACTGTAAAATTAGTAAATTATACATTCGCATCCACATACGCGAGTGACAGAACCGGAAAAGACGCTAGCGCATAGCGCAGGCACGGGGGTTGACAAGCGAAGCGAGGAGGGGGCAAAGCTCCCTAGTACTAACATAATAACAAGGAATCTGGAATTTTCAAATCTTACATTTGATCAATTACCTTGTTGCCTGTCCCAGCACAACATATGCCAAGGGCCATGGCTGCTCCACAGCGTACATGAGGGTTATAACTTTCAGAAAGCAAGGAAACAACGCTTGGACACTGTTCTGGAGTCCTGCAGAAAACAAAAGGCAAAAAAAATTCAGACAGTACCATGGTAATTGCATTATTAAAACCAAATACAAATAATAAATAAGACAAAACGTGCATTCCTTCAGTTGCTAGAAAAAACATTATAGCCACAACTTACTCATATTTACACATGATGCCAACAGGGATACTATAAGTATGCAATTATACTAAAATCTTCTAACCTTACCGGCAAAAGTTAACAAGTCATCTAAGTGTCAGTTAAACACTATTCTACTGTATTTGCATATAAAACTAAACGAACATTACTATACACATGTCAAAATGTGAAATTTGCTCATGGTGCTTAATAAAAAGAGTTAACAGCCAAGTACTATTTATTTTATTTAACTTGAATTCTAAGTAATTTTTTTTATTCAGCATAATTTGTTTGAAAAAAAAAAAAAATACTGCATTTCTTAGCATTCATGTCTCAAAATTAACACTTTTTTACCTTCCTAAAATACAGTAAAAGTAAGGAGGTTCTCTTATCTAAGGCAACTGACAGAGGACAGAATGGGGTTTTCAGTATTGACACCGGTGGATCCAACAGTGTTATATGATTTTCGGAAAAAAATGGCATACCAGATAATTTGGTTACTGTACCAGCACCACAAAAAGCTTTACTGTACAAACAGGGGCTACTTCAAACAAATCAGTTGCAGAAATCCTTTAAGGTTTTTTTTTTTTTTAAATTTCAAAGGGAAAAGAACTTGGGATACGGGAGCGTAAAAACAAAAAAGACCTTGGCACACAGCACACACTTTGCTAGTAGCACTATCTTTCAAAAGCACTTTACTCTTACCCCATGTGAATTTCAGATGAGGCTTCACTTGCATGAAAAAGGTTTTAGCTTCGATTCAAATATTTTGACTAGTCTGACTAAGGACAGGATGTCTACACATTGTAAACTGCTAAGTTCTGCCTCTCATCACTGTTTAAAAGGATGATACACCCACTTAGGCTTTTCTTGGCATTAAACTGGGATGTCCACACTTTAATAAGAAAATACACTGCTAGAAAAGCGGCATACACTACTCTGAGCCTCAAAGCATTTTGAGGCAGTAAAAGACTGGGAACACAAATTCCAAACAATTTCATTCTGTTGCGTTAACATTCTAAGAACTGACTTTAAACAATTTACATTATTCCACCTACCCCCATTCCCTCACATTTGTAGCAGAGAAGTGCAAAAACAGAGTGAGAGCCTTAAACCCAAACAAAGTGAGTAACCTGGCCATTTCAGTGTGGATTTACATTTCAATGAAAGCTGATCTGTATATGTGGCTTCGAAGTGAGCTGTTTCTAAGAAAAACTGGAAAAATGAACGCAATAAGATGCTTTTGAGAGAATATGCAGGCACCTTGTCAGCTCCAGATTTATTTTTGAAAGTATTAGTGGAACCTCTAAAGCAGTTGAGACTAAACCATTTACAGACACTCCCAAATTCAAAATTTCCCTTTACTTTTTCTATTTTAATTTGTTACTTCTTTGATGGTTTATACTGCATTTCTGCTTGTTCTTACACCAGTGTCATCTGAAAATGGTGCTATAAAAATATGTGAAGGAAAATGATTCCAAATATAAGATAAAGGACATAAAATGACTGGTGCACCAGTTATTTTAGTAAGTTACACTTGTGCATGTGTGTAAACTCCAGAACTTGTTTAATCTGAGAAATGCTTTAAAAAGACCAAGGCATGACAAGCAATCATTATAAAGTAATTTAACTACAAAAACTAGAGGAAGCAAATCTATTTCCTCCTGATGTAAATGTTGTAGTCAAGACTTTTATCAAGGAATTACTGAAAGGAAGCAGTTTATCTTCTTAATATTGTTTTAAGAGAAACAACTCAGCTGGTCATGTCCACTCATAACAATAATACATAACAGAAAGATGATTAAAGGGAAGCAGATCATCTTTTGGGCAGAATTCATTAACCTTTAAAGGCTTGCAACCAGCACCCACCTTAAGCTGTTCATTATTTTTCTGATACTTTATGAAAAGTGCCTTCCCACCCAATTATATCAAATGAGGCAAGTGATAACATACTGTACATCAGGGATGGATTCAGTAACCAAATCCTGCATCTGTAATGTGTATTTTCTGAAAATGAAATACAGGGAAACTTTAGATTTCCATTGCTAGTAGAGAAAAAAATCCTATGAATAAGAAGATATTTCTTGCTCAGGCAGGATTTACTTTATGTAAATTCTATTCTAAAAAACTTAAGTGTAAAGACTGGGAATGAATAAGCAGGAGTGTTCATTAATATATAGGGCAATAAGAAAAGTTCATTTCAAGGCTGATCTTTAACATAGGACTAAATAAACAGGGAATGGTGTCATTGCTTAAGGTGAGAATAACGCACCCAAGATGTTTATAGTTGGACTTTTCACAGGAAATGCTACTAAAATATGCAGAAAAGCACTTAGACTGATGGATAAACTTTCAGAACATTCTGCTATAAAACCAAACTAATTTAATCCAGTAATTAAAAACCCTATCATTTGAAAATATGCAGTTACTTCCTATACAACTCTGGACATGTGTTTTATATATTTCTGCAGTCTTGTAAAAGCTCAATTAAGATGCTTTGTCAAAATTTTAGCTATGGGCGAGTTCCTGTGAAATTAACTCTTGCATTTGTAGAAGGGCTGTCAACCAATAATTGAGATTAGACTATGATATTTTTAAAATTTTGTTTTCTTAAATTCTTGGCTATACATCAATGAATGTTGCCATAAGATGCATGTAGACCAATCAAGGACCATTTTCATAATAATATACTAATCTTTCATACAAAGGTGAAATGTGTTGAACAATACTGAGTATTCAAGAACCAGTAAAAGATTAAGGTAAATTAACCAGTGATTTTTGGCTGCAAGACTGTGATATTACAGATTTCCTTGTATGTTAGCCTCCTTTTCTTTTGGTGGTGGAGAGTGAAAGAACTTTGGTCAGTTAGGATGGAAGCAAATAAAGTATCCAAAGACGACACAGTTATTATTGCCAAATGTGACAATAAATTAATCTGAGATTTTTCTGCTCTCTCTCATTACATCAGATTTTCATTATAAATTCACTATAAATTAGCTCTTTCACACTATCATTAGCAGGTGTTGGTGAAACAGGCTCAGATGGTAGAGCACTAGAGTACTTTATGCTTTCAAACTACACAATTAATATTAAGCACTATGTTTTGCTGTAATGCTATTAAAAACAAAATTAATCCAACCGCTAGGTTTAAATGTGGGCTGAATATTTTCAATTGGGGTCTCTGCAGCAGTGCTAAAGTTGGAGTATTAATAAAATGCATCACAGCAAAAATCCTACAGATTGTGGACCACAAACATCTGCACCACTGCATATATTTCAAAATAATGCTGTTGCCTCATACCTATGTTTACCTTAAGGACCCCCTGGTTTGGGCAGGAAACTCCTCCAAATCCAAAGATGCCTAAAATGTTTTTAGGGGTGGGGTTAATACATGAAAACTAAGAATGCTGATATTAATGCCAGCTTCCATTTTATAAATTGGATCATCGAAAGGTATTAGCCACCCCTTTCACTGTAAATGAAATGGTAATTGTTATGGCATGTTTTTCAAAGTGTTTTACTGCCGACATTCATAACAAGCCATTTATTAAAGAAATACTAGTTTCCATGACTCTGACATCATTACTCTTGCCTGTGGATTCACTCTACAAACTGAAATGTAAACACTCTTAAGACTCTATCCACACACATATTGTCGAGTATATAAGTTAGGTCAATCAAGACTAGGATGGCTGGATTTCAAAATATAATTCATGCATGTACTAAACAACCGCACCTTAAAAGTACACTAATCTGGTGAATAAGCTTAATTTTTTTTTTTTCAACTTTTGTTGTCTGAGGGGCTGTTGGGGTATGATGATTAAGCTGTTTTAGGCTGTAAATTAGTACTAACATTATTTAAACTTGAAGAGAACGAATTCCGTGCAACTGATGTTGTAATGGTAATAAAATGTAAATGATACCTTAGTCTAATCTTTAAAAGTACTAATACAGTGTGTCTGTTGTGCAGCATACATTACATAAGCCTGCTACTGAGTAACCAATCGATACTAAAAGTTACAGATGTGAAATTAACTTTTTAATTATGGATTTTAATTATAACTTATTAATTATATTTAATTAACTTAATTAATTATTAACTATGGAGTATCACAGCTTTATAATAACCCTTAGATTAAAGCAAGTTCTGACCAAAATACCCTCTCTTACATATTGGGAATGCTGTTTAGAGATACTTTAAATATATTCATGACAGCTTTCCAAAGCAGCAATTATATTCAGAGACATTTAGCTCATTAGATAAATTATATTGCAGGAAAGGCAAAATACAAACTTATGAACAACTCCGTAAAGCCACATTATTTGGAAAAAGGGTGCATTTAAAAGAGAAACAATCACTTTCTTCTTGTCTTTAATTCTTCAGGTGACAGAATTATGCACTTTGGGAATACTGAAATGTATAATGATACATTATTATATACCAACATGCAGTCAAAGCAGCTGTTAAAATGCTATTTCAGGGAGAAAAACTCAGTCACTATACACTAACTGCATAACAGTGCAGAACATAGGAATACTCTTCTATTTTAGAAAACCTAGTCAGTTTTTGCAAAAGGCCCAAAGGGAAAAAAAGTCAGAACAGTCATAAACAATGGCAGTGATCTTCTCTCAGGAAACAAAGTTGAGAAAAGAAAAAAAAAAAAAAAAAACCTGGCATGAGCCTTCCTGCTGGACCACACCACTTCTGCAGGTGGTGGAAAAAACCTAATGTGTAGTTAACATGGCAATGAAATGAACTCAGTCCAATGTTAACTCTAACAGAGAGCCTCCTTTTATGAAACATTGTGTCACTGCCAGATTACTGGCCAAAAACAGCCAATTAACTGTAAACCCTCTGTAAATGTTAAAGGCCCCTAAGAAAGTTTTATTTTTTTAAATAATTTTGCTAACATATGGTTTAGTTTCTAGTTATAGGGAAGTACTTTTTTTTCCCCCACATTTTCATCATTTGTAAGTCATTTGTTTATGAATAATAAAGCAACCTTGAAATATATTAATTTAAAGGATATTACAAATGCTACACTTTATTCCCAAAAATAATCTATGAAATGGTCAATTATGCTGGTCATCATCAAGAGATTCAGACTTTAAGATGCCATTATTAATAGAACATGGAGACGAGTATTTGTATTGTATTGTGGCTTAGCTTAAACCAAGGTTTCTCCAGCAGCTGAACATCTTTTATTGAAGGTTTTACATTTGACAGACAATCCTTCTGCAGCTGTTGCCCTTTTTAAATTTTTTAAAATTTCTTTGTCCACAACAGTCTTTAAAATGTTTATCCCATTAAGTTAGTGGAAGCTCTCACATTAAAACATCAGAACATTAAACACGAAGACAGCTAGTTTGTTTATTGTTGAGTGCACACACGAGAAAAACAAATTGCTTTTTATTTACTGGTGGTATCCATTATATCTTTTCAAAGCCCTACTCCATTTCCACTGAAAGCCTGTATATACTGAAGTATAAATCCTTATATTATTTTCTGTTTGTAATGCATAAAATATCACATAATGAACTATGAGGGCATCATCAGACACATTCAGATCTTAATGTGACATTGCTTTATTAATTTAGAGCATTATTATTACTGAAAAAAAGATTTTACTCTTAATTACACTTACTTGTTCTACCTCTCTTCCTTATCTAATACAACTAGTTATATTAGGTACTATTACTGCATAATGTCTAAAACAGCTTTACAAACAAAAATTCAGAACAAAGAGATACCATTCAGTGCAAAGCTCTGTGTCAAAAAGTTGAATACTAAAAATATTAAACTTTACTAAGATTTACCATTAGAAGTGATCTCAATGTATTGTTGCTATTGGAATAAAGTAAAAAAAATATATTTATAAATAATAATAAAAAAGTGTAAGCCATTTTAAAGTCACATAGGCTGGAGCCTATCCCAGCAGCGCTGATAGCATCTTAGAGTGTCATTGTACTGCATGGCCCACACAAACACATGTACATGCTCACAAGTCCAATTAATATTGGCAATTAACATAACTTGAGTATCTTTTGGGATGCTAGAGGAAAACCACACAGACATGGGAAAAATGTGCAAATTACACAACAAAGATCTGAAAACAAGACACTGGATCAGTGAGGTAACAGATCTAAACACTGCACCACAAAAAATAAATTCATAAATTGTTCTGCTTGTTTTTACCACACAATAAACATATCTGGTAATGGAATAAAACAAAATATAATCAACATAAAATATATTTGTTAATAAATTAGGCAGTCTAAATGAGCAGAGTCCCAAACAACTATGCTTGCAAATTTCTTTCTTTGATTTCAACATGAAAATTATGTTATGAAAAGGTCTGGAAGAGCACTTAGTCAAGTTGATTTGAGTTATGTACAAATAACTGCTCAAACAAAGCTTCTCATTTTCTGTAGATATCCACACTTAAAACTAAAACAGCACCTAAGTAATGCCAAAGCACATTACCTCCCACAACTGCAGGCTTCCACCCAGCTGCAAGACATTCGTCTGCTTCTGTGACGTTTGAACCAGACGTGGGCTGGGGAAATGGTGAGAGAGACCAGGGAAGAGAGAGAGAGAGAGAGAAAGTGTACACAGAGGGTTGCGGGGACAGCTCAGATATGCTGCCTCAAGTTTACAGCACATTTTCATGAAATGGGAATAAATGCAGATGATGGAACGGCTGGAGAAAAATAAATGGGGGAAAAAACATACCTAAAATGTCTGAAAACAAACATGCTCATTTTGACAAAGGGGAAGATGAGGCAACTGAAACAACTGCACTTTGAAGAGAACAGAAAAATCAACCGATGTACCCAAAACCCAGGAATGCCAGTGTCATCTTTGGGCCCTCTTTTTAAAAAGGAGAGAATTCATTTTACAGCATTTTCAACTATTGCATGTAGTAAATAGAGGATCAATGTTAAAGACTCACGAAAGGCAAGTTGAAGTTCAATTTAAAACAGGTGGCATTTGTGGGTGTAGATTTATAATAAAAAAATGATCTTTTGGAATATTAG
>JANRMT010062813.1:101539763-101556560 GCA_026402145.1 Polypterus bichir lapradei | reverse complement strand
TATTCTTTAAAATATTTTTAGATTTACAGCACAAAAAAATTAAGGTTAAGCACAGTTGACTTCTTTTCTGAAACCATACACTTAATTTATATTTGACTACAAAGTGTACTTACACAAGGCTAACATAAAACTGAAGAAAGAAAAAAACAAACCAAAACAAAAAAAAATGTAAAGCTCAGTTATACCTTTCGATGTTTGGTATTCTAATTATGTCTCCTATTCATTTTTGCCTTCAGAAAATGCAACTGGCATAAACTAGTATTCAGAAACATCGCAACCTGGATTTAGAAAAGAAAGCTATGTCCTGTTGTTTCACTCCATGGAAAGTATCTGCTATTTTCATTGGATCTACAGAAAATTACTAACTGGCAATTTCACATAAAGTGTGGTGAACAAAAAAGAAAAAAAAAATATCCAAATGTGCAAATACTTTTGGACTAAAAAATATATATCAAACAGTGGGATCCAGTGACCATGCTGGTCAAGAGGCCAGAACCTGCAGGACAAGCAAAACCAAGGAAACTCATGACCAAAGACATGACAGAGCATGGCTGCAGCAGCTCACTAGGTGAAGACCTGATGCAAGTGCGACATATTGACTCAGCCAATGCTTCGACTTCATACAACTGCTCCCTACAGCAAGCCATCTCCAGAGACCCCAAAGACCAAGATAACCTCTGTTGGGCTGCCTTGCTCATTATCATGGTCATTATAGCAACTGTTGGGGGGAACATATTAGTAATTCTGGCTATCTCTCTGGAAAGGAAGCTACAAAATGCTACTAACTACTTCTTGATGTCCCTGGCAGTAGCTGATCTGTTGGTGGGAGTGCTAGTCATGCCCATTGCTCTCATTACAGTGCTTTACAGTAAGTGATGACTGTGTGTATGTATGTGCATTAAATTAAAATATTGCTTAGCACAACAGCTAAAGTCTCTATCAGCTATCAAAACAATTTATTTCCTGCCTTATGCTCAATACTGTATGGACAGGCTTCAGCTCCCTATAGGCTACATAAGCAAGTTCAGAAAATATATATTTACTGGCCAATGTGAGGCTACAAGCATAACATTGAAATTTTAAAAATGGGCAGATAAAAAGAAAATGGTACAAACCAAACAATTAATAATAAAGTAAGGAAAATGTCTCATTAAATATATATATATATTCTGAATAATAAATATCTGAATTACTTGTGGATGCAAACTCTACTCCTGCATAACTACCCAATCTCCCATTTTGAAATATG
Source organism: Polypterus bichir lapradei (assembly GCA_026402145.1). Classification (NCBI taxonomy): domain Eukaryota; kingdom Metazoa; phylum Chordata; class Cladistia; order Polypteriformes; family Polypteridae; genus Polypterus; species Polypterus bichir. The sequence goes on along the minus strand of JANRMT010062813.1, from coordinate 101,555,311 downwards.
ACATTTATTGTTTAGGAATTAAATTACTATTTTACTATATAGTTCTGTTTATAATTTACAATTACTTTTTTCCTTACTTTTGTAGCTAATAGATTTTAAAAATACAATAAAGAAATAAGTAAAACAGAAAAATAACTGCTTAATACATTAGATTTGATTAGCTATTATACCACTAGACAGAATCTTAAAACACAAAAAAGACACAAAGCCTGAAAATGCCAAAGACTAGAGTTGATTTAAACTGCAACTTTAGATTGCTAAACTTGTAACGACGGTCAAAACTGAAACAATTTCTGAATCTCAGGCCTTTTACTCTCTTCAGATTGACTTTCTTAATGCATGTTTGTGCATACCCAATATAACATTTTCCTGCTTAAACATATATATGTTCTTAATATAAATTTAATATAAAAAATGTACAATAAAACATGAAAACAAACGCAGTGGGGAAAAACAAATATATTTTGTAGGCTTTTTTGTAAATAAATATTCAAAATGAAAGTATTATGGAAATGTACAATTGAATGAATGAAAAGCCTACTTATGAAAACAACAGGCATCAACTAAAGTAAGAAAAAGAAATATCTACATATCTATGATACATATAAATAAAAATGGGAGACAGGCATGAAGACAGACCAAACAGATACACAGTATTGAATCAGCAAAAGGTCGAATTAATAGTTTGTTGTAACCATCTTGTGCAAAGAAACGGTTTGAAAAGAACAAATAAGACAAGATATAAAATTGAAAATCCTTTCCCCCTTCTGCATTAGGATACTGATAATTAAAAAAAATAAATAAATAAATAAAAACTGCTGACAAGAAGTAAATACGTGTAAAATAGATCACTTAATGTCATGCATTATTATAAAAAAAAGAAAACCTATGTAAATGATAAAAATGTAGCATTTTCCTTTGCAATGTTTGCATATTGTACTTTAATATCTTAAGATTCACTATTGCAACTGATAAAACAACACTGTTCCACATGTCATGTCAGACCTATTCTTGACTTGCGCCCCTTACATAAAATATGAACGGTGGATTCCCCAACTACTCTTATCACAATAATATCAAGTTTCAAAAATGGTTTTGGAATCTGTGTTACATATATATACACACACACACACGTTTTGATCAAATTTTCCCAAATGCTTTTGAAACCATATAAACAATTTCCAAAGCACTGTGCATCAGACATTCAAAAACATAATCCTGAAAATAGATGCCTAAAGTTTCACAGAAAAAATGGAATGAAATTATGCAAGTATTAGCATAGAATGCTTTTTGTCCTCATTTACACTGCACTGTGATGCCACCTTCACAGACACAGAATTGTGTGTGTGTGTGTATATGAGTGTGTGTGGTGCTGGTCTGCTCTCTTGCTGGATTTAGGAAGAAATGTATAATCTGGTGCCAAGGTTAATATCTTTCAGTTACACTGACATCAGTACCATAATATATTAGCTGGCTTTGTCCTATCTATTAAATAACAATAGTAGTTATCGGAATCAAAGTAGTATTTATGGTTTCAGGTGAGCAATGCTTTTTCCTTTTTTGTGTAGCATTCTCCAGACACATGGAGGAATCTTCAGCACACTTTCTTTCTTTGTTCAGGAGCTCATCTTTTTCTTTGCCTTTGGTTGCACCTTCTGGTTGTGGGAGGTACTGCAGTTTCTCTTTGAGAGCTTTAAACACACATAGTGTCCTCAGTTGCTAGCAAGGTTACACCTGCTGAGCTGGCTGGTGATTAGTCAGCCTTGGTCATTAGCAAGGCGAACGTGTGGCTGTGATTTATATGGTCATTCTAAGCATGACCACTTGCTATCTTAATAAGGTTTGGACTAATGGCATCCCTGGTCCTACTTTTGTTACAGACGGTATTCCATTTTTTACAGTCCACCCCAGGTTACCCTTATGGAGTAGAATGGATTTGTTTAAACTTTGCTACAGCCACAATGTAAGCACTGGGGTCTCTCCTATATGGCAGAAGTTACATCCAGGTTGAGCAGTGAACTGATAGAGGGAAGCAATCAGCTGTATTCTAGGGAATTTAAACGAAGAAATAGAGGTTTTGCCATTGATTTCCTGGGTTCACATCAGTCCATCCTGTTGGTTGACCAGTGGTGGAAAGTTCTGTCCATCGATGTTACTCATCCTTGATTTATGGCCATTTGTTCAGAACTTTGTCCAGCTTGTGCCTTTAAGAATTCTCTTTGCGATGTTATAAGGTTTGGTATCAATCTTCTTATCAGATAAGTCGTTGCATTTCAAAGGGAGTCCCAGTGAAAAAGAAGGCGATATGAGGAGAGTCTAGCAGCAGCTTGCTAAGCCTGGGTAACAGCCTGGCAAAATGACAATGCCAGTCTGTCCTATATTATAACCACATGACATTAGCAGCTCTGCTAATTTCAATTTAGTACCTATCTTAGCAGTATCAGGAAAAGGCAGGAAGCAATCTGTATGGGGTGCTAGTCCTTTGCATGGTCCACACATGTACAGCACATAGCCACAAGGAATTAACTCAAAGTCTAAAATACATGACTCAGAGATCTGGAGGGAAAATTCAAACAGATGTGGAGAGAAAGTGCAAACCACACAGGAAGAATGAGTTGATAAGGAACTAGACCCCAAAATTCTGTATCTTTTAGGAAGTAGTGCTAATGTTTGTGTAATGTACAGTATACAGTTTATACAAAACCAATTTACTGCATAGAATTGGAAAACCAGGAAAAAGGTAACTTGGGCACACACTTTTTATATTAAATAATTAAATTACAACACATTATTTTACCTTGTCCAATTACCTGTAGTTTTTTTGAAAATCTGTATAATTTAAACTTCAATGTCTTTCTTCCATCCATTAACCAATTTTTAAACCAGCTTAGTCCAGTATGAGTTTTTGGGGTCCCTATTCTGGTAGCATCAGTGCAAAATAGAAACCACTGTGCTGGCATGGGAGCTAGGGCACTCTTAAGTACATATCCACAAGCACACATAACTTAATGCATTTAATTAGCCTAATTTGTTTATCTTTCAGCTGTAAAAGGAAAAAGAATAAATTTATTTTCACTTAAATTATCACTATTTTAACAGAATATTGATCAAATACTATAATCATATGCTTTAAATATAGTTTGTTCATTCAAAAAAATCTTTCACACATTAATGCATTTTGAAGAAAAAAAACCTCAAATATCCGACTGCATGAGCAAAGACTGAATGTTCTAAATATATTTCTTTGTCCCATTACAGAACGGGCAAGGAAAGTACAAAGCTATCTGTTGTTTTAATGTTTTAAAGCTCTTTCACTTAAGTTAGTGTGATTATTTAAAGTAAATATTTACTGAATATTATAATCATACATTTTATATATAATTTATCTGTTCAGCCTGTCTTGCATACAATTTTAAGCCTAATTTATTAACAGCGTCTAAACTGTTTACTTCCAGATGTTTAATATATCAATTTGAAGGTTGAAGTACAAGCTGGGCAAGGAAGCTGTTCTAAACGGCAACAATGGGAATTGAGGGTTGCAGCGGGTCCATGTTTTTCATTTCACTCAGTTTCTTATACAGAAGTCAGCTCTTGCTATAAATGGAGCATGTTATTTTAATTAAATATTTTCATTCTGCAGTGTTAGAAATTTTTACCAGAGAAAAATCAGCAAAATGTTCTGAGCCCAACATGGATTAGTAGCTTTAAGTTATTTGATCTAATTTCTTTGTAGAAAGTTGACTAATAAGAAACAATCAAATGGATAGCCAATCTTTTTCTGAATGTCACAGTTAAATTGTTACTGGTTAAAAAAAGGAATAAATTCTTGTAACCTTAAGGACTCTGAGCAAAAATAAAATTATTTTAAAAACACAGCTGTAGAAGACAACTGAAACAAAAAAAAAACAACAAGAAATTAAATGCCCATAAACTATAATGTATGAAGAAGTATGTTTCTGAACTTAAGTGAAAAATAAAATAAATAGTACTGGCAATTTTTGATAATGCAAAGTAAATACACAAGCCTACCATATAATGATACAAGATTAATAACAGCAGGGATGGGCAATGAAAGAAGAAATTATTTTTGAAGAAAATCTGAAGTTAATATGACACTTAAGGAACACTGCTTCCCAGTATATAATAATAAAAAACATTTACTGTGGGGGAAATAAGCAACTTCAGATTCCCTTGTAACCATAAAAAGCAAATAAGTAGAACTTACACTGAATTTTTTCTTAATTATTTGTGAAATATTTAATACAGGCTGCATAAATCTATCCTGATACATCTCTGAGGAATTTACCATGGTATCTGGCTTAAGTTAATCTGAATTACCTTTATTAAACAAACAATTATGAATTTATATGCTCCAATCAATTGTACCCTCCACCCAAATACACTGAAAGCTGTACGAAGGATTACAATTTAACAGCACCACAGAGTTATTTAAAGAAAAATAAACCATCTATCCAATTGTGACAACTTGCTTCAAAAGAAAGGCCAATTTTACACTGTTGAGGTGGCAGAAATGGGGGAAAAGAAAAACACCTCAGACTTTTTGTTGGCAAGAAGAAGTGTTTAAAACCCATGTCGCCTATATTTGACAAATGCAGATTTTTTTTAACATCTGCATAGCAGACCACGTACTTTGTCTTCATGCGGAAATTAAAAAAAAAAAAAAAAAGTGAACAGTTAACACCTTAAAAATACATTTTCAGCAGGTATTCTCTTTTAAATATACAAATATCGATTTAGATAAAATATTCTTGGGTTTTGCTTACATTTAGCTTTCATATACTTAAGTTGCAGTATTATCTGTGTTGCCCTTGCCCTCTTTTTTTAGTGAAAAAGTGAATAAGTTAGAGAGTGGCAAGAATAGAAAACGTTGACAGATGTTTGGAAAAGCAAAATATGGGCATCAGTGTTGGCTGGCAGGCAACATTCTCTGCTTTGTTTATAATAAAGGCTAAAAAGCATCCTTGTCCTGTTCAAGACAAGTTTAATTTGCAGGACGTTATCCACTTTCATTGAAGGAGGTTTTTTTAAAAAAAAAAAAACCCTGATCTGAACAACAAAGACATGCACACCCAATTTACTAAGATGCACATATAAGTAATGAATGTAAATATATGAAGTTATATTTCCAAAAAAAAAAATTGGTATTGACTGTTAAAGACACAACAATCATTTTATGAACACATTTAGTTTACTTTGCTAGAGGATTCCAGAGCAGAACAGTGGTTATTATTGCTGCCTTACACCTCCAGGAGACTGGATTAAAATACAGGTCCCTAGTATGTCATTAGCATGTTGTCCCTGTATCTGAATTATTTTACTTTATTTTTTTTAAACAAATAGACTGGACTTATGCCAACATCTGAAAACATGTTATGCATTCCCTGAGATAACCTGGCATCACATCACATATAGCCTCAATGTTGCTAGAAAAGGCTCTAGATCTTTGAAACTATTAAATTTGATACGTTTTTTTTAAATGGATGAATAGAAAAGATTTCTTCCTTATCCTTGAAATTTTACAAAACTTCCATAATTCATTATTAGTACATGCTGTTAGCAATGAAATACTAATTTATCAATCAAATTCTGAGGAAACATTGACCAGAACTAATAAGGTATGTTTCAGTATACAGTGCCTTGCGAAAGTATTAATCCTCGTCAAAGTCTGTCCTGTTTTGTTGAAAAATACTTTTATTGTGACACAAACAATAATTAAGACAGGACAAAAAGAAAAATAGAAATCATGAGTGTGAATAGGTATTCACCCCACAAGGTTAATACTTTGTAGAGACACCTTTTGCTGCAATTAGAGCTGCACGTCTCTTTTGGAATGGATTTTCACCCATTCCTCAAGGCAAAACTGTTTCAATTCCAAATTAGATTAGATGGGATGTGTTGGTGTACAGCAATCTTCAAGTCATGCCACAGACTCTCAAAATGGATTGAGGCCATTCCAAGACATTTAAATGTTTCCCTCCTCACCAGTGAAGCTTTAGCAGTATGTTTAGGGATACCATCCTGCTGGAAGGTGAACCTTTGTCCAAGTCTCAAATCTCTGGCAAACTGAAACATGTTTTCCTCAAGAATTATCCTGCATTTAGAGCCATTCATCTCTACTTCAATCCTGACCAATTTGCCTGTCCCTGACAATGAAAAAAAATCCCCAAAGCATGATGTTGTCACTACTATGCTTCACTGTGGGAATGGTGTTCTCAAGGTGATGGGGAAGTGTTGCATTTAGGCCACGCATGGCGTGCCCCCATGATGCCCAAAAAGTTTGATTTTAGCCATATCTTACCAGATAACCTTCTTCTTGCTGCTAGGCAAACTGCAAAAGTGTTTTCTTATTTTTGTTTTTTTTCTGGCCATAAAGCCCCACTCTGTGGAGTGTACAGCTTAAAGTAGTCCGATTGACAGATACTCCAATCTCTGCTGTGGATCTCTGTAGCTCCTTCAGTGTTAACCTTGTTGTCTTTGTTGCAACTATAATTAATGCCCTCCTTGCCGGGACCTTATCTAGTCAGGTTTGTAGTGCTGCAATATTCTTTCCATTTTGTTGTAATTGATTTAATGGTTCTCAGTGGGATGTTTAAATTTTAGAATTTTTTTTTTTATAGCCCAAACCTGATCTATACTTCTTCACAACTTTGTCTCTGACCTGTCTGGAGTGCTCCTTGGTCTTCATGTTGTTTGGTTTGTGGTGTTGCAGAGTCTGAAGCCTTTGAGAAAAGGTCAGTTAATAAATACAAAATGTTACAGATCATGTGAACACAGGTGGAGCCTAAACAACTAATTATGTGATTTCTGAAGTTAACTGGTTGGACAATATCTTATTAACATAGCAAAGTGGATGAATTCATACTTGGTTTTTATATATATATATATATATATATATATATATATATATATATATATATATATATATATACATACATATACATACACACACACACTAGCCATCCCCCGTGGCTCCACCCGTGTATTAGTGAGAAGGCCCCGTCCGGCTCCCTGCTCCCGACGTCACACTTCCCCCTCCCCTCAACGCGCAGCCTCTGTCTTGGATTAGTGTGAATATATCACTCCTGCAAATGAACTATAATTCTTAGCGTAATAAGAGAAGTTGCAAAATCAACCGGAATGTTCAAGCAAATTACAGAAAAAACCCTGATATAAATCCGTTAAGTAGTTCTCTCGTTCGCTAGCTAAGCAGAGGTAAGGTGCACGCTCTAAGACTGGCATGTGAGTGAGGAGGGCCCTGCCCCCCTCCCCTCAGCCTGCTGCAGGTTTCTCGTATTCTCGCAAATAAATCGTGACTGTAAGTAAACTATAGTACTTCGCGTGATTAGAGAAGTAGCAAAATCAACCAGAATGTTCAAGCAAATTATAGAGAAAAAACTAATCTAAATCCGTTAAGTAGTTCTCTCATGAAAAGCAGAAAGATTTTTACATATTTTATATTTACACACACATATACTCATATATATATATATATATATATATATATATATATATATATATATATATATATATATATATATATAGAGAGAGAGAGAGAGAGAGAGAGAGAACTGTATACTATACTCAACAAAACTGATTCTTATGGTATATTGCTATTACTCAGCTGCAGTAACTTAAATTGACTCTACTCAAATTGTTTTATGTATTTGGGTTTAACTTCAAAAAGTATCATTTATGTACAAACAATATGAATACATTTCACTGCTTTAATTAACAGTATCACTCACAGAAATCATTTCTCAGGTGTAATGCTGTTACCCAACTACAATGAGGCCAAAACTTTTAAAGTCTGAATTTGAGTAAGCTGCCCTAATTCAGGGTGGTGTTAATAAGAAATGCAATAATTTGCTTCATGAGGTAGAAGAACATAAACAGTTGTGTCAAATATTTGAAATATTAAAATGTGCACTTCAATTTAGAAGTTTAAACTGTAATTATTCTAGATTGTATTAGAAATGTATCGTTTTCATCCTCTGTAAAGGTGCAGAGAGGGTGGGGTACCTAGTAAAAGATCAAAAATCAAAAATAAAATTGTGTCTGTAGTCGCTGGCCTTGAAATAGTCTAAAACAATACCTCACTTGCTTATGTCTGAAATCTGTCATTTTTAAACTTCTGGGAGTACCTAATTGAGAGTTAGGACCACCAGTAAAGAATCAAATATCAAAAATAACAATATATTCATGATCATCAACCTTGAAATAGCATAAAACAACATTCCACATGCCTATATTATTAATCCCCATTTTTTGAAGTTCTGCGAAAAGGAGTAAGTTGGACTACTCATGTCCCATTAGGGAGTGAACCCCCTATTGTTGGCTAATTTGTCATGGACAACTTCAAGTCCTTCTGATGATTTTTGCTGAAGTCACTTTATCATAACGATGTGATTTCCTAAACAAAATATGGTCGAAAACTGGCCACATTTTTGGGAAAATGTCTGATTATACAGATACTTTAAGTTACTTAAGCATATATGTAGACTTTATGCATTTGTTTCTACAGTAATATAACTGGCATTGTTTGTTTGGATGTCAAAAACTAGGTTCATTTATGTTTATAAAAAACTAAAAATAATTTCACTGGAATAGAATCATCATTCAAGTTTGAATGCCACACAGCAATGTAGCCAACTCAGGTGGTCTCTTTTTTTTTTTTTTTTTTTTTTTTTTTTTTTAAACATTTTCAAATGGCATTGAGCTATTTGTGGCAATATTTCCCAGAATGTTCAGCAGTTATGGGTTATTTTTGATGGCAAAAAATATCTTATTTTCATAGGTTCAGCTAATTTGAATTAAAACCCAGCTTTTGTAAAGATATTGCAGAGTTTTAACAATATCCACCTATTTATAAATGTTCTATGTCGACTTGGATACAGGCGTCAGCCAACTAAATGTGAATGTAAATTTATCCAATGTCAGAGAAATCTAAACACAACAAAACAGTTCATTTAGGGAAAAACGATGTGTGTGGTTATGAAGGGGGATTTGAGTGTTTTTTTTGTTTGATAATCTGTACACTCTATATCAGTGCTTCTAAGCCATTTTACTGTTTCAACCCACTTCTTCCCCAATATAGTGTCTTTGTGGGCCTGGCAAATGAAGCATGATTGTCAAAGTGGTGGAGGGGACATCCCCCTTGGTTAATCGAGTATGATTATTAGGACATGAAGTGGTGGCATCCCCCTTGGTAAACTGAGCATGATCGCCAGAGCAGGGAATATGGTGGAAATAAGTCCCCGTTGGTAATCATCACAATGTTGCATCGTCACTGTGACCACCTACCAACACAAACGATAGCAACTCGCAATCCCACCAGCCGTAGCTTGTGAACCAAAAGTGTGTTGCGATCCAGTGAGTGAGAAACACTGCAGGCTTTTCTTCACCTTGTGACAACAAAAGAATTTCTAATATGTTAATTACCTTGATGTAACTGGTTACTTGGCAATATCATTTAATAAGGATATGCTTGTGATCAGTGAACAGACAATTTGCAAATTTAATCAATAATGAAGATTTGGTTCTTGGGTTTACTTAAATATTATGTAATGCAAGAGCAATATATTTAAACTGTGTTAACATTCAATAATTAGGCCTAAAAAACTTTAAATGTTCACAGTTGTCAGTTAAAATAATTTGTGTAATTCAAACAAGTTGCGCTGCGTTCACCTAATTCCTTCCACTGTGGTTAGAGTAATTAATTTGGCTGTTATTAGGATAGCCACAATGACCCAAGTTTGAATTACTTAATTCACCACACAGGCAGAGTGGTGTAGTGGTTAAGGCTTTGGACTTCAAACCATGAGGTTGTTGCCTCAAATCATGGTACTGACACTGTGCGACCAAGAGCAAGTTATTTGACCTACCTGTGCTCCAACTGGAAAACCAAATGTAATCAACTGTATCATAAATATTGTAAGTTGCCATGGATAAAGGCATCAGACAAATAAATAAATGATTCATTTACATGGAATGTTTACATTTCCAGGGAATAGTCTTTGGTATTTTATTTAAAATGCCAAAGTAATGCATGTATTCATGTCAATATTACTTTGCCATTTTAATCAAAAGGATTTCAATCAAGAGAAGTGGTAAATAGCTATTTATATATTATTATTTAGGAGGTCACTTCATAAGACGACAATGTTATACACTTACATTGCCTATAAAAAGTATTCACACCCTTGAAAGTCTTTAGATTTTATAGTTATACAATACAGTGATCCCTCACTATATCGCGCTTCGGCTTTCGCGGTTTCACTCCATCACAGATTTTAAATGTAAGCATATCTAAATATATATCACAGATTTTTTGCTGGTTCGCGGATTTCTGCGGACAATGGGTCTTTTAATTTATGGCACATGCTTCCTCAGTTGGTTTGCCCAGTTGATTTCATACAAGGGACGCTATTGGTGGATGGCTGAGAAGCTACCCAATCAGAGCACGTATTACGTATTAAATAAAACGCCTCAATGATATGCTCGGTGCTTCGCATACTTGAAAGCTCGAACAGCACGTATTGATTTTTGATTGTTTGCTTTTCTCTGTCTCTCTCACTCTCTCTGACATTCTCTGCTCTTGACGGAGGGGGTGTGAGCAGAGGGGCTGTTCGCACACTGGACTAGAGGATACGGACGCTCCTCTAAAAAATGCTGAAAGACTACCTTCACGTTGCTCCCTTCCTTGCAGCTGCTTTGTCCAGCGGTGCTTCGCATACTTAAAAGCCCAAACAGCCCTATTGATTTTTGATCTTTCTCTCTCTGACATTCTCTGCTCCTGACGTGCACTCCTTTGAAGAGGAAGATATGTTTGCATTCTTTTAATTGTGAGACGGAACAGTCATCTCTGTCTCTGGCTCTAATAATGTTAAAAAACGTATTTAGAAGGTCGTAAAAAGGTTTTCTATGTTCTAACTGCGAAAATATTCAATTTATAAATAAAGAATCCTACTTCACGGAAATTCATTTATCACGGTAGAGTCTGGAACGGATTAACCGCGATAAACGAAGGTTTACAATATTGGATCACAATGGATTTACTTTGGATTTTTTGACAGTGAACATCATAAAAAAAAGACTCTCTAATGTCAAAAAGAAAACAGATCTCTGCAAATTGGCCTAAATTAATTACAAACAAAAAAAAATGATTGTATATATATTAACTTAATTAATAACACACTTAAATCATCACTGGTGTAGCCAGTGGCTTTTAGAATTTACCTAATTAGTTAAATGGAGATAACTTGTCTGTAGTAAAGGGATTTCAATTGGCTGTTGTATAATTTGTATCTAGAAGGCCCAGCTTGTGAGGAGTCTGTATTATGGTCTAACCATCAAAATAAAGATAAAAGAACACTTCAAGCAACTAATTAATTGCAAAGCACAAGTCAGGGGATGGAGAAAAGACAATATAAACGTCAATAAATATCCCTTGGCGTGCAATTAAATCAGCAATTAAGAAATGGATAAAGTATGGCAGAGCTGTAAATCTGTTTAGAGAAGGCCATCTACAAAAACTAAGTGATTGTGAAATAAGAGGACTACTGAAGGAATCAATAAAGAGACCTATGAAAACTTTGAAGAAGTTACAAGCTACAGCGAATGACATCAGAGAGACTGTGGATACAACAACTGTTGCCAGTGTGATTTACCTGTTGTAGCTTTATGGAAGACTAGCAAACAGAAAGCCACAGTTTAAACAGCACATTACATCTTGGTTATAGTTTTTTTGTTAGAAGGCACATGAGAGACTCTGAAATTAGATGGAAGATGGTCCTATTGTTCCAATGTGACCAAAATGTTTTTTTTTTGCCCATCAAACTAAACACTACATTTGGCAAATGCTAATCAATGCACATTAGCAAAAATGCACAAGCAGCATGACATTATGCCGTGGGGATGGTTCCCTACAGCGGGCCCTGGAAGGCCTGTGAGGTTACAGGGTAAAATTAATGCAACAAAATACAGGAAAAATCTAATGCAGTCCTCAAGAAACCTGCATCTTGGGAAAAGATATGTTTTTCAACAAGTCAACAACTCCAAGCATGAAGCCAAAGGTACTCAGGAATGGCATAAAAACCCAGTTAACATCCCAGGGTGACCAAATTGTAGTCTAGATCGAAATCCAATTCAGAATTTGCGACAGGATTTGAAAATAGTTGTTTACTCACAACCCACAAGAAACCTGACTGAGCTTGAGCAGTTTTGCCAAGAACAACAGGGAAAAACTGCAGTGTCATGATGTGCAAAAATGATATAGACCTGTCCACATAGACTCTAGGCTGCCAGTTGCATCCGTTAAATACTGACTTGAACAGTGTGAATACTTACACAATCAATTATTTTCGGTTTTATATTTTTAATTTAGATCACTTTGCAGACATCTGTCTTTACTTTGACCATAAAGAGTATTTTTTGGTTGACAAGTGTCAAAAAGCCAAATTAAATGCATTGTGATTCAATACTGTAAAACAACATGATGTGAAAACTTCTATGGGGGTGAATACTTTTTATAGGCAATGTACATACATGCAAAGGTTTAAAACTTATTATTGTAGATCATTTTGAATTTGCACAAAATATATTTCATCTTTTGGCATTTTAATAGCATGGAGCTCTGCTTGGTACAAGATATGTTCAGTTACACTCTTCAAACTAAAGTTGATATTCATTTAAGATGTAAATATTTCTCACTGATAAGGAAACAATTTTGTTGCAACTCACAATATAATCGGGCATAAGACAAAGGAAACATGTTAGCAGTATTAATTTGATATAACCATAACAGTGGCTGTGAACTAGGAAGCTGCTAGTGTGATTAAAGAAAATTAACTCCGTGTTTTAGGCATTATGTGAATTATTTAAAATAAATTAACATGAGCATTGTTTCTCTGTTGATGTCTGCAACAGACCTCTTTTCACAACTAATTCAGAAAGTACTAATATTATCAACTGCTGTATTAGATATTAAAGTAAATTCTGTGCATATGCAAACCATGCCCTAATGAATGGCCTTCTGTAATTTAATGATATATACTCATTCACATCATTGTAACAGCCTTTTGAAAGTCAAGGTAAATACTGTTATATACTGTGCTACAATAAGATATTTTTACTTATTCATAACACTCCACCATGACTAAACACATACTGAAAGGCCAACAAAATCAAACATTGCATCTGGTTCAGATGATACAAGCTATGAATACAATGCATGAAACATAGCTAACATAAATAAAATCTTAAAAGGAACTTGTCCAGAATTGAAAGTTGAAATTGAATTATCACTTTAATAATCTTAAAATAAGATGCTGAGAACATACATAAACATCTTGTTTTTAAACAAGAAAAAATTGCTTTTCTAAATTTCTTGTTGAAACAAACGATGCAGGGACAGTATGGAAAATATTGGTGATGAATTTCCAGCTGCATGCTCAGAATAATCACTAGGTTTGAAGTGAATGTACCTTATGTTTTCTAAAGTACGTTATCACAACAAAGTTTATCCTGCCTCCAGGAACTAGAGGGCACCAAGACATATAATGTTCTGTTTTAGTTGAATGGGACGGGACAAGAAAGGAAAAAAAGAAATAAAGCTAGTAATATTTTCTTAGGAGGTGCAAGTATGCTTTAATAAAGGAGATGTCTATTTTTTTCCTTCATTTAGATACACAATGGCCCCTTCCCCTTTCACTTTGTCCAATTTGGATATTCCTGGATGTTCTCTTCTCCACAGCCTCCATCATGCACCTCTGTGCCATCTCTCTGGACCGCTACATTGCCATCAAAAAGCCCATTCAACACAGCCAGTTCAACTCTCGAGCAAAAGCTATATGCAAGATTTCAGTGGTATGGCTTATTTCTATAGGTAAGAGAGGTCCAGTTTTATTTTGTCCCATTTTCTATTTCAGCATTCCTAGAATGCAGCATGTATAAGTTTTCTTTCTGTACTATGTATACTGGAATAGAGCCATGTTCACAAAATGACAAACGTTAACAGATACGCGGGGAAATTTCAAATTAGGTATTGCATTTCATGTCTGTTATAAGAAGCCACAACATACTGAATGATAGACTTCTAAATCTGTCAGCAGCTGGAGGTTATTTTCTTAAATAAAAAGCTAAAAACAAAATGTGCACTAGTGTTAATGTGAGAATGCCTGAAGATTTGTGTTTATATTTTGTAACAAAAGACAAAGAATAAAAAAAACACAATCTTGCATTAAGTATGCACACCTGCACGTAAGGTCTTCCCAGAGTTAAGTGTGTTACTTTCCAAAAAGAGATCTTCAGTAAGGATCTAGTAAAGATACAGTCACTCCTCCAGATAGGTTATTCACTAGTTTGCCTTGAACAAGTAAATAGGAATATTTATTTCAGTTTGCCAACTGACAGATGACACATAAGCCAAAAGTATATAAACAATACTGAAAATGATTTGTACATAAAATCATATAATATATAAATATTAGTGTTATTTAATATTTGTTAGTGTAAGTGTATACTGTATCAATATTAACAACATTAAAAGTGATTTTTGGTTTAAAAAAAAAAAAAAAAAAAAAAAAACTGAAATCCATGCCAGTTACCTTCCGGTTTCACTGCTCCCTTAGTTGTTCGGCAGATCAGGGCATCTCCTTCCAGCTGGTGTGTGTACACACACACGCGCTCTCATTAGCCACTTATTGCTAATAATTTTTAAGTTTAGCACTAATTAAATGGTGACATCAGGGTACCATTATTTATAATGGTAGAGTTTAAAACATTCATAAACACCAAAGTGTCCACTACTGAAATCGTCACCTGTGAATCTAAGATGTTTAAGAGGCATTGGCAGTTGTCCAAAGGTGTAAAATATTTGGCCATTTCGGTACACTTGAAAGCGACAACCGAACAATTCAGCAGCAGCCATCAACTCACATGCAGATCCATAGGTGAAGGGCTTAAGCATTTCACTCTTCTAGTGCTCCTGTGTAGTATAATTATCTCCTGTACTGTCATCAGTCCACACCTTGAACCTGTCCCAGTCATTCAATACATAAGACACAATGTTCCTCTGGATATCAAGAGTAAGCCTGATATGGCCGTGCAATATGTAACACAGAGAATGGAAAAGGCAGGCGCCATCTCTGGGCATGGAAACCACTCAGTAAGTGACAGTTCTTTGATCGATGGTGATCACCATAGACATGTTAATAGAGGTACAGTTGGAACAATAAAGGAAATGGGTACCTGAACAATGTAAACTAAGTCTAAAATACCTATACAATAACTATAATCGTAATAAACGAATAAAACAGTGGAGAAGCCGTGAATTAAATAAAAAGGCTGCAGTTATCAGCAGGGAGACGTGAATACCGTGGCAAAGCAAGGAAGGGAATAAAGAGACTGTAGCGTCAGATGGCCTTATATAGGCAGGCAGCCAACAACATGGGAGGCGTGGGGATGGGGGACCCAATGGCGTCTCACACAGCAACCGAGCTGCAGGCTATAGACGTATATATGTACGTCTA
>JANRMT010062813.1:101526975-101539363 GCA_026402145.1 Polypterus bichir lapradei | reverse complement strand
TTAGCTAAATCATGCAACAGTTTCATGTGACATTTTTAACTGATGTCTTCATGCAATGCTCATTTTTCTCAAAATTGTACATCATATAGTAAAGTTGTGTGTTAGGATTTAACGAATAAAGCCGATGTACTGGCACATGCTTACAAATTGTAAAACTCCATAAATATTCACTTGCCAGCAAAATCATGATTGGTGATTATGGAATAGAAGTCTTATTCCTTCCACGTATTAAGTTAGATACTGGTTATACTTCAGCAAGCAGATTACAATTCATCAATTTCTAATAGTCTTGGCATTTGCTATAACTGCAAATAAATGTCAGGGCCAGAGTTCTGACCATGTTGGAACTGTGATAGGCTATTGTTTAGTCATGGACAGTTATACGAAGCACTATGAAGATATAGATAAAAATTTTGTGAAAGAGGGATTAAAATGTATCAAATGTACTAAAATGTTATACAAATAACCTATTAAAACAACCTGTACTTGTATTCGGGGAAGCACAACATGAGAGTATTGAGCTTTAAATAATAAGTTTGACAATTTTCAACTCAGTTATTTCTTCACAATCACATATATATTAATTTGCCACATAAATTTGTGTATTAAAGTGAAGTGTTTGTTATAATTTTTTAAATATTTCTTGTCTGTTCTTGCAGATTACAATGGGGCTAATGGTTACATAAGTCTATAAACAGAATGAAATAAAAAGACAACTCGTAGAGTATCCCCAAAAATGTAATCTATTTGGCACTTATCATTACACAATCATGAAAGTGCTACTTTTATCCGCACACATATTTTAGGAACATATAGACTATAAACACACATGAGAAATCCAGTTACCTTATATGCTTACCAAGTAATTAAACTGTCCCATTCTCTCAACTTTTTAATTCATGAAAGACAGTAAGACTTTGTCCAATATTATTTATTGTGCACACATCAAACAATTAATCCCAATTAAGGTTTACTTAATATAAAGTATGGTAAAAATAAGAATAAAATAACCCTAATGATTATCTATGGAAGTTTTACTGCATAAAATAAGGTTTTTTTTATTCTCTTTCAGGAATTGCAATTCCCATTCCAATCAAAGGCATTCAAGACCAAACAAACACAATAACGGCTAATCTTACCTGTATACTAAAAACAGATCGCTTTCGAGAGTTCATTATTTTTGGTTCTACAGCAGCATTCTTTGTTCCCTTGGGCATTATGATGGTCATTTATCTTCTAACTATTCAGGCACTAAAAAAGAAGGCTTATTTACTCAAGTCTAAGACATCACAGAGGTGCATGTGGTCAACGGTTTCCACTGTTTTCCAAAGGGAGTTGCCAGGAGGCTCATCACTGGAAAAGTCGGACATGCAAGATGGGAATAAAAAACAAATGGGTCACCTCTGTACTGGTGCTAGTGCTGATGGAGAAGCAAATTCCATTCCAAGTATTAATACTACATGTGAGGAAGAAATACCTATTAGAAGAATGTCTGCCATGGGTAAGAAGTCCATGCAGAATATAAGCAATGAGCAGCGGGCATCCAAAGTCCTGGGTATTGTGTTCTTTTTATTTGTTATCATGTGGTGCCCATTCTTCATAACAAATATGACCTCAGTACTATGTGCAACTTGCAATCAAGAGATTATAAGTAGACTCATGGAGATTTTTGTGTGGGTTGGCTATGTCTCTTCTGGCATCAATCCATTAGTCTATACACTTTTCAACAAGACATTCCGTGAGGCATTTAGTCGCTACATTACATGCAATTACAGTGGGACAAAGCCACACAGACTGCATGGAAAGAGCAAGACCAGAATCTCCTTCCATTGTTCAGTAGCAGAGAATTCTAAGTTCTTAATGAAGCACAGTATGAGGAAAGGAATCAGTAATAGGACTTATCAAGGGCCTCTGTGGCGAAAGCCTATCCCTATTCAGTCCTCAGCAACTGTTCTTCTGGACACATTGCTCCTTAATGAACATGATAACAGCAAACATGAAGAGCAGGTGAGCTGTGTATAGATAATTTCTTTGGTAATCAAACAGCTCCCACTGATAACTGTTTTGGTAATTGCGCGGGTTTGGCAAGACTGTAGTTAGTTGTTTGGTTCTGGATACATTTTAGAGGCATGGAGTTCAATTAACTCATTCTAACCATAGGTGTGATTAAGGACTTTAAAATAAAATGTCTAGGTCAGGCTAAGCTTCTAAAATCAATGCACAGGTTTATGCTGTCAACACTGGGAATGAGTCAGGAGAACACTTTCTTTTTAAGCACTTCCCTATAGAAAACGGCTGATGCCAAGAAGGTGAAACATGAAAAAAAGAATGGGAAGTCTGGTACTGCTCTGAATCTGTGTTGTGAACCATGGAAGCTGATACTTTATTGAGCAAAATTGACTCTGGTTAATTTAACCAAGATCACACAGTGCAAACTAAATAAGGTGATGGGATTAGAAATTACATTTTCATTATAGAAATGAAAAATAAGGTGTAATCATTTAAATGTAATTATTTCATATGTGATGATGGAAAGTATACATACTACAAGATTGGTACCAGGAACACTTATAAAAAGTAGATTTTTTATTCACAACAAACACATTACTTGGGCAATTTTAAACTGGTGTTTTTTTTTGTTTACACTTTGGCTATCTGATCATAGCTTTCCTGTGCAATTCAGTTTTGCCAAAAACCAATATACTGATATAATAATGAAACTTTCTGGTTTTAGTAATAAGAAGAAAAATGCATTTTGTATACATCATATACAAAACCTGACTGCTAAAAAAAAAAAAAAAAAAAAAAAAAAAACTGACAAAGTCTCACTTGCTAGCCAATGGAGGTCTAAGATAATTGTGCTGAACATCTACAGTTAAAAAGAATAATTGCATTCAACCTCTTAGCATCCCACAAGCAAAAGACAAAAGTGAGGTTTTGAGGACCATGCTTCAGTTATATACCGTAAAAAAAAAAAGTTGCCACTAACATTACCTGCACATTATGTATGTTTGTTTTTTTTTTTTTTTTTTCAAAAAAACCAGCAAGTACTTAGATTTCTTTGGTAATCTAAGTTTTTAGTCATTTTCAAAAATAATAAATTTCATTAATATTTCTACGGACTTGTGTAATATTAAAACCTGCCATATTTGCCAATAGGGTAATTACAACTAGACTAATTACAAAGTAATGACATTTTGAATACAGACAATCACATACTTAAAAAAAAAAAAAAAAAGACAAAGAATGTATTTATTCAGCAGTCTACAGTTCATCTGAAAACCATAAGTGGGCAAATGTAATTAGTCAGAGGGTTTCTCGCAAAACACTCTATTGTCTATTTTCTCACTCAGGAATTTACTTTTGCCAGCAGACAGCAATTTTCCCCTTCCTTCTGGCATGGAATTGAAGAATCAATGCTGGATAGAGTGTTAACACAAAGCAGTTTAAAAAAGGCATTCCACAAATTTGGCCCATTACCTTTTAAAAATAAGGGATGGAACCACATTTCATATTTAAAAGTCAACAAATGCTTATTATTTAATAACTATAAATAATAAAAAAGACACAGCTTATTAGTAGAGAAAATCATGCAAACATTAATTTCAAAAAGCAGTTTCTATTTACGTAAAAATGTGCCGCACATCATCTCCCAACATTACTACAAGTGTTACGTGTAGCAGCATACTGATAAGTTAAAGAGTCAGTTACATGGACAGCTTATTTACTATCAGGGCTCAAATATACTTTGATAATATGAGATGTACATGTCTACACATTGTCATAAAAAAATAATGGATGAACAATATAATATACTTAAGCAGTTGTTGTGCAATTGGCACATGCTACTCTCTGATGTACCTCAAAAGTATTCTTGTATATAGGCGTTGTCTACAATACAATTTGTATTGTGATTAAGGCTTTCAAATACAATATTCCCATGACTTGAAATATTCATAAAAGAAATGTACTTAATTAATTATGAAATGTTCATAAATAAAAAAATACAAATCTGTGCACAAATACAAACATTTTAAAATAAGATTTTTAAGCATTTTTAATTAAAATATTTAAATTTTAACATAAAATATTTGCTCAGCAGTAACTAAGACTTCTTGCATGTGGATGAGCATATGCAAGTAAGAATTCCACTGCACACTATACATACAACAAAGAGTATAAAGTTACTTAAGTGCAAGATTTAAATGAAACTTTGTTTTCTAACATCAAACATTGTTCCCAAAACAGCTTGTATTTAATTGATTTGAAAACATGCCTGTAAATGAAGCAGTGCATCTCTGAAACAATGTTGTGATTGTCCGTACATGTCAGAGAATTCAACTCACTACCAAATACTGTGATCTCTGTGTAGTGCACAAACAACTTTCACATCATTGCACGTTATGAATGTATAAATGCTTCACTTTAAATCCCATGCTTTTGACCAAAGACATTTTCTTTTGCCTTTGGGTTTATTTCTATTACGTGTTAATGATATAAAACACACAATACAAGACCATGTTTTATATTGACAATATTCAGCATTGCAAAATTCGATACTACTCGTGTGATATGCAGCACATTTGTATTCAACAAGGACACAAAAAAAAAAAAATGGAGACACATTGCACAAAATTTGTGTATTCAATTGTGGATTAATGACAAACTGAACATACAAAATCTTCCTCCTTCTAGCAGCTAAGAGGAATAGCCTCTCTGCTAGCCCTGATGTTCTGGTAATGCTCCGGATGACTCTTACAATGTCTAGGATGCATGTTGAATGAATCAAAGACTACAATGTGCAACTTACAAAGAAATGTTGCACTCATTGGGGTGACTGAAATAGCAGGCTACAAAATCCTCACAATTTGCTAATTATCTCTGCAGTAATGCGAGTAACAGTAGGGAGGCATTAGATCAAACAATGATGCAGACAGAAGGAAAAGTAGCCTCATCATTCTTTTCTTACCTGCCATGGCTGGCAAAAAATATGAACACAGAAAAAATCACTTACAGAATTGAATATTATTCATGAATTACCTAATTAGAAATAAAAAGAAAATAAGTACATCAAGTTATGAAAGGTGTAAATGGATTTAAGCTATATTTAACATCACTGGTCGTAACTTTTATTACCAAATTTGCAAAAGTGATACCATTTATCATAACTGTTCTCATTTGACACAGAGTTGGTGTGAAAATTTGTTTTTCAAAATTTTCAAATTCAGGGGATATTCTAAACACCAAGAACCAAGAGCATTTACTGCAGATACTAATAGCAGTTCAGATATCACTTGACCTATTTATTGTATTGTTTAATATCCCAAGAGTGAAGGATTACTTTTCTATAAATACGTAACAGAAAGCAACTTCTTTGGTGAGGGAATATGGGTTAGAAGTTTTACTTGAAGTTTTTAATGCTAAAGAATTGTTATTGTCAAAAGCATTTTCAGATGATTATCTATTTCTTAAACAATTCAGGTATAATATGAAACATGTTTATTTTAATAGCAAGAGATTATTTCTGCAGGGACGACCATTTAAGCACCAAAGATGAAAAGAAAGCAATATGCATTCCTGTACTTAATATTAAATCTTCCTGTAAAATGCAACACATTAAGAAAAAGAAGCAAAGCAGCCTGCATTGCATCTGTATACATTCTTAAAAAAGCTTCACTTACATCTAACAAGTGAACATTGCAAACAAGTTGAGAAAAAGGACAATAAGAATTGAATCAATTAGGCATTGTCTGACTAACTTAGGTCAAGAATTTACACGGAATAATAATGATGATTAAACAATTAAGTTATTTTGCATTGGAAATTTAATTTGCCTTCCCTGATGCAGAATTACTTTGAGACATGTTGCTCATTTCAACATGTATGATTTTTTTTTTTTTAATTTGCCCCAGAAACTGTTCCTAAGTGAAGCATTAGTTCTAAATAAACTGGCTTACAATAGTGGCATATGGGGAACTAAGGGTAATGTTAAACAAAGACATTACAACTTACCAGTTTCACAAGCTGAACATGTTCTCAAGTATTGATTCAAATTTTGCACATATACTGGAAAAGTGCTTATCTATGCTACTCTCTCAAAAATTAAAATTTCTGTGAAGCTCCACTATTTTGAACATAGTCTAGCTATGCTCTTCACTATTCCCTGACTCCATACCAAGAAATCTATAATTACCAATGGGAAAGTTGTTTTGTTAAAGGTGCAGTTGCAATCAAACTTTCATATTTGGATATACTTTCACTCACTTGGTCCAAGGTAATACCTCCATCTCACACCCCACCTCCCTGAACTAATCCATACCACTATCCAACCTGAATAGTCCTCATGCTCCAAGACCAACGGACTTCAGCAGAAGGAATGCTTCCTTTGTACTTGTATCTTAACAGGTAAGTGCTCTCTTCCTGATCACTCCGCCCACCCCCTGACGAAGCCCAGACAGCCAGGGAACACTAATTCAAAATCCAAACATTTGACTTAATTTAAACATTTTTCCCTGTTAAGCCCAATGAAATTTTTCCGGAATGGTTTATTTAACAATATTTGAGTAAAAACATGTGTTTGGGATGTTATCAGCAAATGACTCAATACCTGACATTTAGATTGCATGACATGACAAATTTTTTTCACATATGTACTCTTCATCAGGATTAAAATACTGGTCCAGCTCAAATTTATAAAATGACTTAAATTGTCTGAGATGTTGTTTTGCTTGTTAGCTTCCTGACTATGTAAACATAGTATTAATTTTTTTTCATTCACTCCATGCACTATCAACATCATCGATAGATGTTTGACAGGTAGATGGA
This sequence comes from Polypterus bichir lapradei, assembly GCA_026402145.1. Classification (NCBI taxonomy): domain Eukaryota; kingdom Metazoa; phylum Chordata; class Cladistia; order Polypteriformes; family Polypteridae; genus Polypterus; species Polypterus bichir. Next base: position 101,532,538 of record JANRMT010062813.1, on the reverse strand, counting down.
TGGACAGATAATAAATAAACAAATAAAGTTCTATCTATCAGGGGAAAATTTGGCTTTCTACAGAAGCACTTTAAATAAATAAATATATAAATAAATTAACAAATAAATATATATTTACATACACTATGGTCTGTACATGCACAAAAATGACTAAAAAAATTTAAAAGAAAGGAAACTTCTGACTTGACAGCCTCAGTGAGGAATTATGCAGACATACTGCTGTTGGTATAAAGGAACCCCAGTAGCATTTCTTGAAACACTTCTGCTGAATAATTTGTGGCTGAAAGTACTCTGTTTGTTACAGATAGAGATGTGCAGAACTGTTCATAATGACACTCAGAAGTCTTGTTTTAATTCTCCTCTTTGCATCCCATAACTAAGTCTGTCCTTTTAACTAGCTTGTTTATTCGGTAGGCTTCTCTTGAAGTGGTATCACCAGCTGTAGAAGTACCTATACATGCAACTTAGTATTGTTTGTATGGCAAAACAGGCATTGCTGAGTAAGGGGAAGTGATTGTTTAAACGGAAAAAGCATGCACAGTAAGTTTGACAGCTAGCCAAATAGACGCTAAAATTGAACACCAAAACATAAGCACAACAGACACCCAAACAAAAGTGTAATTTTACACAGAAAAAAAAAAGTGCAACGACCTGTGTGATCGACTTGGATACAATGATTAGCTAGTCAAATGTACTCACTGTAGAGCTGGCACGTACATCAGTAGCAATTAAAAACATTAGCCTGTGACAACCAGGGTAAGGATACTGATATACAATTCCTGACCTGGGGTGTCAGCTGACAAGACTGAGCAACCAGGGATGGAGTAAGAGAAACTTAGACTGAAAAAAAGAAGACTATTCGAAAACAGGATTCTGTTTTATTCCAGCAGCATCCAAACTACTTTACAAACAAATGCCTTTCAAAAATATTCAAAGTCCAATGCAAAGACACTTTCAAAACAAAAGAAAATTATTGCAGGTGCTACTTATATTTATAGTGGCTTCCAAAACAAAAGTGAAGAAAAAAAACAACAAAAAGAAAAACCTCTTACTCCACCTTCGTCCAGATACAAAGCAGTTCAAAGGACAGGCTGAAAAACTAATTTAAAAAAAAAAAATAAAAAACTAAGCACCTACTACATGCACAAAGGTCAGTACATATCTCTGCTACTAAACTAAGCAAATCAGTAGCTCAGATCTACTACACAAGCCCTTTTGTCCTTCCAATCCTTATTTACATTACCCTTGGACTTCCAATAAACTGTCACGTTGGGATGTGCACCATACGTCAACACCTGCTCAGGTGCAGTCCACCCTATTTAAACGTTCCTGCACTTGCATACCCGTCTGTCTTGGTAGCGTGACGGCAACCAGTTTAGCCTCTGTTAGGTGAGTGCTGTGTACTTCCTCTCGCTTTCATTTCCATTCTTTGCCACACATGTGAATTCCCTTTGCCGGCTACTTTGAAACTAAGCTATCTATCCTTCTGACCTGATCCTCTGATTTCAAATATAACATTTTCGCCCCCTCTCCTGCAATGGAGTTGGCTAGTTTCAGTCCTACAGCTTACTCTCAGAGCACCTGTAGGTCTCCAGGCAGCCCTTTAAGCAGTGGCTTAGCTAGCTTGCTGAAGGCCCCTCTGCAGCGCCCTGAGGTGGGCCCATCCTGTCTAGCATAACTCTTAGAATTTATTCGCAACTAGGTCCTGGGGCCGGCTGGGCAGTGGCGTCCACGAACGCATAACTATCAGATCACACACTGGAGACAAACAATCCAGCTCTATAAATGTAATTTGTAATAACTTTTTAAATTGCTTTATTACAGCCGCTGTAAGTTAGCAAAAATAAAATAAATTGTGGGAATGGAATGTGGGAGTAGTAGTAGTACATGCATATATGTAAATTGTGGACCCGTTTACTTTTCCAAAACAACTTTTTGAAGTAAGATGATTAAAAAATAACGTAAGCTAAAAAAGAAAAAAAACTGTTCTGTGCTATAAAATGAAGCAATTTCAATTTGCAACAAATTAAAAAGACACAACTGGCTGACAGTATTTTACTACACAATCGACCTGTTTTACACAGTTCTGAGAAAATGGACATCATAAAGTGGCCACGCTCACAAATCCTCACGGTAGTGACACTAATGCAAAGTAAGCTGTACTAAGGTACACAATAAAACAGATTACAGACTGTGAAACCGATGATTTAGTTAAGTCTCTCTATTATAAAAGAAAATCTTGAGAAGAGACTATTGCCAAGAGATTTTTTTCAAGTCCCGCGAGACGAGACTATTGCCAAGTGATTTTTTCAAGTCCCGCCCTCCTCTCAACCATTTACTGTTAATGACCCATGCTCATAGTCCTATCACCTCTCATTTATGTGAATGCTTTTGTCAGACATACTTCCTGCGCTCTCAGCTCTTATAAATTTTTACGTTTTCCTCACTTTAAGTTCCCAATAAAATAAGACTTCTTCTTATCCAAATCTTATTGAAGAATTTCATCCAGAAGGGCTATCAACAGAAGAAATGAGTACACGAGCAATCCTAGCTCCAAGAAATTAAGTCAAACGAATAAACACGAAAACTTTCGAACGGTTGCACGGCAAATTGGTTAAATGCTTATCAACAGACTATGCTGAAAACAATTGGTGGTGATTGTGCAGAAGATGAAAACGTCAGCTTATAATATCCCGTGGAATACAACCGTTAACACTGTCTGGTCTTCCACCGGCCGACTTACTGTTGAAAGAAGGATGTATCGTAATGTTATTGTGTAGTGATGGGCTATGCAATAGGACAAGATTAGTTGTATTCAAAATTGTATTCAAAATACATACACACTACTGGTGGAAAGTTTCATAACACCTCTGTTTTTCCAGTTTTTCTTCAAATTTAATCAGATGAAATACAATGAATGACCTAAAATGGTGAAAAGGTAAGCAGCAAACTACCAGAGGATTAAATTTAAAGTTTAGGTTAGCAAAAACTGAAAACAAATATCAGAATATTACAAATGGGCCTTCTTTAGGTAACAACTAATAGGTTACAACCTACAGATGTTCTGCAGCTATCAAAGTAAATTAAGCCTTTCAAGTTGAAGCAAACAATTTGCACAGGTGCCCCAACTTCTGTTGATTACTTAAAAACCCTCAGTCTTGAAATAGAGTTGGAGAAGATTCTGTCACTATACCCTCTGAAGTACTACTTGGATAATACTCCATTGATAATGGCAAGAAAACGGCAATTAATAAACAAAATGAGACAGAGCATTATTACCCATTAAAAGTTTAGGCCTTTCATTTAGAGAAACTGCCAAAAAAAACAAAACAAATCAAACTGTTAGTGAGTACTTTATACTACAGAATCCAAAGGCACAACTTCAGGCTGAAAAGTTAACAGACTACACACGTCACTGACTCCCAAGCACATCAATATGCTTAAATTCCTACACAAAAAAAGCACATACCCTGTTTCAGTAATACAGAAGGACAGAATGTAAAACAATCTGTCTTCACATTAAAACAAACTCTTATCAAATAAGATATAAATAAAATTATTAATTTTAGGGATAGTAAGTTTATTAATCCCTGAAAGGGAACCACATCAGACACCTGAAAGCACAGTGGGTGATGTCAACTTCCAGTCACAAAAGTGACAGTATTACAGAGCTGGTGGTTGTTAGGGTGTATTAAGAGTTATGAAGAACTAAAGAGAGTGTTGTGCTCTAGGAACAGCAGCTCCACCATAAAGCTTTGGTGAAGTAGGTGAACGTGCGTGCCATGTTCCATTTAGCCAATTGTTACCCTTGTTACAAAATGGGCTATAAAGCATACAAGTGGTGCTAGTGGTGGAAGTAGTATTACTATGGTCCCATTATCAAAGTATGGAAAAATTCTCACTTGAATGTCCAACCAGCATGCAACAATTAGCCATTCTATGACACCACGATGAATAAAAATATTATCATCTATTATGTATACATAATGTTTGTAGTTTATTAAAATATATGTAAGAAACAAACAGCTAAAAAAAAAAAAGACTAAATAGAAGTGAAGGACAATAATATAAACTAGGGTTGCCTACAACCATATCTTTTTGAAAGTTTGGCCGTGTGCCTTATTAATTGTCATTGCAAACGCCAATCTAACAGGAAATTGTCTGTGTGTAAAAGTAAAAGGCAAATTTGAATCTGATTGGGTCAGGGAAATCCAGAGAATAAGGACAGTTTGTGAGGTAGTAGATGTGATAGTCTTACACTCCAGTCTTCAGGGAATAAAGTGAGGATGTGTTTGGTGACGTGTTGGGGACGGGAACAAGAGCAAGCAGTGCATATGCCTCGAGAGCGAGGGAGGACGCGTGAGGAGGGTGAGAGTTGATGGGCGGGTCTCTGTCGTGCGTTCCCCATGACGTGGGAGGAGGGTTAGAGTGGGCAGTCGGGGCTCTGTCGTGCATACCCCATGGTGTATATATATATATATATATATATATATATATATATATACACACACACACACACATACACAAACACTCTTTGGGGTGCGAGCAACTGTTTGCTGGGGTTGGCAGAATCCATCAAGGAAGAAAAATGAAAAACATTATTTGTAGAAAATCTTAATTTATTTATCCATTCCTAAATAATTAAATGGGCTGGCTATTTCGTATAAGTGCAATACGCTGTTTGTTAAAACGGATGACTCCTGCTCTTACGTGCAAGTCTGCGTGGATATTATGAACTATCGCATCTGTTCAAGTTCTATTTAAATTTTAAATCGAAGGAATTTTTATTTAGTCGACAGAAATACCTTTGGTAGGAATGGAAGTTAAATATAGGCATCATTGCATAAATTTTTCTTCACCATACAAATGTAAAGAGTAAATTCGCCTTACATTCCAACCAAAGATATTTGTGTCGACTAAATCAGGGGTGTCAAACTCAATTGCACAGGGGGCCAAAATCCCCCAGTAACATCATCACGCCTCCCACGTAATCACGCAGTACGTAGAAAACCAGGAAGAGCTCCAAAAAGCGCTGAAGAAACATGCATTATATAATTGAGAAGGCAGCGAAACAATAACAAGCGAGCGAGTGACATATACAACCATATTCATGAGTGCTGCCACTTTGGAAACAAAGCACGGTGTAAACCTAAAGTTTAAATTAAGTTCATAGACAGGCTGCCGCTGGCATTTGTCATGCCCACGGGTAATGCGGGATACAAGTTTAATGAGAGGACGCAGGATATAAATGAGAGTTTTGATCACTTTGTAACTAAGTTAAAATTGCACGTGAAGGGCTGTGCTTATGCAAATTCCGAGAGACCGTGTTACTGGGGGATTGACAGTTAAGGCGGGTGGGGGAGTCACGTCATCATCTCCCCTCCCATTCACCTCATTTCGCTCTGAGCTGAGCTCCGCAGCTAACGCAAACGCAGTGTTACGGAAGCAACTTTTTGACGCTGCCACCAAATACTCACAGAAAAATCCACAAGTTAATACACACGCTGTCTCTACAGTTTCTCCACACTGAATCCTCCAGGCACTACTTACAAAAGGTTACATT
>JANRMT010062813.1:101502654-101521335 GCA_026402145.1 Polypterus bichir lapradei | reverse complement strand
TATATATATATATATATATATATGTGATTATTTACACTTGCCTTGACATTTTACCTGGCAGCTGCCATGATTAAATTTCTCAAGTTACAGACTACATGCTTGTCTTGAAGGAAAAATAAAAGCCAAAACATCATGTTTGATGGGTTAAAACTAAATTTCTTCTTAGACTTTATTTTCATTACAGTGCATAGCAAGCCATAAAGAAATTCCAGAAATTGGTCATTTCTGCTCTTCTCTGCTCAACTGAAAAAAGCCTTAGCACACTCTATATTTGACACTGATTCTGAATTTATTGCTGTAACAGACAGTTTCTTCACCACTGCCTCATTTCTGCAGTAATGGGACACTATGCTCTTCCAAGTTTGCAACTCAAAGCAGTCCTAAGTGAGGCAATGGACATTCGGTTCCTTTGAGGTTCTCTGGAAGTTCTGTCATTTTTCTTCAGATTAATAGGTTTTTTTTCCCTACATTTATTTATGAGTTTTATTACAATAAATACATTGCAGACCAGTGATACATACTGTTCAATACTTTATTTAAATCAGATCAAATAACACCTCCCCTACCCAAGTAATTCAGAGAGATAGAAAAAGCTTTAATTTGAGGTATCCAAAGCACCACCAGTAAATCCAGTTAACTGAGGACAACACTAATAAATGTATGCTATACAGAACAATCTTTTCCCACTGTGTGTGCTGTTATGGGTTAAGATTCTTCCAGATGAGTAAGATAACACCACATTCATGCAATATAGTGTAAGTAATCAGAACAGTTTGTTCATTAAGATATAAAAGGTCCCATTGGGTGATACCCAAAACCGAGCTTTCACAAGATTAGAATCTATGGAGATCCCAATAATGTCTGGATAAAAAGTAAAGAATTGAATATGGTTTAATCCCAAAGCACATGACCCAGAAAAGCAGGTTTTTAATGGCATTACTCACAAGTAAAGTCTTAGCCTGGATTATTCCCACTGTTAATCTATCCAAGTAACTCAGTTCCATAAATTAAAGGGAAATCTGTTTTAATAATGGAATCTATGATATAACCACAGAATATACTAAGCAGATGCTTTGTAATGAACCAAGCTATGCTTTGTTTTAATGGTAGTGGATGATTTTGGGTTAAGAAAGGTCACCTACTTTCTTATAGATATATTTATCTGAAAAATATCTATCATCTTTCTTTAAAGATCTTTTTAGAGACAGAATGATAGATAAAATTGCCTAACAGAGGCATAATTCTTAAATGTGTATTACAGCTTGATTAAGTTTCAATCACCCTTATTCTACACTTTATTTAAACTTTTATGAAGCTAATCAACTTGCTAAAAAGTTGTAAAGAAGATGTAATTAAACTGCTTTTACCATAGAACAGAGGCATACGGAGACTGCTGGCATTCTTTACTGGAAAATCTATTTTAATAAATCAGCACAACCTTTAAGTCTGGAAGGAAATATTCTGTTCGGCAGTTTATTTTGAGAAGTTAAAGAAGATGTGAATATGTAAACTATGAGTGAAATCTATGCAAAGAAAGCCTGTGTCAAAGCTTGTTTGGAAAATAACCCAAAAGCTATGAAAGGAATTTTTCCTTTATACAGACATAAACATACATACACTCGCAAGACAATGAATCTACTTTAGAGCACTGCACATTAAATTTGACTACTGAGCAGAGACCCACTGTGGCTGATCCAGGAAATTCTGGATCTACAGTTCTGTTCAAAAATGATAGAGAGCAGAAAAGTACCTGAACATTATAAACCCAATGGACTCCACAGCAGCTCTTCTGACATCATCATTAACATCACTGACCTATAACAACAATTTAATAAGATAGACACAGGTTAAAAATGTGTCTAACCAAAACTGTATCGTCAAAACATCTGCTCCAGTTCTAAGACACAGTACTCAAAATTAATTAAAACATTACCAATTTTTAGATTATGTGAGATGTAACTAACAGAATTGCCTAAGAACCTTAAGTATTTAGATGATTCTTCTGGTTTGACATTTGTATGACAAAACATCCTAACCACAAATGAATACAATATCAAAGTATAAGTTTTTCTGAAACGGAAACAATTTCAAAATATATTAAATAATTAAATTAAAACATGATTCCTATTTATCATGTTGTCTACAAGCATTTCTGTTTCTTTCAAAGATTTCTTCCAATTTAACAATAATGCCACGTGGCATCAAAAGGCATACAATAATGAAACTGCACTTTAGAACAACTGCTCAATAGCAAAGTCAGCTCTGAAGCATTTTCTGGCATGTAAGAAAGAACAAAAAATACCTACATTCAGATAAAAAAAAAAACATATGTTTCTTGTTATAAAAGACATAACATTCTGACTTAAACAGTTTTTAAAAATACACAAAGAAACTTAACTCAATGAAAAGCATATACTGTATTATTTTTACAAGAAGCAGTATGCCTCTAAATGTATGTTTAAACCAAACTGACATTCCTGAACAAATATCAGAAAAAACAAGCTATATAAAAAACATTAAAATTACTTACAGCTACATGTAGCAGACGCCTGATGGCCTTATTATTTCCAGAGCCACAATATGCCATGCCCACTGTGTACATTCCTGAGCGCCTAAGGATGGGGTCCTGAAAAAAAAAGGCGGCTCTGCAATTAAACAAATATTTGTATTTTTCTGTTTACTGGTTATATATTTTAAATTGGCATTAAAATGAACAAACTACAAAGCAGACACACAATGCACTTAATTCATATCTGATGTTCTCTCATCACCTATTCAAAAACCATAAAACAAAAGAATTTAATGGAAAGAAAATACTCATCGGTAGAGTAAGGCATCCCAATGGTTGGGAGAGGTTGAGCATGTTTATTTAAGAACTACACTAATTTAAAATGTCTGCCAAATTCTAAGGAAGTTTTGAAACGTACATTGAAAAGCAAATTTGATTCTGTTTCTTAAACTAAATTGGCTTTTGTTTTTAATTATGCAAAATAAGACAAGTCTTTTGGTATATGGGTTAGGATTCTTCCAGTCGAACAAGATAAGGCACTGGGCTAGCAATGTGGTGCAAATTACCATAATATATAGCAGAGAAATTCCATCAGGTGTTACTCCAGATTAGTGTTGAATTCACAACTTGATTCAACAGCCAGGTACACTTTGCATATAGAAAAGCTGCTATATAAAAAGGAACTTATTATTATATACTATTTATAATCTGAGTCGAGGTAAATGTCTATGTTAATTTAAGACGAATTAGATCATGTTTCACACAACTTGATCAGTTTATGTTATGGACAGCAGATTTTCAGTTATTTTATAAAACTGTAATTGAAAGTACCCATTCCCAGAATTTCCTTAGATTATCAAAACACTGGGTAGTGAACTAATAAGGACACAGAAGATATACGTTTGACACCTTAAGGACTAATAAGTGGTTAAACATTATATATATATATATATATATATATATATATATATATATATATATATAAAATAATATATATATAATATAATATAAATATATATTAGTCTTCAGTTTTTCCTATGTCCTAGGTCTATAATAAAGACAACACAATATTCATTGCATATGAAATATAAAACATTTACTACATGACATGCTCAGCTGAGATTCAAAACACCAGAGTTCTAGCACTGGTTATTTAGTGATGAGCTTCAAAAGTTCTTCAGCAGTAACAGTACTATTGACATGGGTATAAAATGCAGTGCTCTTCTTACCTGCATGTCTAACCATCAAGTATTATATCCACCAAAGAATGTATTAAAATACAAAACCACTATATAATTATTTATGGCAATACATAACAAGATAATTTATATCTTGCAAAAATTACTCATTGATGTTGTGGATTATGGACAGAGGTTCTGCTTAGAGAGAAAGACCGACCAGGAAATGGATAGTGTTTCAAAGGGTTTAGACAAAGACAGGTCTTAAACAAGTAGAAAGGGTTTGGACACCAGAAACCGGTGATCACTACAGCTCAATATGAAGCCAAAAATAATAGATCCAAAACTTATGTTGTTAATCCCTTATGTAGATACTATAAACAGAATGGCATCAACTTTAAATAAGATGACACATAGGCATAAAGTTAGCAATGGTTGCAGTAACCAGCATTAGGGTAGCAGTCATTGCAAATCACAAAATAAAGGTGCCTGCAAAGTAAAGCTGAGAAGTTGCATAAAATATGTCATCAACAAAGCAATACCTATAACATAAATAAAATTTAACACTTTGATTACAATAACCCAAACATTAATCTAATCTAAACATAACACTTATCTGTACTTGATCTACACTTATATCAACCTCAGCATGAGGTGTTTTTTATAAACAGATGTTGTTGTGGTAACGCTGTAAGAGATGATATGGGCTGACACATAGATAAGAGATCAGCTGATATCACCAGGAGGCACAGTGCTCACAGTGTTCACAGTGTTCAGGGCCAGGATCTGTGCAGCTGGCAAAAGGAGCTCTTCACTTAGCTCATGCTGCAAGGCACTTGCCTCTGAGCTGGAAGACTTGTGGGTTTGCAAAGTACTGGCAACAGTTTTTAAACAAAACAAAAAAAAAAAAAAAAATTCCAACAAAAGTGGGATTTGCACTGTGGACAGGTGTAGTGACAATACTGCGTGAGATAGAGGGGCTAACACACACAGAGATCAGTTGACATCACCAGGAGGTGCAGTGTTCATGGTGTTCAAAGATGGGATCTGCAAGACTCACTAAAAGAGCTCACCATTTAACCCACACTGCAAGACATTTGCATTTGAGCTAGAGACTGTAGATTGATGACTTGCTGCACACAGTTCACCACAGAGCAAAACTTTGAACTAAAAGATGCATTGATATAAAAATAATTTCAAAACTCACAATGCTGAATAGTGAATTGAACAATATATAAAATAAGAACTACCAATAAGGACTACTGATAGAAGTAAAAATGTGAACATATATTAACCTGCCAACAACAAGGACACCCGAGTAATTAGAAAACCTGGACCTTTTGACATTATTTAAACAGAGTTTCCTTAAACTTTTAAACTCTACTATTTAATCCAATTTTAAACAGACTCTGTGTAAATTTTAATGACTTCTATAGATTGCCTTTCAATTCTGTATCTTTATTGACTTTAGGTCATTCCTTTAGAATCTTAAAAAAAAACTGATAGTTACAAATACTTTTTGTAATTTATTAAGCCTGGGGTAATTAGGATCTAAATGGACAAACAGCCAGAGAAAGGCAAACACTTATTGATTATTTTTGTAATCATTATTATTAAATTGATGTAAAGTTAGGCCTTATGTTTGGGGTGCCTTTTGAGCAGAAAAGAAGGCAGAAAAGAGCAAGAGAGAGCACAGAAAGGACAGAAAAGAAGCAAACAACAAAAGAAAGAAGAATCCAAAAGAAACAGGCAAGACCTCTATGGACTGAACAACAATCTGAAGCAACTCAGCACCCAAACTTGAATAAACTTCTCTTCCATGACCTTTATTTTTAACATGACTCTTTTTCAAACACATTTTACAACCTTTTATGTCTCTTTTCAAATATATTTCCTACTTTGTTACCACTGCTTTTACTGTGTTTTTATGAATTTTGCATCATAATAATATTGAATTTATACTGTTTGAATGGGTCAAAGTATATTGTTAAAGGCTCCTTGTGTTGGTGATTGCTATAGCAGGTTAGCAGCTAAGAGACGTCTTCAACAAAAAGCAGCACGGTAAGTGGGCACCTGCTTTGGTGATTGGTATACATGTAGGTCAGGTCTAAAGACAAACTATTTGGTCTACTTGTGCAGAGCTAGTAAGTCTCTTTGCTTGAAGCAGCTGTCCACATGCAGGTAAGGTTGTACATGTGGGCTACTATAAAGCTATAAAGAAGATACCTAACAATACCCCAACAGTAACTTAGAGTAGGCACACCAAAATAACAAAAACAGGAATCTCCATGATAATATATTAAAGGTATAATGATAAGAGCACCTGGTCTGGGTAACTGCCATATTCCCACAGGAGTTAGCAGCTGAGGGGGGAAGCCTCCAATAACAAAGGCAGCGCAGTGACTGGGCACCTGCTTTGGTGATTGGCACAGGTGTAGCTAAACCATTTGGCCTGCATATGTTGAGTTAGTGAGCCACATGTGTGTCCTATGGATATACTTTGTTCTTAAGTATTATGTGGATCTTAATTTCATATATTTATTCACAGCACTCTGATTTGACGTTCCACGCTCCTACCCAGATGGGCTGCATCAAATTGGGACCCCAAGTACTATCGTGCAGTGGGCAACGCCTCAGCACCACACCAGTTCTGATCCTCAACAGGCCTGACTCCATTTAGCTCTCAGACAGTTTTGACTCTTTCGGGGATAGAGTTCCAGAGAGCTTTCCCCTATCCTCTTCATAATGTGAGCAGCCTTTCTAATGGCGGCTGCAGCAGAGCTACTCCCGTGGAGAGCAGAAAGGAGTCCTTTGTCGTCTCAGAGTGTTGTTTTTTTTTTTTTTTGTTTTTTTTATATATAAATGGTGGCTGGAGTGCTAATCCTGCCACCAACCACCATGATTTCCCAGCAAGTTGGAGAACCACTTGCAGGGCTGGATGCAGTTTAACATCATACCCAGGACAAACCACTGGTTTGACTTTGTGTCAAACTCAGCCTGTGATAATTATTAACACAAAAATCATTTTACCTTATCCCTACAAAGACTCTCTATGAGAGCATCTGCTTCCTCCATTCTGCCATACATAACAAGTGCAATTCCAACAGCCAGACCACGCAGGATTTTCTCATGCTGTGTCTCCTGAGCATAGCCCACCATGTCTTCAATGGCCTGAGCCGATTTGGATCCAAGCATCACTAAACCAAGGGCCAGTCCTGCTGCCTCTCCTTCAAATTAAGAAGAAAAAATATATATATTTTTGCAGAAGGCCAATAAAATAAGAAGGCATATTAAAAATGTGAATGTTCACCTGTAACAGCATCATCTTGATACAGGTTAGATTTAAGAAGATCATATACATCTTGACGGGCTGTTCCCAAGGCAGCCAGACCAAGTCCTAAACATCCACCATGACGTACAATCTACAAGGGATAAGAGCAACCAGAAATGAAATAAATCTTTCAAAAACAGGTTTTCGTTAAAGTATACATGCGAAAACCATCATTGTTTTTTATTATTTACAGGAAAAACCGTATTCTTCAATTACAAAACAACTGCAAATTAATGAACCTGGACCAAGAAAAATAATACAGCCCCGAGTCCATAAATCATTATGCACTTTGAGTCAGTCAGACTATAACATTTCTAAATAAAATGAAGAGAATAACCTGAATGGGGAGGGTGAAGATATGAGACAGGTTAATAACTAATTAAATGATATCTAATCTTGTTTAGTATTGTTTTTGTATTCTTGGTATTATAGAAATAGATCCAACAAGTAAAATAAACAAAGCACAAGAAATGATCATGAAATTGAATTAGGAAGGTTTGGTAAATGGAGTGATAGGTGTAACCCATTCTTACATCATTGCTGGCATTCTTTAGTTGGCTAAGGAGGTAGTCGATGATGTCTCCACCATGATTTGCATGAATCAAGCCCAAAGCATACAACCCCCCACCCTCTTGATAGGCAGAACCAGGTGATGTGTCCTTGGGCAGATATGTGGCCATTAACTGCAGTGCCTCTTTCTCATGTCCCTGGAAATTGAAAACATAAAAATGATAAAATTATTAGAAAGTACACAAAGATAAACTGCAGAGAAAAAACTAAAAATGAAGGCCAAGTAAATGAAAATAATATTCAAAACAATGTCAATAGCCCTTTGCTTATGTTCTTCTATATATGTTCAACAGGCTTTGAAAGGAAAACAATAACTGTGTATTAGTTCTCTCATTTGAGAACGTAAAACTTACACATACATAAACAGCCACAAAGTAGAGAGTTGTGAGGCTTCTAATCTGTAGACATATTAATTACAATCAATGTGAAGCCATTGTTCCTTTGTTGGGACTGTGTAGAACATGGTATTAAGCTTTTAATCTTGCCATTATTTCATCTCCCTCAAACAAATTAGCAAGACTACAAGTAAAACGATTGGTTACATTATTGCGCTATAAAAGCACACACAAATCTTTAACTGAAGTAACATCATAATAGGATAAAAGTTATAACAACAAACGCCTGCATGTGTGTGCGCGTTTTGGCTTTTTTAAATAAGCATTATTCCTGCAATCACACCAAAATTCTCCATTCTCAAATACAAAGTACTTCCAGACATTAGTAGTAGTTTTTTTAATTAATTACCTTAAAGGATACAACACCTCTAGCTAAATTGAATTTAATACTTTTCAGTATACGTGGCAATGTGAATCCTTAGGAATTAAACATTAGTTGCAGAACATAAACAGACAAGGAAGACAAACCTTGTGAATGACTCCCAGACTCGCTGTAGCAGTGAACTTTGCCCAGTTTGTTGCTCTAGCCAACCATTCTAAGTTCTCTCTGTTGAAATAAAGCAACAGGAATAAAATTAGGAAAAGGCTGCTACTATCAATTTTTTAGAACACCAAAAAACCACAAAGTGGAAGAATTTTGATCTTCACAAGTCCAGTACTGAAATTTGCAAGAACATTTATCAGTATACTCAGTGGCCACAATATTACAAATTTGCCTTTAAATCCTACTATTTTTTATAGTTGGTCTCGTCCGCTGCGGGAGATGGACATCTGAAGCGGAATTCAGTTAGCGGCGGCAATAATTTTTCTCTTATTTTTATCATCCTGCGGTATGCTGTATTTACCCAACTCGAGGAGGTTCTATTATAGTATATGCAAGCATATTTAAACATGAGTGGTGAGAAAGGGGCACAGAAAGAAACAGAAAAGAAAACCAAAGCTACACCAAAGCCTATACAGGCATCAAGTCCAAGTCCAACCTCAAGGTATGGCCTTACAGAGACTGACCCGGGGCAGACAGGGGAAAGCACAGATCTCCCTGGACCCCGGGCAACTTCATTGTCTCCTGTTGAGAGCAAATGTGCAAGTGATGCAGGTCACAATGGCTTGTCAGTTCCAGAAGATCTATTGAAACTGGAAATGGCATTGTCTGCATTTTCATCTATTCCTCATGAGCATCGGCTATAACAGGGCTCGTCACTTCACCTGCAGAGCACGAAGGCCGAAACGATCTGTCCAAACTGAAGGTAATGATCGCTGCAATGGCCACGGCCACCACTCAAGCCATAAAGGAGCTCAAGAAAGATATAAAGAAAGAAATAAATGGTATGCTCAAGACAAATAAGAAGCTGCAACAGGATATTAAAGACCTGGAGAAACATTATATAATCACTTTGAGGCAGCCTTTAAAGATATGCTGGAAAAAAATGAGAAACACATTCAGGAAAATACATCTAAGTTTGAGGAAAAACTGAGAGCACTTGGTGATCAGTTGGAAGATGTTAAGCAAACATTCATGACTCAAATTGAAACAGCTGAACATCTGGCATCGACTGCAAATTCTGAATGCAAAAAACTCAGACAGACTTGCTGAACTGGAAGATGGCTGCAGAAGGAATTATATTAGAATCGAAGGTCTCCCAGACAATTGTGAATCTATTCTCTAAAATAATTGGAGAGGACTGTAAATCTAACACTGAAATAGCAGCAGCTTAGCGCATATGGGATCAAAAACCTCGAAACCTAGGAGTCTTAACGTGCGCTTCGAGAAATTACATTTAAAAAAAATATGTAATGTCACTTCTCAGAAAGAAACAAGATATTATATTTGAAATTAACCACATTCACATTTTCCCAGATTTCTCACCCTCAACAGCTGCTAAGTGCGCAGCTTTTTACAACTTTAAACAGCGCTAACGGAAAGCTGAGATATAGCCTCTTGTACCCTGCCAAGCTGAAAGTGTAAATTCAAGACAGGCATTACATCTTTACCACTACGATCATGAGTCACATTCTGTCATGGAATGGCAAAGAAGATCATGCCGGCTGTTTGATCTATTTGCAGTGATACTGGTACTGTAATTATACACCCTTTTCCCTTCTCTGACACTTTGTTTATGCATATGTATGTATATGTCGAAGAAATGAATAACTATTTTTCTTTTTTTTACTCTTCTAAAGAAGACTGTTTAACATCATACCCTTGGTTTTTTTGTTATTGTTTTTATCATATTAGGGTTTACTATGCTTATCCAAGGCCACTTTTTAACACCATTGCCTGGTCTTACTATTTTACTATCTCACGATTGCTGAAGATTAGATGATATGCTTATATAGGGTGGTACAGATCTAATTATGCAACTTTTAATGCAATGTAGGAAAACAATACAAGACAAAAGAATTGCTGTTCGACTGACAACCATCTCCCCACTATTTTGGAATGCAGGGCAGGTGCTGCTATCTATCAGCAACAAAAATAATTTTTCATGAATTCTCTATGTAATAAACTTAAGTTATAGCGTCTGGAGCACCCTGTAGTAACTGAACTGTATTGGCAATAGATATCTAAATTTTATTCCTCATACGCCGCTGCTGGGGAGCTTGTTTTGTTTCAGACTTGCTCTGTCTCTAGGTATGTTAAAGGACTGGGACTTTGGGAAATGGGGTCCAGCCTGACGTGGTAGGAGACAGACTAGGGTAGAGAGAAAGAGAGCAACCTCTCTCTAATCTATCGTTTTAAACCTTGTAATTATAAATGCCAATGTAAAAATAGCCTCAGGGCAATAACTCCTGGGAAAATTGCAAAGTTAGGTCAAAGCTGTCTTATTTTCAATTAAGACTAAAAACTGACAATAAAAGCTCAGAAGCAAGATTATTGACTATTACACCTGCCTTGCACTCTCTACCTTGCATTTTTTAACATGCACTGCGCTTTTATTGCTCTTTAATTAATATTGGTTTTATCAGTATAGGCAGTCCCCGGGTTACGTACCTGATAGGGACTGTAGGTTTTTACTTAAGTTGAATTTGTATGTAAGTCGGAACAGGTATATTATTTTAATAAATGCTATTGTTGACCGACTGTAACCAAGTGCTCTGCCAAAGAATGATGGAGTTTCACCTCTCTCTGATCTTTTAATTATTTCTACTTTATTTTCAATGGTGATGGTTTTTCTCTTCTTTACTGTATCACCAGCACTTGCATCAGCTTTGTGTTTCAGAGACATTCTTGAAGGGTGAAGACAAAAGGTTAAGATAAGCTTTTCTGCACAGCACTGTACACGCTATCACTTCAGGAAGGCACCCATCGTCAACACGTCTGATGTACTGACAAGAGGCAACTTTCTGCTATATGCGTAACAGTACAAGCAGGCTTGCTATTGAGAATGAATGGAGGCGGTTCACAACCCGCCCACCACACAGTCACCTCCACTACAGTATGCTGCCTGCAGTGTCCGCCTGCCGAGAACGAACATGGTGCAGCCAAAGGCGGGTAGTGAATCGGCCATTCAACAGGCAGCCACCCGAGGCACACTACAATGCTACCCCCCACCACCCCGTTCACCTTCAATGGCCTCCGTTTAACCACAACTGGGTCACCGCTTGCAGCATCACCAGCCGCCCACAGAAAACAAACGGGGCAGCCGTGTGAGGACAGCGGGCAGTGAAACACCCCCTCTCCGCTCCATCCAGCCTGTGTTCAGTCAGGAGCAGTAGATGCGGTGGCGCTGTGGGCGGGCGGAGCTGCCCGAGGGACACTACACTGCGCGAGCAGCGAAATCACCCCCCAAAAGCCACCTCTTGCAGCGTACCCAGGCCAAAGATGACGGAGCGGCGGTTACTGAGGTGCATGCGTCACAGCTGCGGCCACGTTCATAAGTCATAGGTCGGATGTCTGTAACTTGGGGACTACCTGTATGCTGCTGCTGGAGTATGTGAATTTCCCCCTGGGGATTAAAAAAGTATCTATCTGTTAACTTTGTGAGCTGGAATGTTAAAGGCCTGAATCATGAATTAAAGAGAAAGGAAAGTATTCTCTCACCTAACAGATCTAAACGGTAAAACAGTATTTTTACAGGAGACTCACTTAATAAGCAAGGGTCAGTTTCGGCTGCACAAAGACTGGACTGGCCAAATATTCCATTCCAGCTTAACAAAGAAAACTAAAGGTGTGTATAATTCTTATACATAGAACAATCTCATTTGTAGTATCAGATGTAGTATCTGATCCTGAGGGGAGGTATGTGATTGTCATAGGTAATTTATTTAACTGTAAAGTGATTTTGATAAATATTTATGCACCCAATGTCGATGACAGAGAATTCATGCAAAATGTCATGCAAAAAATTTGCATCCATTCCCAATGTGAACACTCATAAAGATCTTTGCTCGACAAATCCACAAGCAAGAACTTTACAATGCAATCCCAGCAATCACCAGCACACACGCAGACAAAATCATTGACCATAAAAATTATAATGCACACATTTAGAGACTACTATAAATCCTTATACTACACCGTGATTAAAGAAGATAAGACACAATCTAAGGAATTTCTGGACGTGATACCACAAATAGATACTCTTAGGGCAGAGGAATTGGATAAACCTCTGGCACTATCAGAATTACTACATGCTATAAACTCACTGCAGAGTGGGAAAGCAGCAGGCCCTTATGGCTACCCTGCCAAATGTCGTAACAAATTCTCAACTCAGCCAGCTCCCCTTCTATTAGCAACATTTACAGAAGCTAGAGAAAATAAAATTCTACCTCAGGCTTTTCGACAAGCATTAATTACTGTCTTTCCTAAACAAAATAAGAACCTATTAAAATGTGCATCATACAGACCAATCTCACTTGTGAATAATGATGTTAAGATACTCTCCAAAGTCCTAGCTAGAAGGATGGAGAAAGTGCTGCCTTCGGTAATATCACAAGACCAAACTGGATTTATTAAAGGCAGACACTTGGCTTCCAATCTTCGATGTCTGTTTAATGTAATATATTCACCAACAAAGTCAAAACACCCCGAAAATATTATCGTTGGATGCAGAAAAAGAATTTGATATGGTTGAACGGAACTACCTTTTCACTACATTGGAGAAATTTGGGTTTAACCTGAATATTTGTGCATGGGTCAAACTACTGTATACCCATCCAGAAGCTTCAGTTTGTATTAACATCAATTCAGACTACTTTAAACTACAGCATGGTACCAGATAAGGATGCCCCTTGTCACCACTTCTTTTTGCAGTCACCATTGAGCAACTCACAATTCATTCTGAAATGCTATTGAGATAAAGGGGATTATCTAAAGGGGATTATCAGAGAAGGACTGGAACAGAAAGTTTCTCTATATGCATATGCAGGTACTGTATATATCAAACCGACAAAATAACAAAATACTGTGCCTGCAGTCCTAACAACACTATCAGATTTTCAAAAGTTTTCTGGTCTCAGAATCAATTTAAATAAAAGTGTGCTCTTCCCAGTGAATTCTCAAGCATACAATATTAGATTGGACACCATCCCTTTTATCATCACAGATCAGTTTAAATACCTAGAGGTAAGCATCAGAAGTAAATATAAAGCTCTTTATCAAAAAAATTTCACTGTCTGTATGGAAAATATTAAGCAAGACTTGCATAGATGGTCAACCCTTCATTTCACTTTGGCTGGAAGAATTAACATTGTTAAGATGAATATCCTTCCTAAGCTTCTCTTTTTATTTCAAAACATGCCAATATACATCAATAGATCATTTTGTAAGAAATTAGACTCAACCATAACCTCATTTATTTGGAATTCAAAACATACACATATTCAAAGGGCGACCCTACAAAGACCTAAGGCGGAAGGCAGCATGGCTCTACCTAACTTTCAATTTTATTACTGGGCAGCAAACATGGACAGAAATATACGAACATACACAGGCTTGGTCCGCAATAGAAATAAAACCCTGCAATACTTCTTTATATTCCTTGCTTTGTACCCTAATAAATACAAGTTATCGCCAATATACTAACAACCCAATTGTGCTTCATTCAATCAGAATATAGGACCAATGTAGGAAGTATTTTAAGACAGAGAAGCTTTTATCTGTGGCACCTCTGCATGAGAACCACCTTTTCCCACCCTATCAAACGTACGCAGTTTTTAATGCCTGGGAAACATCCGGGATTAAATTACTTAGAGATCTGAACAAAGACAACGTTTCCGTATCCTATGAACATTTACGCTCCAAATTTAACTTACCAGCAACACATTTCTTTCACTACCTTCAAATTTGAAAGTTTGTTAATAAGACCCTGCCCAATTTTCCTCACCTTCCACCTACCTCAATGCCAGAAAGAATATTGCTCAGTCTCGAGGACTCGGACAGCATTTCTGTAATATATAAAACTATTTTACAGTCCCTCCCTTTCAAAGATCCAAGAGAACTGTGGGAAAAGGATCTCTTACTCAATATTTCAGAAAAGGAGTGGAATGCAGCAATGCACATAATTCAGTCGAGCTCCATATGCGCAAAGCATAGAATTATTCAACTTAAAATTATATATCGAGCACATATCTCTCGTTTAAAATTGTCCAAAATGTCTCCAGGGCAAGATCCAACCTACGAACGCTGCAATCAAGCTCCGGCCTCACTGGGTCACATGTTTTGGGCCTGCTCCAAATTAACATAATTTTGGACCAAAATCTTTAAATGCCTTTCAGACAGCTTGGATATCACAATCCCTCCAAATCCACTAACAGCTGCGTTTGGTGTACATCCAGATGGCATTAAAGTGGAGAAGAACAAAAAAACTCTAGTTTCCTTTACTACACTATTGGCACATAGGATTCTTCCAGTTGAGCAAGATAAGTCTAACACCTATTCTAAGTCAGAGGGTAACTGATGTTATATTATTTGAAACTGGAAAAAATCAAATTCGCAGGATCTGGCTGGATCTAATCAATAGAATTTTAGAATAAGCATTTAAATTGAGGAAGCTGGTTCCCTCCCCTTTTTTACTCCATTTATCTTTATTCATTTATTATTTTACTAGCAAAATACCCGCGCTTCGCAGCGGAGAAGTAGTGTGTTAAAGAAGTAATGAAAAAGAAAATGAAACATTTTGAAAATAACGTAACATGATTATCAATGTAATTGTTCTGTCACTGTTGTGAGTGATGAGTGTTGCTGTCATATATATATATATTGGCTTTTTTGAGCCAAACCTGTTGTTTTCGTATAAGCCGCTTTTCATTATTGGGATCGTATCTAGAAACAGAACCTCTATTAACTTGTGGATTTGCTTGCGAGTATTTAGCGACAGCGTCCCTATGAAATTGTGGATGTGCTTACGAGTACAGTATTTAGTGACAGCGTCCCTATGAACTTGTGGATGTGCTTGCGAGTATTTAGCGACAGTGTCCCAATGAACTTGTGGATGTGCTTGCGAGAATTTAGCCACAGCGTCACTATGAACTTGTGGATGTGCTTGCGAGTATTTAGCGACAGCGTCCCTATTAACACTAGAATTACCAGAGCCTACAAAAAAACTCGTAGGTCCGTCCCACCTTAAATCGCTTCTTAAAACCGTTCTCACCTCTCCGCCAGCGTCTTTTGTTAATCTAAATGTGCTGATAAAAGAAAAGCTGCAAATAGCCGGCTATTCCATCCCTCCAACGACTTAGAACGTGCACAAACTTCTCCCAGCTCATGCCTTGATTGATTATCTGGGAGTGAAGTGGAGTTTTAGAGTGGAAATAATAGATCATTATTTGGAATACACGCATTTCACGTGTGTTTTGTTTCTACAGTAATCCACGTACACACATTTTTAAAACAGAAACGTTTTTCATATTATAGTAGTAAATGACAAAATGTAAGCATAAACTATATAATGTATGAAGCCTGAAGTCCAAATATCAAACACATTTACAAAAGGTAGAAATATAACAGAACAAGTATGCTTTTATTCAAAAATATAACTGCAGAAAAAAGCCACCTTAGTATGCCACATTGACACATACTTACTACAATTGCCACGGTAGCATAATGGTATCAGCCGCTAACTAGTATTCAAAAGGTCATGAGTTCGATCCCGCGCAATTCAGTTCTGAGACGTAAACTGCTGTTATTCTTACTATTTTATAATAAAAACATAAATTTGATTTCAGTGTGTAACAGCCGGTATAATTTACGATACTTGTAAAGGTTAGTTTTTTTTTTTTATTCACTTTTCATTCTCTCAGGATCCTTCCCTACACCCCCCCCCCCAAAACCCAAATTGAGAATGCTGTTTTCACATAAAGATGCGCTCTGCAGCATATTTGTGACTGCATTCTCGTACCAATGCTTGCGAACTGAAGAGCCTGCGTGCACTTTTCGTGGCATTACACGTCTATTTTTTTGAGCATGCCCGTGTCGCTCAAACACAGGAACATATGTTGGTGTACAAGAATAACAAAACAAGTGCACTTTTATTCTAGACTATACGTGAAGAAAGAATAAAGCAAGTTACAGTAGGCGGTTGATACGACTGCTTGCGTGGTGCAATGCTAAGAACTGCCGATTTCCGATCCGTGCTATATAAAATCATCACATTCAAATATTAACAATTCCCACACACCCTTCCTACATTCACGACATGTGTACTTGTTGCAGTGTACACATCTCTCTGTGCTATGGTTCCTATTACACTGAATGAGCACCTGACATTGTACTTTCTTCCCTATACAAATAACATTCGAGTATAGCGCGTCTCCAAATAAATCACATTCGAGCTATATCGCGTCTCCAAATAAATCACATTTGAGTTATAGCGTGTCTTTATGTGAAAAAAGCAGTGTCAGATGGGAGGGGGGAGATCGTGGACGCGACTGAGAGAATGGAACTGAATTAAAAAAAAAAGCTAACCTTTATAATTATCATGCATTTACACTGGCTCTTACAGACTGACTGAAATCAAATGTATGTTTTTATTCTAAAATAGTTCAATACATGCAATATTATTTGAAAAAGAAGAGCGTCAGATCGGGTTTGAATACACGCTGACGCTGTTACAGAAGGAGTCTGCTTATTCAGTGCAGCAGTTTCAACGCACAGTACATGCAATATTATTTGAAAACGAACAGCGTCAGATCGGGCGCATATTCAAACCCGATCTGACGCTGTTTGTTTTCAAATAATATTGCATTAGTGCGATGATGTTTTTACATATATTGTCTCTTTCATTCATCTTGCGGTTTGTAATCAGTGACCGCATGTTTTTTCCCCGATCTTGCCAGTTCGCACATGTTGCTGTATGGTGGTGTTTCTTTTGTACTCCAGGACATGCAGAAGACAGAATAGTACAGAGCAGTAAGTTCAGCGCTATATGCAATCAGACAGAAAGACAGACAGGCAGAGAAGGCACTAGATATATAAATAAACAGGGAAGGCATTGTATAATAGATATATAAAAAACAGCTAAGGGGATAGATATATAGATAGGTAGGAAGGAAAGGCACTATATGATAGGCAGACAGGGAAGCTCCTATATAATAATAAAATTACTGTTATTACTATATAGATAGACAGGGAGTTCAGGCAGGCAGAACAGCGAAGGTTAAAATTAAATAAATTTTCTCCCTACCGGAGATTCGAACTCGGATCTCTTGAGGTACTGTGCTCTAATTGACGAAATCTTACGAGTACGCCACGGAAGCCGTTGTAAAAGTCTTGAAACTTTTATGAAAGTGTATGTGCTCTTTGGCTGTCAGGCTTCACACATTTTATCTATACTAATAAACGGCAGACCCTGACTGACTGACTGACTCATCACTAATTCTCCAACTTCCCGTGTAGGTAGAAGGCTGAAATTTGGCAGGCTCATTCCTTACAGCTTCCTTACAAAAGTTGGGCAGGTTTCATTTCGAAATTCTAAGCATAATGGTCATAACTAGAAGCTATTTTTCTCCATTTACTGTAATGGAGTTCAGCTGGAGGGGCGGAGTTTCGTATGACATCATCACGCCTCTCACGTAATCACGCATTACGTAGAAAGCCAGGAAGAGCTACAAAACGCGCTTTAGAAAACATGCCTTATATAATTAAGAAGGCAGCGAAACAATTAGAAGCGAGCGAGTGACATATAAAACCATATTCAGCGGCTCACGTGAACTGACGCAGTGCGCAGACAAAAAGTAACAGTTCCAAAGAGTGCTGAACAAAAACCGAATTACACTGCTACGCTCAAATAGATAAACCACACCCCGTGGCGCGATAGTAAAGCTTTCGCCTGTAGCGCCCACGTCCGAGGTTCGATTCCCGAGAGGGGATGCACTAAGTATGTACGCGCGCTTCTCGATTTATTTTAACCTCGCATCCCCTTAGTTTGAGACGTATGAAAACGCATGCGGTTAACGCAGAAAGACAGATCACCTATTCACCTATTGAAGCTTCATGAATAATGGATACTTTATTCGCGATCAATGATTGTTTTGGTAAAGCCATACTCAGTGTATTCATTAGATGAACGGTAAAAAAGTAAGAGCGAGGGGACGGTAACTTACTGAAGCACACAAGCAAAACCACAATAGCACGCGAGCTCGATGTACTGACTTGCGCGATCACATTCCAAAAAATATTTCTTTTCAAGTTCTATTTAGTCCATATGAGTCAAACTCAAGGCCCACGGGCCACATCCGGCCCGGCGTGTAATTATATCC
>JANRMT010062813.1:101474362-101492654 GCA_026402145.1 Polypterus bichir lapradei | reverse complement strand
TAACTTTTGTAAGTAAGCTGTAAGGAATGAGCCTGCCAAATTTCAGCCTTCTACCTACACGGAAAGTTGGAGAATTAGTGATGAGTCAGTGAATGAGTGCTTTGCCTTTTATTAGTATTATAATATATATGAAAATTAATATTTAAATGAAACCACAAATATGAAAGGCAATGAAATGAATGTATTAACATAAGGTTGTTTAATATAACAAATGGTTCACCTCAAAGAATGCATTACCTTAGGAACTGGTCACTGGTTGTCCCCGTGTGCATAAATGAGTTGGCTATTACAGTTGCTGTGTGGCAGACAGAATTCCTTACTGCATCCTGTATGTCAATTTTAAAAGAAAAAGAAAGCACTGAAATAGTTGTAATAATACTAAAACTTTCAAAAAGACTTCTTAAAAATGTAGTACTACTACACTGAAGACTGTTTTCTAGTATATAATAAAATTCAAGAAATGGCCTAATTTATTAACTAAAGATCAGCATAAATGAAAAATGCAGCTGAACTTGATGAAACTATTTCTGATCAATGAAGTCTTACTAACATCTACATTGTCTAGACTTGCATCTGAATATTTTAAAATGGCTTTGACCTACAAGGAAATTAAATACTCTAAATAGTGTCCTTATTTGTTTCTTATTACTCAACAACAGCTCTGCAATGATATTTTGACATTTACAACATGGAATTGAGCACTGAATAAAAGCAAAAATTATGTATTTTTATGATGTAGATATCTAAAACAAAACATGAAATTCAGTAAATAGCTCTTATACAAGTATTTGCGTAAGGTGTTTAATCATGAATACTATGATTCTATAAGTTATTTCATGGCAAAGTTTAAATAGCATATACTGTAGGTAAGCACCTCAATAGTTTTGTAAAAGAAGGGTTAGAAAGCTTTAGAATGTTACAAGGGAACTGCAAAAATAAAAAAGAAACAGTGCTTTGGGGTTTACGGTCACTAATAACCTTTATAAATTACTTCTTAGAATTTAAAAATATTGCTAACCTTTTAAAAAAATAACATATTTGAAGAATATGGCCTTAATATAGTCATTAATCATGCTTGTGTATCGATCTTACCTGTTAAAAATAACAGCAGCTTATTTGTTTATTTAAATTTACTAAAATATTCAATAACAGAGCTAGAATCTATTTAAATGGTAACTACAAAAACTAAGTAGCATAAATAATCACTTTTGTAAGCAATTTCATCAAAAATTGATATTTGAGGACTATAATATTTGATGTGTCAGATACTAAATATAAAAACTAAAAGTTGTTTGCTGTAAAATACATGTTGTGGTCTTGACTGAATACTTTGAACATACTGAAAGATAAAGAGAATCATTAAAGCAGGAATTTAGAAAAAGGAGTTATGACCCCTACCTTTGTATTTTTTAGAATCATTAAGTCTGTGTTGTTGTTTCTGATGAGGAACTGAAGATGCAACTCAATAGCCATTTCTCCACTGAGTATTTTAATCATTTTGGAGTTCTGGTCTTTAGGCTCCTCCTTCACCAATAAAAGAAAAACAGGCACTCAAAAAGGAAAAAAGCTAAAATCTTAATGAACCACACTCGTGATACTTTAAAGCACTACAACAAATGTTGCTCTAATTTAGACACCAAATAAATAACAGTAGTGCCAAACTGTTTTGACAATTCTATTTTCATCTTATAGGACCTGTTGAAATACAGTAGGGAAAGAAGCACTGAAAGCGTCAACATTTTTTTAAGTAAATATATTTTCAATCAGGCTGTTCACATGAAATTCTCACCAGACATTGGTATTAGGAAATACACAAACAACAAATTCACAACATTAAAGGCCACAAATAAAGGTATGTGTAATAATGTGGAATGAAACAGTGAAAAAGTATTTAACATGCTAAGTTAATACTTAAGGGAGAAGCCTTTGTTTGTAATGACAGCTTCAAGACACTTTTTGACCCATTCTTCTAAAATGATTGTTTTTAATTCTTGAAGATTCGGGGCGGGGGCTCTTGTGAACTCTTATCTTTAGTTCCTTCCACAAATGTTCAATTGGATTTAAGTCGGATGATTGACTGGGCCATTCTAACAACTTGATTTACTTTCTATGAAACCAATTGAGAGTTTCCTTTGCTGTATGTTTCAGATTGTTGTCCTGCTAGAAGGTCCACCCACATCTCATCATCATTCTGGTGGATGGCAACAGATTCATTTCAAGAATCTCTCAGTACATGGTCCCATTCATCGTTTCTTCAATTACATGAAGTCTGCCAGTACCATGAGATGGGAAACCGCCCCACACCATAATGCTTCTACCTCTAAAACACTGTTGGCATAGTGTTTTTCAAATGATGTGCAGTGCCATTTCTCCTCCAAATATGGTGTGTAGTATGACAACCAAAAAGTTCAACTTTAGTCTTGTCTGAACCGACTACATTCTCCCAGTATTTCATAGGCATGTTCAAACATTATGTAGCAAACTTGCAATATACCTTTTCTTCAGTAATGCAGTCTTTCAGGGTGAGTGCGCACAGAGGCCATGCCAGTGGAAGGCACTGCATATTGTTTTTCTATGTAACAACTGTACCTGTTGTCTCCAAGTCTTTCTGAAGCTCTTTCCAAGTGGTCCTTGGCTCTTGTGCTACTCTTCTGACTAACCTTCTGACTCCTTGGTTAGAAATCTTGTAAGTAGCTCCTGAGTACGCCCGGCTGATGGTGGGTGATGTTCCTTCCATTTGCAGATAATTGCCCAAATGGTGCTTGCTGGAAGATTCAGAAGTTTTGAGAGCGCTTTGCTTTTGCCCATTATGAGCTGGTTCTTTTGTGACACCTTGGTAGCAGAACACCTTTTTGTAGCCCATTAATATGTACTTAAGGATTTCAGCTGGTTCCTTGCCTTAGTGTACTGCTTTCTCTTAGTGTGTTCAATACTTTTTCCCTGTGTCATTCCAGTTTACTACATACACCTTTATTTATCTTTAATGTTGTGAATTCTTTATTTTTGTGGATTTCTTCAGTTAATACCAATGCCTTGTGAGAATTTCATGTGAATAGCCTCACTGGAAATATATTTACTAAAAAAAAAATGTTGACGTGTTTAACACTTATTTCACCCACTGTAGCAATCTTTTACTAACCTATATTGCCTATACCCAACTATACTGGTTGGCTGCCCTTAATAAAGCAACTCCTTCCCCCAGGGAAACTTTTAAAATAACCTTCTGGATGACACAATGCCTAATTGTAGATTTAAAGATTTGCTGATTCCAAGATGCAACCAGTTTTCAGAAACAGTTCATTTATGACTCCTGCATTTCTTTGCCTTTTGAATTCAAGAAGGCAAGAAATACTTCCTTCATCTACCAAAACCTTTTACCACACAACTGGTCTCAAATTTATTAAAAGATAAGCTATATATTTTTTTAATTTGAAGTTATTTCTTAACAATCATGGTATATATTAA
Source organism: Polypterus bichir lapradei (assembly GCA_026402145.1). NCBI lineage: Eukaryota > Metazoa > Chordata > Cladistia > Polypteriformes > Polypteridae > Polypterus > Polypterus bichir. The sequence continues at coordinate 101,489,189 of JANRMT010062813.1, read as the reverse complement.
TTTACCACATTAAACTGCATTTTGAAGTGAAACATATTTGTAAATTTTAAAAAATAACTAGCATGCCTTTCTGTTTTATAATAAAGCTAATGGGTAACAGGGAGCCATTATGGAGAAAATCCTTAAAACTTACTGTACATGTCTATTTTTCAAGCCAAGAATGTCACTGATCATTGTGTTGAGATTATATACATGGGTGTATTGCAAGAGAATGTATTCATATTTTTTAAAAAACAAAAACAAGAAAAGCAATAAGGAAAAAATTGTTATGAGAATCAGCCATTATAAATGCAGACTGGCTGTGTGCTTCACTTTGCTGCTAATCTTAACCTATGGGCACCTTTCAGGGTCAAGGGCATGGATTCACCTCAGAAAGTCATTGCCAAGCACCATTACTAACACTGAATGATGATGCTCTGTTGCGTACGGAAGTCTCTGTTCGGTTGACAACTGGCAAATAATAATAAAAAAACTCAGTGTTATGGTTATATTCTTTCACTATACGGAAGGTTATTTTGTTATTTAACAAAAATGTTGTCTGCCACTGCTAGATCACTACTAGGGCTGCAACTAATGATTCTTTTGATAGTCGACTAATCGTTCAATTTTCTTTTCGATTGGTCACGATTCGATTGATTATTTCATGCCTGACTATTTTGATGCCTGCGACCTGTGGTTGCATTATTAATAATAATAAATAATACTATTCATAATAATCCATCCATCTATCCATCTTCCTAACCCGCTAATCCACGGCAGGAGCCCAAGGCAGCTAGAGCCTATTCCACCTATCACCATACACATGGCAGGGACAATCCTCAGACAGGGCCCCAGTACATCTCAGGGTGAACATATACATCCACCCACAGTCTATTCCTCAAGAAAAGGAACACAGTACATACAATTTATTACTTCCAGTTTCATTTTGTTGACAAGAGAATGCCTTAGAAATGTTGAAGGCAAGTTGTCTTAAATAGAAACCTTTGGTACTTTAAAGTTTATGTATTCAGTAAGTTTTAAGGCTTTTCTTCATAGTGGGAATCCAGCATCCATTAGCTACATTTTAAAACACAAGAATGTGCTAGTTATTTTTTAATAATTGCAAAATATGCTTTACTTTAGAGTGCAATTTCATGTGGCAAACCAATATATAAGATGACTCTGAAGAAATAAATTTACCTCTCCCAATAATCAAACAACATTCACCCCAGAAACATTCAAAGGCGTCTGACATGGTGATGAATGCCAAATTGATTTATTAAATGGATTGTCTGCTTTTTATATACAAACCGGATTCCAAAAAAGTTGGGACACTATACAAATCGTGAATAAAAACTGAATGCAATGATGTGGAGGTGCCAACTTCTAATATTTTATTCAGAATAGAACATAAATCACGGAACAAAAGTTTAAACTGAGAAAATGTATCATTTTAAGGGAAAAATATGTTGATTCAGAATTTCATGGTGTCAACAAATCCCAAAAAAGTTGGGACAAGGCCATTTTCACCACTGTGTGGCATCTCCCCTTCTTCTTACAACACTCAACAGACGTCTGGGGACCGAGGAGACCAGTTTCTCAAGTTTAGAAACAGGAATGCTCTCCCATTCTTGTCTAATACAGGCCTCTAACTGTTCAATCGTCTTGGGCCTTCTTTGTCGCACCTTCCTCTTTATGATGTGCCAAATGTTCTCTATAGGTGAAAGATCTGGACTGCAGACTGGCCATTTCAGTACCCGGATCCTTCTCCTACGCAGCCATGATGTTGTGATTAATGCAGAATGTGGTCTGGCATTATCTTGTTGAAAAATGCAGGGTCTTCCCTGAAAGAGATGACGTCTGGATGGGAGCATATGTTGTTCTAGAACCTGAATATATTTTTCTGCATTGATGGTGCCTTTCCAGACATGCAAGCTGCCCATGCCACACGCACTCATGCAACCCCATACCATCAGAGATGCAGGCTTCTGAACTGAGCGTTGATAACAACTTGGGTTGTCCTTGTCCTCTTTGGTCCGGATGACATGGCGTCCCAGATTTCCAAAAAGAACTTCGAATCGTGACTCGCCCGACCACAGAACAGTCTTCCATTTTGCCACACTCCATTTTAAATGATCCCTGGCCCAGTGACAACGCCTGAGCTTGTGGATCTTGCTTAGAAATGGCTTCTTCTTTGCACTGTAGAGTTTCAGCTGGCAACGGCGGATGGCACGGTGGATTGTGTTCACTGACAATGGTTTCTGGAAGTATTCCTGAGCCCATTCTGTGATTTCCTTTACAGTAGCATTCCTGTTTGTGGTGCAGTGTCGTTTAAGGGCCCGGAGATCACGGGCATCCAGTATGGTTTTACGGCCTTGACCCTTACGCACAGAGATTGTTTCAGATTCTCTGAATCTTCGGATGATGTTATGCATAGTTGATGATGATAGATGCAAAGTCTTTGCAATTTTTCGCTGGGTAACACCTTTCTGATATTGCTCCACTATCTTTCTGCGCAACATTGTTGGAATTGGTGATCCTCTACCCATCTTGGCTTCTGAGAGACACTGCCACTCTGAGAAGCTCTTTTTATACCCAATCATGTTGCCAATTGACCTAATTAGTGTTTATTGGTCTTCCAGCTCTTCGTTATGCTCAAATTTACTTTTTCCAGCCTCTTATTGCTACTTGTCCCAACTTTTTTGGGGTTTGTTGACACTGTGAAATTTTGAATCAACATATTTTTCCTTTAAAATGATACATTTACTCGGATTAAACGTTTGATCTGTCATCTACGTTCTATTACAAATAAAATATTGACATTTGCCATCTCCACATCATTGCATTCAGTTTTTATTCACAATTTGTTTAGTGTCCCAACTTTTTTGGAATCCGGTTTGTAGTTATGAATGACAAAAATACAATAACATTAAGCTTTAAAAGTAAAATGCTACTTTAAAAAAGATTCAATTTCTAAGGACTTTCAAAATGACCCCATCATAGATAGCTGTGCCTTTTAACTATTCTTATATCATCAACTTGTTCTTATAGGATGCAAAATAACAAAGATTAGAAGCATTCATAAGACGTTTTGATTACTGGAATTTATCTGACACCTTTCTAACATCACTATAATACTTTATTAATGAATAAGATGCAGCCAAAAATATCAATATACTTCTACTGTTCAAAAACAAATCATAATTTTCCATGGAACAGGTTGAAACTGACATGAGTAACTGTCATTCATTTCATGTTCAACAAAGTATACACTTATTTAGGAGTGAACATATGCGTTTAAAAACACAAAACAAACAAAACGGCATGGACATTATCCTTATCAGACAATAACTGCAATCAAACATTTACTGAAACTCTCAATGAGACTTCTACACCTCCCAACTGGCAAACTAGCCTACTCTTCTTGAGCAAACTGCTCCAATCCTTTTAGGTAGGATGGGTTCCTGCTCCCAACTGCAAGTTTTACCTATTTCCAAAGATATGCAATTGAATACAGATCTGGACTCATAGCAGGTCAAAGAACATTCCAAAGTTTTTTTCCAGCAATTCTTCGGCGATTATATATAGTATGTATGTTTTGGGTCATTATGCACCTGGACGACCCATGACCTGCTACTGAAACAGAGCTTTCTGGTACTGGGCAGTATGTTTCGATCCAGAATTCCTTGATGGATGGACTCAAAACACCTGGTGCCAGAGGCAGCACAGCAACCCCATTACATTAATGGGGCTCCTCCATATTTCAGAATAGGGATTTTTTTTTTTCTTATGTGCACACAGCTGCTGTGACTTATCATAAAGCTCTAAATCAGTTTAATTTGTCCAATGGATATTCTACAAGAAAGACTGCGGCTTGCCATCATGCATTTTAGTAAACACCAGTCCACTCTTTAAAAAGTGGAGTCTTCCTGGGTCTTCTACCATGCAGCCTATTTTTAATCAGACAAACAGATGAGTGACTTGAAACTGTAGTGCCTTGATCTTGAAGGCCACTATGAATTTGTGTTGATGCTTTATTTAGTTCTTTCTCCACCATTCAAACTATCCTTCTGTTCAATCTGGAGTCAATTTTCCTCTTAGTGCAATGTCCAGGTAGGTGGCTACAGTTACATGGAGGTTAAACTTTTTGATAATATTAGCTACCATGTTCAGAAGAATATGAAGCTCTTTGGAGATTGTCTTGTAGCCTTTACCCTGACAATGCTTGGTTATTACCTTTTTTCTTTCCTCCACAGAAAACTCTCTACTTTTCCTTCTCTTGTCCATATTCAGTAATATGCGCACAATGACTCAACACAGCTGAGTAACTTGATTCAGTTAATAGATGGAGTCATACTATTTACATTACTTAGTTTGAGTTATCACTACAATCCAATTATATCTTTTAACTTTTAAGGGGTCCCAATAATTCTATCCATGCCATTTGCACATTTTATTCTTTTAAATAATGTTTAGTCCTAAATCAGAAGCAAAGTGTCTGTTCTATAGAATGTGAAATAAAAATTGGTAGATACCAATTACTTTGTCAGTTTAACGCACTTCATGGAAAACTGATTCTTTTTTAAATAGTGGAAGGGTATTAATACTTTTGGCTGTGTTGTTTAATAAAAAGTGTATTCGATACGCTTATATAAAAGATAACTGTTAATTTATCACTACTTGCTCACCACTTCCACAGGTTTTCTTGCTGGAGAACCAGAAGGCTTTTCCTCTGTTTCCATGGCCTCACTATAAGAGAAAATGAGGAAAACAAATAAGAATTTTAGAGCAGTTACACTTAGTGATGCAACTTTCAGGAGGACCATAGTTATTGAAAAAGCCTGGAAAAAAATTATGGTTAGCACAGTAAATTTATAAAATTTTCAGTACCAGGTTAAAACAGGTATTTGAGCCATAGTCTTATGGGATGCAGTCTTACCAAAGTTCTTAAATTTTAAAAGTTGTTTCAGGAGTTAGGATACATAATATATTATGCAAAACTATCGACACCTACCAAAAAAAGAAGGCTGTGTTTTGAATACCATTATTGTCAACATGTATTATCAGCAGTCTCAGGTATTTAAAGGGAAGAGTAGATTTAATGTTCTCAATATGGCACAGAATTATCTCTTCCTAACAAGGAGATGGGCTTGTACGTATTTTTAATGATTGGATTTCAAATATATGTAAAATGTCTTTGTGGAACTGCAAACTTTCGAGGGTTGATGTCAGAATGGAAAATTCATCCCACAAGATAAGAAACTTAAATATGCACCGAGAGACTCTATTGCAATAATAATAACTTAGTAACCGGTGCTGTGGTCTCTACAGGGCTTAAAGTAATAAAATTGAAGGTACATGATCACACAAACCAGTACATTTAATGCTATAAAATCAAGTAATTTTTCCAAATAACTATACATTTTTAAAAGGCAAAAGATTCACAAAATAATCCAAAGAGTCAATTTACTTGTAACTGTTTCAGCTGAAAACTGGTAAATAATAATACTGATAAATTGTCAAACTAATAAATCTATAGAAGCTACCCTGTTAGATTATGTATAGGTTTTAGTCTTATCATACTCTGTTATGAGACTAATAGAAGTACTGCTTGGGCTGTTAGTTTTCAACAGTACAAGAAAGCTCCCTTTACAGGACCCCTTCAATTAAAGTTCACATGAAAGTGAGGAACTTAACAATACTTCTGTTCATACAGCAAATTTAATTACTATGAACACTACATTTTGTTGTCTCTGAGGGTGTAAAATGATAGGGCTAGAAATCATAGGTGGCAACTGATTACATAATTCCCTCATGTATTTTCATTACGGTTCCATATCTTGTTTTGCATACAAAAGTATTACAACATCACCTTAATTTGGCAGCAGATAAATGAGGAGCACACTGAAAACAGCCACAATTGTAGCTACTCGATTCCACTCTGTTGTGGTCATGAAAAACACAAAGCATCATACAAACATCAGTGTTAGCTTCAAAGTTCAAACAGCTTCTCTTGCCATTTCAAATCTATATTCCTCAAGGTTTGTGGACATTGCATAACCAGTTGGTGCTTTTTGGGTCAACTCTTGCAGAAATTAAACTCCAACCTTATGACTCATGACTTGCTATAATAAAAATCAAACCTGTTTGATTTTAATCATAGCGAAGTCCAAGAGCATTCCAAAGCACCATGTCCGAGTCACTGTGGTTTTCACACTACACAAGAGTCATTAAATAGTTATGTGCTGTAACTGTCTAACTTCACTAAGATTATTATTGTGAAAGCTGCAACTGAAAATATTGGAAAACTTGTACAGTGCGATGTCAGTCTAAATAGTGAAAAAAGTGTTGTACCAACAGATTGACCAGTGATTGCAACTTTTAGGTTATAACACAATATCAGAAACTATACTGCAAGTGGCCAATATTTGTTCAATTTAATAAGAAATACAATGTTAGTGTACTGAATGCAAAGGCATTCACTGCTTGGATTTGGTAGATTGAAATTTTATAAGAACAGAACACTGTGGGGAAATGCTAGGATTTCATAGTTTTGTCAGTCAACATGGACAACAGAGTTTATTGTCTTCAAACACATATGGACCAAGTAGTCTGCTTTGCTTGAACCTCCATCATACTGAATGAAAATAGCAGTTAAAATATAGGTGTACAAGTAAATGATAATGCTCTGTGACTCTCAGGTAACTTCCAATTTTAATAAAATGGAAAGGTTTGAAGAGGATGGCTCATCAATTTCAGTAAAATTCCTTATAAAAGTTTAAAAGAGGTGAATGGTTTAAATTACATTTAAACACTGTTTTTATTTGATGATGCATAATATACATTAGTAGATTACTAAATTCCATATGCTTCAGATATTTTCCATCCTGGTCTGTGTTCAATTGATACTGATTCATCACTATAGAAAAGAGATGCATTTTAGTTGGATTTCTCATTTATTATATAAACTTTTTCCAAACTTTGGCCCGTATTAATTTTAAGTTTGGTATGAAAGATTAATTTCCCTAGAAATAAATACATTTGAGTTTCGCAAAACCCTCCTGCTTTCAAGAGTTATTTGCCATAGTTTTAAAATATCTATTTATTACTTCGCAAGTATGCTATCCAAGATTCTCTGTGCAATTAGCAGATTCTAAATCATCTGCCCTACCACCTAATTTGGCACAATAACTTAACCAGCTTACTGATTATATTCTTAAGATAGTTTATGTATACTGAAAAGAGCAGCGGTCCCAGCACTGATGCCTGAGGGACATCACTTTTATGAAAAAGTCTCCTCAACCCAATAATACTCTTTTGCTTCCAGTTTTGGAACCAATTCTGTACCCATTTACAGAGCGCACCATGAATTCCCACTTCTTTTAATTTGATCACTAACCTTTCATGTGGTAACTTATGAAAAGCCTTCTATAAATTAAAATGATAATGCCATTTGCAACTCACTGATCACATATTTTTGTTGCTTCCTCATAGAATTCCAGCATATTAGTGCAACATGACCTTCCTCATCTGAACCCATGTTGAGAATTTGCTAATACTTCTGGTTCTACACATGTGCTGCTCGATATTCTTGTTAATACTTGCTTTGATTAATTTATCTGTGATGCACATTAAGCTTACCCTCCTATAGCTACTTAAACCAGCCCAATCATCATTTTTATACAACAGCATATTTGCTAACCTCCAGTCCTCAGGAATCTACCCAGTGTGTAGAAAGTTTGGAAAACTATGTGCCAAGGAGTTATATATGCACTCACTAACTTTCTTAAGCACCAGAAGATAAATGTTATATGTTCCTGGTGATTTATTAAATTGTAGCTTATTTAAACCAAGCAGTACATCTACCACTTTTAGGGAGTTCTCAACCTCTTCACACAGTAATCAGTGAAAGGTGTAGGAAATTGTGTATTTTGATTTTATACTGGCTGTTTTGATTGCCCTTTGCACATTTGTTGTCTTCATTTTCTCAAAAGGCACAATGATGCACTACACAAAATATAGTAAATCATCTTATAGCAGTCACTGATGTATGAGGCTTGTGATGACAGCATTGTTACTTATGTTTTAGAGATAAATATGTGCTTCGATTTTAAATAGAATTTTTAAGTTTATCAGAGACTGACAGCATCTAGAGTCTATTGATTTTCTGAGGTTAACTAAATATTCATTCATTAACCGTGAGGTACAGAATATCAAGAACAGTCAACATATCGGCAATATAAATATGTAAAACCCTCGTATATCTTGTTTTTATATCATATAAATGACAAAGCTTAAACATCCAAAATCTTTAGTTAAAATGCTGCATTTTATTAGTCCTACTATTCTGATTTCAATTGCCCACCTAATGCTTGCTGGAAATTAGAAAGGTATTAGTTAATCTAATAAAGAAGAAATCTAAACAATCTCAAAATACTAATTTTATTAGTTCCACAGAGTATATAGAACTGTCTAAATTATAATAACTTGAAAGCATCATATAGTTCCTGCAACTTTTTCATTAATACAATAATACTGTAAACCTTCATTTCAACTCATCCCATAGGGGCTCAATCGAACTGAGTTCTGAGGGCTGCAATGTGTGGTCTGAAACTCGACTATACACCTTATAAAAATTAATTAGAAGTTATTGTGGACTTGTCAGTGATGAATAAGATGGTGTACAAAAGTGACTAATAGGCTAGCTGGTTAATGGATTATATAGCATACTGTGTTGAGTAAAAAGGGAGGCTACACTTAAGTTATAAAGTGTACTAGTAAGTACATCAAGAACACTAGTCATAACAATGAACAATAATTTTTCATCTTCATTCCATAAAAAGGACAAACAAGTGCTAGAAAAAGTCCAGATAAAAGTTACAAGACTAAATGGGCTATGTGGTGTGACCTATGAAGAAAGATTAAAAGATTCTATTCTTTTTACTTAAAGATCAAGGGGTTGAAGGGATGGTGCAATTAAATTGATGCATATTTTGAGAATGCTAGATGCCAGCAAGAGTACTTTCTCATATAACGAACTAAGATGAAGTAAATAATAGCGGTACAGCAGGGAACCTTCAAATTATGACTTTTTTTTTTTTTTTTTTTTTTTTTAAGTTAGGGGAATGAAGATAGAGGCATTAGATTGGGCTGAAAGGCATAGTCTCATCAAAACATTTCTTATGTTCAAACTTTAAACAATCTGTAAAATGAGTTTCCACAGAATATTTTTTCTTAATGCCATAAAGCAGTGATATTTGCATAACTAAAACACTTCAGTATAAGACAAAATGACTTAAGTCAAACTGGAAAGTTTTTAAAAGATTTAATAATGGGAAAAATATTTCCAATGCTTTCATACTTCATAGTAATGCTAAAACAAATGGGACTGTGTAAAAAGTATGTTTACATAATAAAAGAAAAAATTATAAAAGACATGGACATGATAACAAAAGAGAAAAAATCATTTAAATCACACTGTATTACTTTACCCACCTCTCCTTCTCAACTGTTGGGACAGTTCCAGTGTTAGTAGAACCAGGAACAGCAGGAATTGGAGTACCTACTGTACGCAGGTTTTGTATAACAGAGGAAAGAAACTGTTGGCTGGCACTTTCATACAAGTCGAAGCAGATCTGATAGGCCATAAGCAGGTTGTCCTCTTTTACAAGCTTTTCTAGGATATCGCTTACAGCCTGGGGATCATCCAGGAAGATTAAACACTACAATGTAAATATAAAAAAAAGAAGAAAAGAATGAAGTCATGTTTCTGCCTGGATTTTTATACTTCAGTATTTCTGACTTCTGATTTCTGAAATGTATTCAATTTCTGAAGTCAACTACAGGTAAAATATTGCCAGTACTGCCACTTTTGTAGATAGACCTACCTCTTGATTTACAATCATCATCACTCAAATGACTGCAAAATGCTGACAGGCTAAATCACACTTTTTACTTTTTAGTGTTTCCACCTACAACCAACAACAAGCCTATTACCCACCAATGCAAAAAGACTGATTCCTTCAATAAACATGATCATTTATTTTTGTATATATACACCAACAACTCGTTGAGCCTGGGTGTCAATTATCTTTTACTAACCATTTCACATTGTATTGCTTTTTTATTTAAGCCTAGCTACTTTGTAAAGATCCTTGGGCTGTTTTACACTCTAAAAGTTACTGCAAAATAATTGACTGCTTGACTATAACACATGCAAAGAAAAAAAAAATAGAACCTTCTGTTTAAAGGAAGCAACAAGTATTTTTGTAAAACCATTACACTCAAGTAATGCTAATCCTTATATATAATTTGATACTACCCGTATGTATGGTGTTCGCAGCAATACCCCACATGTATGGTGTTCGCGGCAATACCTCGACTCAATACAAGTTAGAACCATGCAATGGGACCTCTGTAGTTAGAACATAACCTGGCAAACATGGACGCAGTATTGCATGATTGGCTAAGAATGTTCGAATGCTTCAGTGACGCCGCTGAACAGCCGAGTATAGTAAGTCAGTGTTGGTTCAAGCAGATAACAGTAAGTTCAGTTGGTTTTTGGAACATTGGTTTGGTGGGGCGTACTTTCCAGGACTAACATCGTCGACTGACTTAAACCCTTCGACAGCTCCGGAACCATAAGTAATTTAGAACGTATCGCCATTTGCTTCGTACGTCAAAATCTATGTTTGGGCAGTTCAGTGTTGGCATCCGTCCTTCTGAAATCTATTGGCAAACTGAGTAATGACGGCTGGGTATTAACAACGGTCATTGTTTAAATTTTAGCCGATCTCAGATCTAAAATGACCACGCCAACATAATTATTACTCCGACTCTGATTAGAGTCGTAAAATACGGTTTGTTTTGAAAATTTGTTTGCTGGAAAAAAATCAAATGAGGTACACCGAAGAGCTGAGTTCACGTCTCGTAGCCCCGTTTAAACAGGAAGCTCTTCATTATATCGGCTGAAAAGGTCTATTTTAAGCACAAATCAGTGCCATAATAACAAAGCCATTTCAAGGACTTAAAAAAACAATTCTTTGCAGAGAAAGTATGGATTTCACAAACGTAGAATTTGTAGCCTGATTCAATCGGGCTCCTAGTCGCTAGTCCTTATATAAAAACACTAACTTCAGTATTCTTTAAACTAGATTTCAGTGTTAGGAAAAACAGATGAGTATTACTATTGTCTGCACTGTTTGATGTTCTATGTCCAAAACACCAAACACCAGCATATATTTACATAAAGGTGTTTTTTTTTCTTCAAACAAATACGCTAAGTGGTACACAAAAAATGTAGCCCACACATCAAGGTGTACACACTAACATGACCTTTGTTATATACCCATCAGTTGTGGTATTCGCAACATCAACTCATAAGGACAACCTAGGATAAGGGGTCTTTGGTTTCAGTGTATTACTCACAAAACTACCAATACACCCTCTTCTAACCAATTGCTGAATTGTTATATTTTGCTGGAACACTCACAACAAAATATTTTTCCACAAATCATACAGCTCCACTAGTAAATACACTGTTCCAATTAATATTGTGACATATGTTCTGTATAGCATGAATACAGAAAGTAGAACAAAATTAAACCAAATGTGCATGGAGACTTCCGGTTAACTTAATCTAATTAAGTTTACTGCTGCTAAAACCAACATAGGCTTCAACGTCATTAATAAACAGATAGATTCACTCATTAGAAATTCCTCACTTAATAATTACGAAAAACTAAATCGAATACCAATGTATTAAGTACAAAAATAGAAGAGCTGCTGAAAAGAAATATGGCAAAATGAATTTAACTCTGTGTATTGAAACTAATTAACACTATCTTCCTAAGCTTTCCAAAACGCTGCTGTATTTTAAATGCAGGTGTAGATGATACAAATAAAAAACCTTTAAACATTACCTTCTAAACTAGAAAAGAAGATCGACAGACTGAATAAGTATTTGGTTACGATTTATAATTTCCAAAGAAATGGTTTTGGCACTATAAAAATGTAGAACAGTACCATATTCATAAGGATGATGCATCCAAAATAATTACACTGCAGAAAAGCATGCAGAGCAAACCTGGCAGACATTGATGAAGTCAGGCTTTTCCAGGTTCATGTAGAGTTTGACCAGTACTCTGAGAACTTCATTTCTGAACTGTTTATTCTGCATGAGGCACATGCACACCTTTAAGCTATACGCCAGCAAGCCACTGACATCATTCTGAAAAACATAAATAAAAGCAGGATAAAGTAAAAAATAAAAAAACTGCATGCTTGTTCATCTTTAAATAAATGGAAATACATTAAAAAAGACACTTCACTTTAATCAGATCACATAAAAGCAACTTGCAGGTGTACTAATGTCAACATCAAAAGTTACGTCTAACAAAATTCAAAATTCAAGTAGAGCTTTCACCCATCCCCACTGACTTTCCAAATATGTGCCTGCAAAGCAATTCTGGTTCTTTTGGAAAATATGAAAACCAAAGTCAGTGTTGAATTTAATTAGAGGGGGTTAGTATCACTCTTGTCATGTCAAGTAAGGGCAATGAGACCTTAACCTTGTAGTTAGTTACCAATAATAATAATAATACCCTATTTTTAAAATGACAACCATGCCATCAAACGATACACAAATTGCTAGCAAGAAGAGTACTTACGGATTCCAATATTGTTTTCTCAAAAATGTCCAGCCTTCGTGTCTCTAATGCAATCCCAATACCTTGCTTATACTTGTGATCCCCAAGACAACGCTGGAACATTTTGTTGACAATGCCCTCAAGACGGGGGTCAATGCTTTTTTTTTCCTTCTCTGGAAGCTCTGCATTCTCCACCCTAAGTTTTGTGTAATGGTCAATGCATTTTGCTAAAAAAAATTAGCAGGGAAAATAGTATTAGTGTTTCAAATCACTTTAAAACAGGTTCTGCCAGACAGAGTAATTTTATCAGCTTACCAATGATTGTTTCAACATATTCAGAATCATCTGTAACATTAAAAAGATCCCCAGCTCCAAGTGCATAATTTAGAGACTCTTCAAAAGCACCCAGGTGGTAGAATACCTTGGAGGCGACCAGTGCTGCAAACTCACGACTGTGGAAGGCTTCATCTTCATAGAGGACCTCACTACAAATAAAAAAAAATAAAAAAATAATGATAATAATTACACAAATCTATTACGTTACTGGGACACCAAATATAATAAACAATTTCAGGAGTGCTCATCAAAACAAAAATATCATATTTACATAACCCACAACACTAAGGGTGGACTGCAGATGATAAACATTCGCTGTAATACACTAATGTACAGTCATTTGCAGTTATTAGGACCTCAATATATTGTAATTTTGTCATGAATTTCAAATAACTGCTGCAGAATAATGCACTTATTTGCTTAATACTGTTCTGGGCAAAGCTTATGATTTGACTAATTTGCACTTTTAAAAATGTAATTATCTCACCTTCATTAGAAGTTATATAGTTTCCTATTTATGTTGCCTCCTGCATAATGTTGGCTACAAGCAAGACAAATTGTAAGATCACTAAAAATAACATGGGGGTGTTAGGAGTTAGGAAATGTAACTATCATTTTGAGAAAGATATATAAAACCTAAATGAGTTGTTGCAAAAGTTCAGGTAGCTCATCAGTGGGTGGGGGAGTACAAAAATGTACAGTGGGAGCCACGTCAAACTGCCTGGAGCATGACAGGTCCATGACAGGACCATGCACGATCCGGGCACGGAATGTGATCCCCCGCGATGACGCAGTTAATGATGCCCCGCTCCATAAACGCCTCCATGCGCTTTCTAAAAAGATGGTTGCAATGCTGTATAATCCCGCCAGATGGAGCATTGACTGCTTCAGTTAACTGCAGTGTCCAGGAAGCCCTATACCGTATCTATACTAATAAAAGGCAAAGGACGGACTGACTGACTGACTGACTGACCACTAATTCTCCAACTTCCCGTGTAGATAGAAGGCTGAAATTTGGCAGGCTCATTCCTTACAGCTTCCTTACAAAAGTTGGGCAGGTTTCATTTCGAAATTCTACGTGTAATGGTCATAACTGGAAGGTATTTTTCTCCATTTACTGTAATGGAGTTGAGCTTGACCGCCGTGGGGGCGGAGTTTCGTGTGACATCATTACGGCGCCCACGTAATCACGTGAACTGACTGTCAACGCACTATGTAGAAAACCAGGAAGAGCTCCAAAATACGCTGAAGAAAACATGCATTATATAATTGAGAAGGCAGCGAAACAATAAGAAGCGAGCGATTGACATACTACCATATTCATCAGTACAGCTACTTCGGAAACAAAGCGAGGTATAAACCTAAACTTTAAATTAACTTAATAGACAGGCTGCCGCTGGTGCTTTTCGTGCCCACGGGTAATGCGGGATACAAGTTTAATGAGAGGACGCAGGATATAAACGAGAGTTTTGATCACTTTGTAACTAAGTTAAAATTGCAGGTGAAGGGGTGTGCTTATGCAAATTCCGAGAGACTGTGTTTGTTGGGGATTGACAGTTAAGGCGGGTGGGGGAGTCACGTCATCATCTCCCCTCCCATTTACCTCATTTCGCTCTGAGCTGAGCTCCGCGACTAACGCCGTCTTCCGAAGCAACTTCGTCACACTGCCACCAAATACAGAGAAATCCACAAGTTAAAACACACGCTGTCTCTAGACTTTCTCCACACTGAATCCTCCAGGCACTACTTACAAAAGGTTACATTGACAATCGTGTTACGTTATTTTTAAAATGTTTAATTTTCTTAGCACAAGCACAGCTGAGAAGCTTCGATGCATGTGCTCCATAACGCGTTAAAAAATAATG
>JANRMT010062813.1:101423673-101446893 GCA_026402145.1 Polypterus bichir lapradei | reverse complement strand
TAGTTTCGTTTTTCCAGGTAAAAGATGATTTTCTACTCCAGACTGTGCGATATCTTCTTCTTCTTTCTTACTATATAAAAGCGGTCGGGATTGTCCTTCCGTCCCGTGAGTGGAAAGTGTAGCGGTATTCCGCTTATCACAGACTTACTACTTGCAGCTTGCGGTCCGAAGCGACATGATGTGAGCAGAGTTCTGGTGCTCCCATCGTTCCCTTGCTTTTGTGCGCGATGCACTGGAAAAATAGACAAAATTATGTTTCTGGAAATAATTAACGTTGATGGAGTACAAATGTCTCACCGCGTAGTAAATATCAGGGGGGTTCAAAAGGGCGACCTCAATATAGAAAAAAAGCTTAAATTTCATCACAAAAATAACAGAAACGACGAGTATTAAAGTAATACCGGTCAAATGCAATATAACCAAATTAATGAGTTTGTATAAAATATCAAATTGATCTACATATTGAATTGCCTTAAGAAGTGGTCAACTTAAAAGTCGGTCGCCTTAAAAGGCGGGTCAGCCTAGTTTTTGCATAATTGGTGAGCAGATTACAATTTCATTTATAAAAGTAACTTTTCAAGTTATCACATTTGAAGCCACATAAAATAATGATTTGCTTCAAGTGCAGTTTTAGACATGGTTACAAGCATCAGATTACATGCTCTTTCGGCACATGGTATTCTAGCTCTGGAGCAAATAACACTTAACATCCATATAAGCTTCCCAAAATGATTACTTCGCTTGTCATACCATACCATATTTATTTGTTGAGCGCTTAAAAACACAGCATTACAACTGACCAAAGCGCTGTACAGTTAAAACAAGCCGGACTAAAAGCAAAATATTAAAAACAAACATTAAGAGAGAATTAAAAAGAGATACTAAAAACAGGTCAGGGGACCCAATAAAATAGAGAAATAGCAAAAAGCAAGTGGAAATGAGACAGGTTAAGAATTAAAAGCCAATGTGAAGAAGTGCGTTTTTAGGCGTGATTTGAATGTGGCGACTGAAGCGGCATGCCTAACCACTAAGGGTAGGGAGTTCCAGAGCCTGGGTGCACAGACGGAGAAAGCCCTTTTTACCACGAGCTTTAAAACATGCCTTGGGAACGGTTAGGAGCAACTGATCTGCGGATCTAAGAACACGAAGAGGATTGTGACGATGGAGCAAGACACTCAAATAGGCGGGGGCTAGACCATTTAATGCCTTATAGGTTTGGAGGAGTATCTTAAAATCGATTCTGAATCTAACCGGCAGCCAGTGTAGGGTTTTTAAAATCGGTGTAATGGTGTTGGCTTCTGCTGCTTCCAGTTAGAAGCCTTGCAGCCGCATTTTGAGACAGTTGGAGTCTAGAAAGAGTGGCTTTACTGATACCATATAGGCAGGAATTAGAGTAATCGAGCCGGGACGTAATAAATGCATGGATTACTGATTCCAGGAGGTGGTTAGACAGAATAGGCTTGAGTTTGGCGATTCGCCTGAGATGGAAAAAGCAGGATTTTACTGTGCTGTTGACTTGAGCATCCATTTTCAGGACCGTATCCATTTTGATTCCAAGATTGGAGACAGACGAAGTTACTGGAATGGGAAGAGAGTCGAGGCCAAGGGGTGGGGTCTGTTTGCAGTTGGGACTAAAAACAATGACCTCGGTTTTTGAATCGTTCAGGTGAAGGAAGTTTACAGCCAGCCAGTCCTTAATGTCAGATAGGCAGTCGAGGAGAGGTTTGGTGGAGTCAGTTGGCTTGAGGGAGAAATAAATTTGGCAGTCGTCAGCATATAGGTGATATGAAATTGCATGTTTTCTAAAAATTGCACCTAAAGGCAGGATGTAGATTGAAAAAAGTAGTGGCCCTAAAATGGAACCTTGGGGGACCCCACATGGGAGTGGGACTGATTCAGATGAAAAATCGTCTAGCATGACTCTGAGAGTCCTGTTGCAGAAATATGACCTGAACCAGTCGAGGGCTAAGCCAGATACACCAGCCCAGGATTCGTGATGTCGTGGTCGATTGTGTCGAAGGCAGCAGATAAGTCGAGAAGAACCATAAGGAGTCCTGAGTCCAATGCCAAAAGGACATCATTTAGGACATGTAAATGCGCGGTTTCTGTGCTGTGTTGGGGCCTAAAGCCTGACTGAAAAAGGTCCATTACCTGAGTTAATTGCTCATAAAACTGTCAAATGAATAGTTGTTTCTGCTTGTGTATTAAAGAAGCCTTCAAGTAGATATGTTTATGAAAAAAAGTCCTGTAGTTTTTCTTTTTTTTGTACAGTGTTTGTATGTGAATTTCCCCTTGGGATTAATAAAGTATCTATCTATCTATATTACATGGTCGTTATTGGCCCTTTATAATGAGTAAGAAAACCCATGAAGTAAGAATTGCTGAATGTGTTGCAATTTACAAAGTTATATATTCAAGTCAAGAAAATGCAAAATTAAGAAGTGTACACTTCTCAAAACATCTTATGCTTAGGAAAAACATAATACTTAAATGCATCAGCAATATTGGTGCAATATGCATCGCTAATCAGTCATCTTTCCTGCCCACATATCAATAACATTATCGGTTTAAAAAAATCTGTATCTATCAGGCCTTACTTATTAAGTGTGACAATTTAATTCCCAGAATGGCTGTATAGTATATAGTGCATATAGCTTCTCATAAATTTGTATAAATTTCTATAAATTTGTTTCTGATTAGGAAAATACCACAAGGAACAAAGATCCAGGATACCCATTTACCATAAAAAGCATCTACACAGGGTGGTAAGGGAATGATGTGCAGCTTTGTTATTTTGAGATGCAGGAGCTAGTTTTGGTGTCTCACAGATTACTGCAACTCAGTACCCATACTGGTATTTGGCAATGTTATTACGTTGATTCATTCCAAGTTTATTTAAAATTTCTAGAAATCACAATATTGTATTAGCACAAAACTCTAAAATTGTATCTGCTTCATCATAAAATGAATCTGAATAAATGTCTACAAACAGAAAACTATAAGTTACAAATTATATTTACTCACTCAAAGATGCCATTCTCAGTTGTTCTATTTTCCACCATCTTCTGAATAAAAAAAAACAACTCGGCATGCGTTATAGAAACTTTCATCGTGGCATGGCTATAGTGCCTATTTTGCCTTTTCTTATCATGCATGCAAACAACATGCCATAAAAAGGGCTTAACACTGAGTGTTGATTGGTATTGCAAGATTGCAATGTACAAGTATAATTACATTGGTTTTTAAAAAAAATGTAATGTACTGCTTTGATATATAGTGTGATCAATTTATTTCAGATTTATTGTCTTGTGTACACAGTACAATTACATTCCTATTTGCATGCAAGCAGTGCTTGAAGCTGAAAGAAATTACTGGCAATATTTTGTTTAGTCAGTCTCTTGTTCCTCCTTCCAATTTTTTATTACTTTTACACAACACTTCTCCTTGGAGCATGTGAGTATTAATATATAATATCAAAGAGAGGTCCTCTTGAATATAATCTCTTGAGCTCAGTGATACATTAACATTTGATCAAAGGTTGGGGGTACCCTTTAAGATTCAAGCATCGCTGGTACAGGCCCACTTCAAAGCACTGCCACACTTTTACTTTCCTGGTCCAGTGCCCAAATCTCGCTGTGTAGGTTATGTAAAATAAAACATCACAAGGACAGGCTCCAGTTTCCCCACAATCCTACCCTTGATAAGTGGGAAAGAAAAACGGATAGTGAATGAAAATTATTGTAACATTGCTGAAAAGTTGCATTAGTCTGGTGAACAGTCAGCCACATTATGGACTGACATTCCAAAATTTGAATGAGCAGCTTCAGGGGACCATTTAAAAGGAGTAAATCTGCCAAATACACAAAAGAATTCCAACTTGTATGGCCACAGTGAGTGAACGTTTTAAGGATAGTGAGCTACCTAAAAGATGTAAAGGATGAAAAACCATGGGCACTCAGATTCAGCAAGCACCACAGCAGCATAGTGCCTCAAAAAACCTGTGTTCTTCACATTCAAACTTTTGTGCATGACACACTGATCAGGATGCCTTCCCTCAGCTCCAGCGCACTCCTGCTATACATAGAATAGCACAGGAATCTCATACACCTCCTGCTATGAAGTACCTGACAACTTTCTTGTGAGGTGCACAAGATTAAAAATATCATCAACCATCAGTTCTGCCCTAGTTTGTAGTACACTAGAGCTGTTAATTTAATTATGCAGTGCTTGCAAATTGCACACGCAATGTTAAAATCTTCAGTTAACATTATAAAAACAAAAATGAACCAAAAAGCTTGGCTTAAACTTCAAAAAACTATTTGTGAATCTCTACAGCAGAGTCAACTAAAATTTGTTGTGAGTGCATTAATAAAATGCAGTTTTGTTTTTTTTTTGTTTTTTTAAATCCATCACAAAGCTTACAACTGCAAAAATTTCCAGAATCAGTCAATAGTACAGGAGCAGGGTATAGTTATCAAATATGCCTACAAGTCTAATTAATCAGTTGACAGAATCTGCATTTCTGGCATTTATTCTACAATCACACAGGTTCCCCGTCAGTAGACTGTTAATCACAGGCATTACATTGAACGGTTGAGGTGTTTATAAGAAAGTATCTGTGGGGAAAAAAAAAACTCCTGGAGATGTGGCAAATACAAGCACTGTGTCGTTATTCAAACAGTTTTTGACCAAAAACAATATGGATGTTGCCTCCCACCTCATGAATTTGCTGGATCTTGCTCCCTATGACTTCTTTTTGTTCACAAAATTAAAAGTGAGGCTGCAGTTAAGACTATTTGCTACCACAGAAGAAATCCAGGTAAAAATGCAGGAGGCATCGTAACAAAAGATTAGCAGAGGAAAATGCTAAAGGAATGGAAGTAGTGTTGAGACAACAGTACTGCATAGCAAATAAGAGTATTTTGAAGGTGATTGGAAGGTAACTGCCATTAGTTGTATAATAAAGGATTTTTTTTTAACAATTCTGGAAAAGAATTCTCACATCTACTCAAGGCACAGAAAAAAAAAAAACCTAGATAGATTTTCTTAATATACGGATGATATATCACAATGTAAAATATTTCAATACTGATTTTTCCCTCTGTTCCAGTGGTGGACCTATATTTTTTGTGCCCTGAACCTTGAACTGTTATGGGGTCCCATCACAACCAGCAACGAGGTCATGGTTCACTATTAACTTCTTCAATGGAGTTGTTCCATGACATATCACCACAAATTTTATCTTTTTGATACATTGATAAACTTTTAATTTGTAACTATTATTTTGCATAGAATTACACTATATGATATATTATTAAAAAAAACTTATACAGTAGACTCCCAAAATGTTTAAGCAATGTGGACTAAAGTTTAAGCATCATTAGTTTCATGGTACATCTGCCCCTGCTCATCTCTACTGATTACTTTACAGTAGTACACTTCAGCTTAAGGACACAAAGATGTGCCTCTTGTCTTGCAAGCTAATGCCTGAAATCATGTGTTCAGCTGGATGCATTTATTTATTGATCTCATGTCAGTCTAGCCTTGCCATCTGTGAAGTACTACTGGCTGAATCTACAGCTCTGTTTCTGGTGCTATGGAAAGACTTTTCACAATTCAGTAAAACAAATACAAAAATGCAAAGACTCTAATGCCGGAGAAATACTAAAGATTGCTATGACAGAATGGCCTACTGATGGAACATAGGCTGTTATAACAAGCAGAGTGCAATCTGACTAGTTTCAAAGGCAGGCAGGCATGCTACTTAAATACAAGATGCAATTCATAAAAATTAATTTCCTTAAGTCGATTATGGCCAGCACTGAAGTACTGCCACAGGAAGTTCAATGTGTAGATTGGTATGGAGGAATGTATTCTTTAATACATGCAATTTAAGTATTTAATCTTTGTACTAAAACAAAAACATTAAGAATTCTATTTATTGGCAGCTGACTCAATTCATTACATTTTATAACTCATTTATTCAGGAAGGCATTTAATCCACCCTAACATTCTGACCATTCTTTGAGTTTACCCTCTCTGTCTAGGTGCTTAGGATGCGTTTGTTTCAGAAATCATGTTAGTTGTTCAGGGTTTTCTTGTAGTATTCCATAAACTTTGTATCTGTACTGTGGTTATCGTCTGGCTGTCTGGTTAATTATTCAAATTCAAACCTTCATGTCTCCTGCATTTGTGGTTATTTAGTGTTTTGGCGCATACTATTTGTTTCTAATGTTGTATGTGCTCTGTTGCTCATTTCGAATTTCTATGATGCGATTTGTGCAAGGGAAAGGGGCAACATAAATAAAACGTTTTGTTATTATTCACCCGGAGGTTTTAATGAGATTGGTCAAAACCATGCAAACTTTGTACAAAATTTCGAAATTATACGTTAACAAATTGTTCAGAGTGCTTAATTTTACTGGAAAGACGGTTTTATAGGAAATCACAATGTGAGCAATTATTACAAGAAACTGTAAAGCAAATAAAATATAAAGAAACTGACTACAAGTCCGATTTATAGCAAAATACCTAGAGCCCATGCAGGCACTAACAAGACATATAGGAAATTTGACATCTTAAGAGAAAAAATGTAAAGTTTCCCCTTCTACCATTCTCCAAACACAACGGATCTTATTCTAACCTTAGTACAAGAAAGTTAAAGGCCTACAGAGATTTCCAAACAATTATGACATGCTATAAAGAATAAACAATCTCGAAAAGCACACTACATTCTACTCTGGAAATCTGTCAATGGGAATTGCCTGTAACTCGTTATCACGTGGATGCGGAAATGTATGAATGTAAAGAAGATGCCGATTTCTTCGCGTAATAAAAGAACCCGCCAAGTCATTGGATATGCTTGGCCCTTCATATATAATTATATATATGTTCATATTTTAAAAAGTATTTCTACATTTGTATACAAAAGTCTTAAAGAAACTTTAGGTAACCCACTGCAAGTCGTTGTGACTCAGCTAAATCCACTAACACGCGCAAATTGGGCAACCGCTCTGCTCACCTGCTGAGGTTATCATGTTTGGCTTCTGTTTTTGAGTTCCAATCTTTTTCCTCGATAATGCCGATATCCTCTTTAAGTAAACAAAAATGACAAAATAAAGGGAGCAAGTTGTTTAAAATGAGGGTTCTGCACCCTTAGCTCTTCGCTATATTGCCTCCTAAGGCTAGTGAAACAATTTTGATTCACAAAGAAAACTTACTCTGAAAACCTCCTCCGAGAACCCACTAGGGTGTCTCAAATCAATCCTCAACCAACTAGATCGGGAAAAGGGGACTTTGAAAAGACGGGATATAAAATAAATACAGAAGAAAACGTATAGTTAGAAATATGTGATTTAAGGAGGCGAACGACTAATAAAAAAATGTTGATTTATAAAATGGCGTTGTTTTTGATCAGGCAGAAAATGAAGCGCCACAGCACTACACGTCACCGCATTGTAGACCCGCAGTTACAGACCCGGAAGTGACGTCTCTGTCGTTTCAGGACTGACATCGTAAATTTACGTTTGGAAGGTCTCGGCAAAGCCCTGAAAAAACGTCGGGTAAAGGACCCGTTCAGAAATTAAGCGATAAAAATGAGAAGGAAAAAAGTACATCAAACCAATAAGCATCATTGTGAAGTTCAGAGGGTTTCTGCCATCACGTCGTGTCATACATCAAACTAAACAATACGGATCGTTTCTGTGAAATACACCATTAACATTTACGTTGTGTTCGGGTCTGTGGGAACCATTTAACATGTCGACAAAATTAAAATCAACAAGATCTGTGTTAATTGAAAATAGTTTTTCGTTTACTTTCATGAAACGAAATATACAATATAATTACAATGTTTGCACCATGTTAGAGTTTAGTAAAACGTTAATAATAAAAGTGATTACGTTTTTTAAAATGTACTATGCATGTGTGCAATATTGTTCTAAACCAATTTAGAATAAATATTTAAGCCAATCTAATATTTTTAAACATATATGTGAAGAAAACGGCCATACATAATCTATAGGGCGGTCCAGATCTAATTATGCAATTTTCATTACGCTATAACGTATTAAGTTTATTACATTGAAAATCACCCGAAAAATCCCGGATCATCGAGAAGTGTGCGAACTGACGACTTAAAGAATTGTCTTTGCGCCGAACTGGAATCGTCCCCGCATAAATCGAAGTCATCCATACGATCGGGATCTGCATAATTAGATCTGGACCACCCTGTACACTGAATTATGCTATATATTAATTGCCTTATATAGAACTGCTCTAGTTTTTGTCACTTATTATTATAAACGATGGGCCATCAAAAGAAAAAATATAAAAATACTAATAAGAACACAATTTATTTATATAGCACCTTTCCTATGCCCAAAATTCAGAAAGAACAACAGGACCTATATAACTTTGGCAACAAATAATATCCTCACTAAATAAAGATAAATACAGGATATACAAAACATTCAAACAGAATAAAATACAATAATTCAGACTAAAATACAACATATACTACAAAAAATCTTGAACAAATAGCATAAATTGTGATAAAAATGCAAACCCTGAGCACCTGGACAGATAAAGGGGGTAAACTGAAAGAAGGGGCACAATGTCAGGTCTGTTTAATGTCTTCCTAAACAAATGAGTTAAAAACAAATGAACGGAGTCAACTGATCTCATTAATTTTGTGAGGTCATTCCACAGGCTTGGCGCTAAACTGCTGAAGGCCCTGCTACCACCCATCAGAGTGCAGGTTAGTGAGGGGCACAGAATGAGAGGACCTTAGTGGGCAGGTTAATAACAGATTTTGATGTTCAATCCTGTAAGACACAGGGAGCAGTGAAGGTGCAGCAGGATGGCTGTGATGTGCTCGCTGTTGCCAGTCTGTGTCAGGACTGTTGCAGTTGAGTTTTGAATCAGCTGGAGCTGTGATATAAGATTATATTATTATAAAATTAACTTAATTATTATATTATAAATTAAGGCACGAGGGTTGCCCTGGACATGACATAAGCTACATAGTGTCTGACAATGGGTCCAAGGATTTCATCCCAATACCTAATGGCAGTCAAGGTGCCATTGTCTATCCTGTAGAGGTCTGTGCACCCCTCTGTGTATATGCCTCCCCAGACTGACCATCACTGACCCCGCACCAAACCGGTCATGCTGAATGATGTTACAGGCAGTATAACGTTCACTACGGCTTCTCCAGACCTTTTTACGTCTGTCACATGTACTCAGGGTGAACTTGCTCTCATCTGTGAAAAGCACAGGGCGCCAGTGGTGGACCTGCCAATTCTGGTATTCTATGGCAAATGCCAATCAAGCTCCATGGGGCCCACTAGAGAACTTCGGGCCCTCAGGCCACCCTCATGAAGTCTGTTTCTTTTTGTCAGAGGTCAGAGACATTCACACCAGTGGCCTACCTGCTGGAGGTAATTTTGTAGGGCTCTGCCAGTGCTCATTCCGTTTCTCCGGTCCTCCTGATAGGATAAGGACCTTCTCTGGCCCTGTCCAGCTCTCCTAGAGTAACTGCCTGTCTCCTGGAATTTCCTCAGTGCCCTTGAGACTGTGCTGGGAGACACCGCAAACCTGTTAATGCCACATATTGATGTAACGCCCTGGAGAAGTTGGACTACCTGTGCCACCTCTGTAGTGTCCAGGTATCGCCTCTGGCTGCGGTCAGTAGTGACACTGACCGTAGCCAAATGCAAAACGAGTGACAAAACAGATGAGGATGGAAAAATGTCAGTGGCCTCCCTCCAGCTGTTAAACCATTCATTACTGTTTTGGGGGTCATCTCATTGTTGCCCCTCTAGTGCACCAAAGCAGCTGAAACTGATAACAGCCCCTCTGCTACTTCACTGACCTGATCAATAGCCCAGAAGTTTAATTGACTTGATGCTATACTCGGATTAAAAAGGTTTCCTTTAATTTTTTTGAGCAGTGTATTTTAATGTAATATTGCGGTTTTATAAGTCACTACACACATAACTGAAATACACTCAATGATAGTTTTGGATAGCCCCAAACTTCAGGACTTTTTTTTTTTTTTAAATCAGATGGTCACTTTATTTTAACAAGCAATGTAAATAACCTGTTAACTGTTTACCCTCAGATCACATTCTATTTATGAATTTCCCCTTGGGATTAATAAAGTATCTATCTATCTATTTGTTTATCAAGCAGAACTGAATATTTTCATTTTCTATACAATACTGTAATAACTGTATAGTTCAGCAGGCTAAAATAACACAGTGAGACACACAAACACTCACTATGCATACATACTACAGGTGCTTTCATTGGTTTTCCTGTGGATTGGACTGTTGAATCGATACAATGGTTGTACAAGCTGGGGTCTTTGACACATGTTGTCCCAGTAGAATGTCAGGTGTCACCAATGATTTATCTTGCTCCTCAAGAAGGCTCTGTCTCCTTCTCCCTGTTCCAGTCTCTGTTTAAGGTTGTCGAGATGACTAAAGTATTTTTTTCTGAGATGTTCAATATGTTGAAAAAATTGCCTGTGGCCAGCATCCAGCTTAATGTTTTGTCTAAATTCTCCACTCCTCTTTTTGTAGCATTATAGTCCATTATCATTTCTGGCAATGGAATCTCCTATCCCTCTGCAGGTCACATTGTGCACCAAGGATGTGTCATTTGTTTAGACAAACTTCAATGTTTTCACTGGCTTATTCTCTGTGGCCAGCAGTTGAGATGGGAGCTCTGGATTATTTTTTCTTATTGTGCTAAGCATTGTTACCTTCCTCTTGAGGAACTACTGTCCCAGTTTGTGTAAAAGTTATTGCATATGGTGTTGTGGCCATGCAGCTTATGTCATGTCCAGGGCAACCTTCATGCCTTAATTTCTCACAGGATTTTTTCCATCGGACTTCCCTTTATTAATGAAATGACATCCTCTGCTCTTCTGTATCTCTATGCTTCCCCTTGAGCATGTTATTCATAGCTTTGGACTGGCTTATCTTTTTATGCAGATAATGCTTAGATCTATTTCAGTGTTAAAAGCGACACTTCATCACAGCTTTTTCAGCTCACAACTTGCCTCAGTGAAATTAAATTAAAATTAAAACCTGAACAGAGCAAAACTGTTTAAAATTAATTTGCAACATAACTGAACTCCTGCAAAGTGGCACTAAAGTGTAACCTATGAAAACAAGCTCCTCTTCAACCATTCTGGGTGATGATCTAATCAGACCTTCTTTTACTGCAAAGAATCTTGGTGTCACTTTGATTCCTCCTTTTCTTATTTCACCCATGTAAGCCACATTTAGAAACTTCTATCTGTGTCACATTTCTTATGCTTGCTCATTCCTCTCCTTTTCTGATGCTGGGAATCTTGTCCCTGCTTTTATCACATCCCGCATTGATTATTGTAAGTCACTACTGGCAGGTGCCATTTCTAATCTTATATTACAGCTTCAGCTGATTCAAAACTCAACTGCAACAGCCCTGACACGGACCAGCAGCAGTGAGCACATCACAGCCATCCTGCTGCACCTTCATTGCTCCCTGTGTCTTACAAGATTGAATATCAAATTCTGTTATTAAACTGCCCACGAAGGGCCTCTGATTCTGTGCCACACACTAACCTGCACTCTGTGGGTGACAGCAGGACCTTCATCTTTATAGTGCCCAGCATATGGAATGACCTCCCAAAATTAATGACACCAGCTGACTCTATTCATTTGTTTTTAACTCATTTGTTTAGGAAGACATTAAACAGACCTGACATTCTGCCCCTTCTTTCAGTTTACCATCTCTGTCTGTTCAGGTACTCGGTTTGAATTTTTGTCACAATTTATGTTATTTGTTCAAGAATTTTTTGTAGTATTATATGTTGTATTTTGGTCTGCATTATTGTCTTTTATTCTATTTGAATTTTTTGTAAATTCTGTATTTATCTTGGGCAGCACGGTGATGCAGAGGGTAGCGCTGCTTCCTCAGTTAGGAGACCCGGGTTCACTTCCTGAGTCCTCCCTAAGTGGAGTTTGTATGCATGGGTTTCCTCCAGATACTCTGGTTTCCTCCCACAGTCCAAAGACATGCAGGTTAGGTGCCTTGGCGATTCTAAATTGTGCTGTGAGTGTGTGTTTGTGGCGCCCTGCCCGGGGTTTGTTTCCTGCCTTGCGCCCTGTGTTGGCCGGGACTGGCTGCAGCAGACCCCCATGACCCTGTAGTTAGGATATAGTGGGTGGATAATGGATGGATGGATGTATTTATCTTTATTTAGTGAAAATATTATTTGTAGCCAATGTTATATAGGTCCTATTGTTCTTTCTGAATTTTGGGCATAGGAAGAGTGCTATATAAATAAATTGTGTTATTAGTATTTTTATTTTTTTTCTTTTGATGGCCCATCGTTTATAAGTGTCAAAAACTTGAGTAGTTCTATATAATGCAAGTAATATATAGCATAATTCAGTGTAGAATATGTATTGCCATTTTCTTCTCATACATGTTTAAAAATATTAGATTGGCTTAAATGTTAATTCTAAATTGGTTTAGAACAATATTGCACACATGCAAAGTACATTTTAAAAAACATAATCACTTTTATTATTAACATTTTACTAAACTCTAATGTGGTGTAAACATTACAATTATATTGTATAATTCGTTTCATGAATGTAAACGAAAAACTATTTTCAATTAACACAGATCTTGATGATTTTAATTTCGACATGTTAAATGGTTCCCACAGACCCGAACACAACATATATGTTAATATTTCACAGAAACGATCCGTATTGTTTAGTTTGATGTATGACACGACGTGATGGCAGAAACCCTCTGAACTTCACAACGATGCGTATTATTTGGTTTGATGTACTTTTTTCCTTCTAATTTTTATCGCTTAATTTCTGAACGGGTTCTTCACCCAACGTTTCTTTCCGAGCTTTGCCGAGACCTGCCGAAACCTTCCAAACGTAATTTTACGAAATCAGTCCTGAAACAACAGAGACGTCACTTCAGGGTCTGTAACTGCAGTCCTCCTGGGATGACTTTGCAGATTCTTGGACTAAATGAATAAAGTTCTCAAACAGTTATCCATCTATTCCCCAGACACACTCTCCTAACAGCACTGTACATGAAGCAGGAACCAGTGCTGGATGGGAAATCCATTGAATGCATGGCACAACTACTTGTCCAGGTTAGAAATGATAAACTAACCTACTATGGGTATACTTTGGAAATAGTTGGAATCTATATGAGCATAAAGAGAAAATACTAGCCCCCATGCCACTAAAGCTGTAACATACACTGTATAATCACATCAGTGGCTAAATTTTTAATGGATTATATGCATTTGAAAATAACTTTCTTAACCCTGCTTAATCCAATTCAGATTCATATGCTTTCCCAGCAACATTAAGGACAAGACAAGAACTACAGCCGAACGAGGTATCAATCTCTTTGCAGGGGCCATGTATGTACAGCCACACACACAGGATTACATTAGTGCTGTAGCAATTACCGTAACATGCACTACCCTGGGGTGGTGCAAACTTCACACTACACATTTAAAGTAACTATGTGCAGAATTCAAACAGAGGATGCCAAATCAGTGAGGTAGCATCTGTAACTAATCTTGGAAAGATGTGCAGCAGGTTAGGGTGATAAAAGATAAAGATGGAAATATACTCACAAGCAAGGGGAGTGTGTTGAGCAGATGGAAAGAGTACTTTGAGAGGCTGATGAATGAAGAGAATGAGAGAGAGAGATAAAGTTGGATAATGTGGAGATAGTGAATCAGGAAGTGCAACAAATTAGCAAGCAGGAAGCAAGGACAGCTATGAAGAGGATGAAGAATGGAAAGGCCGTTGGTCCAGATGACATACCTGTGGAACCATGGAGATGCTAGGGGAGATGGCAGTAGAGTTTTTAACCAGATTGTTTAATGGAATTTTGGAAAGTGAAAGGATGACTGAGGAGTGGAGAAGAAGTGTACTGGTACCGATTTTTAAAAATAAGGGGGATATGCAGAATTGTAGTAACTAACTGGGGGTGACATTGCTGAGCCACAGCATGAAGTTATGGGAAAGAGTAGTGGAAGCTAGGTTGAGAAGGGAGGTGATGATTACCGAGCAGCAGTATGGTTTCATGCAAGGAAACAGCAACATAGATGCAGTGTTTGCTTGGAGGGTGTTGATGGAGAAGTTTAGAGAGGCCAGAAGGAGTTGCATTGCGTGTTTGCGTACCTAGAGAAAGCATATGACAGTGTGCCTGTAGGGGAGTTTTGGTATTCTATGAGGAAGTTGGGAGTGGCAGAGAAGTATGTAAGAGTTGTACAGGATATGTACAAGGGAAGTGTGACAGTGGCGAGGTCTGCGGAAGGAGTGACGGATGCATTCAATGTAGAGGTGGTATTACATCAGGGATTGGCTCTGACTCCTTTCTTATTTGTAATGGTGATGGATAGGTTCTCAGACGAGATTAGACAGGAGTCCCCATGGACTATGATATTTGCTGATGACACTGTGATCTGTAGCGAGAGTAGGGAGTTGGTTGAGGAGTCGCTTGAGAGGTGGAGATATGCTCCAGAGAGAAGAGGAATGAAGGTCAGTAGGAACAAGACAGAATACATGTGGAACTCCATTAGCGGCTGTGTTATTTTTTCTCTTATTTTTTATGATCCCGAAGTATCCTGTATTTACCCAACCCGAGGAGGTTCCATTACAGTATATGCAAGCATACTGTATATAAACATGAGCAGCATGAAAGGGGCTCAGAAAGAAACGGAAAAGAAAGCTAAAGTTCAAGGTATGGCCTTTCAGAGACTGACCTGGAACAGCCAGGTAAAAGCAGAGATTTCCCGGGACCTGGCGCAGCTGCATCATCTCCAGCCAAGAACGTTAAATGGGAGCAAATGTGCAAGTGATTCAGGTCACAATAGCTCTTCGATTCCAGAAGATTCATTGAAACTGAAAATGGCCTTTCCTTCCGCGTTGTCATCTACTCCTCGCCAGACATGAACATTGACTTTAACTAGGCTTGCCACTTCACCCGTGGAGCACGAAGACCGAAACGATCTGTCCGAACTAAAGGTTATGATCGCCGCAATGGCCACCGCTCAAGACATAAAGGAGCTCAAGAAAGATACAAAGAAAGAAATAAATGATATAAGAAAGGAAATAAACAATATAAGGAAAGAAATAAAGGACATACACAAGACAAATGAGAAGGTGCTGCAGGATATTAAAGACCAGGAGAAACGTGTAAATAATCACTTTGAGGCCGCCTTTAAAGGTATGCTAGAAAAAACTGAGGAACAAATTCAGGAAAATACATCTAAATTTGAGAATAAACTGAGAGTACTTGGCGCTCAGTTAGAAGACGTTAAGCAAACGTTCACAACTCAAATTGAAATAGCCGAACAACTGACATCTACTGCTGACGGAAAAGCAATGGCTGCAAATTCCAAATGCACTAGAAGATGGATGGAGAAGGAATAATATTAGAATCAAAGGACTTCCTGTGAATCTTGAAAGTCCAAACACAGTGAAATTCGTAGCTGAACTATTCTCTAAAATAATTGGAGAGGACTTCAAATCAGACAGAGATAGCAGCAGCTTACCACATACAGGGATCAAATACCTCTAAACCTAGGACTCTTATTGTGTGTTTCGAAAAATTACAATCTAAATTACATATAATGTTACTTCTCAGACAGAAACAAGAGATAAGAGATTATATTTGAAAATAACCACATTCATATTTCCCCTGATTTCTCACCCTCAACAACTATTAAAGATGCCACTTTTTACAACATTAAACAGCATTTACAGAAAGCCCAGATACAGATACAGATACAGCCTCTTGTATCCTGCCAAACTGAAAGTGGACAGTCAAGGCAAGCTCTACATTTTTACCTCTACAAAGGAAGCAGAAAAACATCTAAGAAAACTGATCCCAACACTTTTTTGAAATATGATTGTGAATCACATCCTGTCATGGCATGGCAAAGAAGATCTTACCAGCTGTTTGATCCGCTTGCAAAGATACTGGTACCGTAATTATACATCCTTTCCCTTCTCAGCCACTTTTTGCTTATGCTTTAATTACAATTATATGTGTATATGTATGTAGGTGTAATATTTATTTATTTTTAAAGGAGACTGTTTAACATCATAGCCTTGGTTTATTGTATTAGGGCTTACTATGCTTATCCAGGAGTACTTTTTAACATCATTCCCTGGCTTTACTATCTCAAGACTGTTTAAGATTATATTTTATGCTTATAGTATTTGGACTGTATTATCAATTGATATCTCAATTTTAATCCTCATACGCCACTGCTGAGGGGCTTGTTTTGTTTTGGACATGCTTTGTCTCTAAGTATGTCAGAGGACTGGGACTTCAGGAAATGGGGTCCAGCCTCACGTAGGGAGGCAAAATGGGGGGGGGAGGGGGGGGATTATGGGGGTAGAGAAAGTCAGCAAGCTATCTCTAATCTATCCTTTTAATCCTTATAATTATAAGTGCCAATTTAATAATAAGCTTCAGGGCAATAATTCCTGGGAAAATTGAAAATTAAGGTCAAAGCTGTCTTAATATCAGTTAAGACTACAAAATGACAACAAAAGTTCAGAAGCAATGTCTCCATGACCAAACAGTTAACTTTGTGAGCTAGAATGTTAAAGGCCTGAATCATGAATTAAAGAGAAAGAAAGTATTCTATCACCCAATAGATCTAAACACTAAAATAGTATTTTTACAGGAGATCCATTTATTACACAAGGATCAGTTTCAGCTGCACAAAGACTGGACTGGCCAAATATTCCAATCCAGCTTTACAAATAATACTAGAGGTGTGTGAATTCTTATACAAAGAACAGTTTCATTCGCTGTATCAAATGTAAGATCTGATCCTGAAGGGGGATATGCGATTGTCATGAGTAATTTATTTATCTGTAAAGTGATTTTGATAAATATCTATGGACCCAATGTGGACGATAGGGACTTCATTCAAAATGTATTTGCCTGTGAACACTCATAAAATTATAATGGCTGGGGACTTTAATTGTATTTTAAACCCAGACCTAGTTAGGTCTCCTGCCACAGGGGTGATGACATTTAACACTGCAATGACAATTACACAGTTTGTAACTGATTACAGCTTATCAGACCCCTGGAGATTTCTAAACCCACACTGAAGAGTATATTCCTTCTACTTAACAGTGCATCATTACTACTCAAGAATTGATTATTTCTTTGTAAATAACAATTTCTTACCTACGATTAAATCTTGTAAGTATGACACTATTGATATCTCCAACCACGCCACTTTGATTGGAGCTAAAATCATTATGCCCCACATACTCATCTTGCAGATGGCTTCTTAACAAACTTTTATTAGCAGACAAGAACTGTACAGAATTTATATCCAAACAAATCAATTTTTTTAGAGACAAATATATGCTTGGAGGTTTCCGCAGGAATACTCTGAAAGGCTTTCTTAAGAGGGCAGATTATTTCATATCTTTCCCACAGAAATAAATTGGAAGTCAAGAATCTATCAGAGCTAATCGGTGAAATTATTAGAATAGATCAAAAATATGTGAGGTGTCCGAATGAGGCACTTCATTGGAAAAGGCAGGCTCTGCATTCAGAACTCAATCTCTTAACAACTAAAGAAACTAAACAACTCATTTTTAAATAAAGGCATCATTACTATGAACATGGAGAGAAAGGTAATAAGATCTTGGCTCAACAAATCCACAAGCAGGAAGTTCACAATGCAATCCTATTAATCACCAACACAGACAGAGACAAAATCATTGACCATAAAAATATAATGCACACATTTAGAGACTACTATAGTCCTTATATTCTGCTGAGTTTAAAGAAGACAAGACACAATCTAATGCATTTCTGGATGCATTACGGGTACCACAAACACTGTAGATACTCTCAGGGCAGAGGAATTGGATAAACCTCTGGCACTATCAGAATTACTAGATGCTATAAACTCACTTCAGAGTGGGAAAGCAATATGTCCTGATTGCTATCCTGTCGAATTTTATAAATAAACTTTAACCCAGCTAGCCCCCCTTTTATTAGCAACAGAAGCTAGATACAATAAAATTCTACCTCAAACTTTTCACCAAGCATTAATTACCGTCTTTCCTAAACAAAATAAGGAATTATTAGAATGTGCATCATACAGACCAATTTCACTTCTGAATAATGATGTTATGATACTCTCCAAAGTCCTGGCTAGAAGGATTGAGAAAGTGCTTCCTTGGGGAATATCACAAGACCAAACTGGATTTTTTAAAGGCAGACACTTAGTTTCCAATCTTCGATGCCTGTTTATTGTAATACTGTATATTCACCCACAAAGTCTAACACCCCTGAGATATTATTATCATAGAATGCAGAAAAAGCATTTGATATGGTTGAATGCAACTACCTTTTCACTACATTGGAGAAATTTGGGTTTGACCTGAACATTTGTGCATGGATCTAACTACTGTATACCAGTCCAGAAGTTTCAGTTTGTATTAGCAACATTAATTCAGATTACTTTAAATTAGAACATGGTGCTAGACATGGATGCCCCTTGTCACCACTGCTTTTTGCAATTGCCATTGAGCCACTGGCAGTTCACTGTTGAAATGCTTATGTGATAAAGGGGATTATCAGAGAAAAACTGAAAATTTCTCTATAAGATATGGTGCTGTATACAGTATATCAGATCCACAAAATACTGTGCCTGGAGTCCTAACAGCACTAACAGAATCTCAAAAGATTTCTGGTTTCAGAATTAATTTGAATAAAAGTGTGCTCTTTCCAGTGAATTCTCAAGCACACAATATTAGATTGGACACCTTCCTTTTTATCATCGCCAATCAGTTTAAATACCTAAGGGTAAACATCACAAGTAAACATAAAGCTCTTTACCAAAAAAAAATTTGCAGTCTGTATGGAAAAAATTAAGCAAGACTTGTACAGATGGTCTACCCTTCATCTCAATTTAGCTGGAAGAATTAACATTTGTCACATTAACAAGTTGCAGACATCGTAAAGGTTTGGTGCAGCCATGCTGTCGTCAACACCTGAGCCAGAAGTGATGTCATTGTGACTGGAAGTGACATCATCATTGGCGCCGAACCAGAAGTGACGTCTTCAGGGACTGGATGTGACGTTAGCGATGGCGCTGGAAAGCGAGAGTGACATCTTTGGGATCAGAAGTGATGTCATCAGTGGCGCCAGAACCATGTGGGATTTCCCCATAGATGATCTGCAAGAGACTGAGAGAGGCAGTCAGCACACTCCACCATCCCCTGGTCTGGCATATAATTACTATAATTTAGGCCCTTCAGCTGTTTCCCAATTGCCTGTGTGTGACAAGGCCATATCCACCACCCCCCCCCTCCCCCCCGCCCATCTGACCAAGAGGTCGTGGACTCGAGACAGAGCATCAGTGTTGGCATGGAGAGAGCCCTTACAATGAACGAGCGAAAACTTGTACGGTTGGAGGTCAAGAAACCACCTAGTGACGTGTGGATTCGACTCTTTGTGCAGGGCCATCCACTGTAGGCGTGCACGATCCATGACCAGAGTAAATTCAAGGCCCAAGAGGTAGTACCTCAACTGTGTAATCGGCCATTTAATCGCAAGGGCCTCTCGTTCCACTGCCACATACCTGGTCTCCCAATCCAGCAGCTTCCGGCTCAAGTACAGGACGGGGTGTTCAACACAGGACGCTTTTGCTCAGCACAGCTCCCAGGCCTGTGTCCAAAGCATCCATCTGGAGTATGAAAGGAAGCGAAAAATTAGGAGCTTTCAATATTGTTGCTGATGTGAGGACCTGTTTTAGGTCACAAAATGCATCGTCTGTCTTATCAGTCCATACCGCATGATTGGGAGTCCTCTTCTTTGTTAAATCAGTCAAGGGTGCTGCTCTCTTGGGAAACCGAGAATAAAACCGGCAGTAATACCCAGCCGCCCGATTTGCGCACAGGGCCATTTCAATATGGCATAAATTTTTGAGCATTGTGGTTTCACAACACCCCGACCCACTAGGTAGCTTAAATATTTAGCTTCTTTCAATCCAAAAAAGCATTTTTTGGATTGATTCGAAGACTGGCTTCTCCCAGCATCTGCAATACAGCTTTATTCTGCTGCACGTGTTCCTTCCATGTGCTGGAATAAATGACAATGTCATCTAAGTAGGCAGCACTATATGCGTTATGAGGGCAAAGCACTTTATCCACCAGACGCTGGAAAGTTGCAGGAGCCCCATGTAACCCAAATGGAAGGACATGATACTGCAAGTGTCCACTAGGGGTACTAAACACGGTCTTGACCTTTGCGAAATCCATTAAAGGAACTTGCCAGTACCCCTTTGTCATGTCAAGTATGGTCAAAAATCTCACCTATCTATGTAAGTCTCACAAGGAGGTTGTTCACACGAGGCATTGGATAAACATCAAATTGGGAGACTTGATTAAGTCAACGGAAGTCATTACAAAACCTCCAACTTCTGTCAGGCTTACTAACCAAGACTTGACCAGGAACTATAACTTTCCTCTATTACTCCAAGTTCCAGCATGCACTTGATTTAAAGCTCCAACTCTGCTTTCTTTGCTTCGGGAAGCCGATAAGGGCATTCTCAAACGATAACCCTGGGATCTGTCACTATATCGTGTGCAATCAGAGAGGTCCTTCCAGGTTTTTCAGTCACTACCTCCAGGACGAACAGGATAGGTGCTTCGAGCTCCCGTACGAGTCTAGAATTTAATTCTGGAATTCTGGGCCAACGTTAAGGATGTTGCTCTAAGCAAACAAGGAGCAGGGCTGAGTGGAGGATTGATCGGGATGCCTTTCCTTCCACGGCTTCAGCAAGTTGATGTAATAAACCCACACACTTGGTCAATGATTGGGTTGTTTCACCAAATAATCGACAAGCCACTTTCCTTTCCTTAACTTCATAAGGACCTTGTCAATGGGCAAGTAATTTAGAATGGAAGGTAGGGACCAAAACCATGACACGATCCCCCGGAAGGAATAGTGGGCCTGTGCTGCTTGTGCCTCCTCCATGTGACTTTTTAAAATAGGCCAAATTTTTCCGAATCGATCACGTAACTGCGCGATGTACTCTAGTATATTGGTAGAGGGAACAGCCTTCCCATTCTTCTTTTAAAATATCCAATATTCCCCGAGGTTGTTATCCATATAATAATTCAAATGGTGAGACCCCCATAGAGGCTTGTGGGACTTCTGATATGCAAAAAGAATGCGGGGGAGGAATTGGTCCCATTTCCTCCCATCCCCGCTGACCACTTTGCAAAGCATTTGTTTGAGAGTCTGATTATACCGCTCTACTAGACTGTCGGTTTAAGGATGGTAAACCACAGTCTTTAAGTACTTTATTTTAAGTAACTTGGCAGTCTCCCTAAACGTCTCTGAGGTAAAAGGCGTCCCTTGGTCTGTGAGGACCTCTTAAGGGATGCCAACATAAACAAAGATCCCCACAAGTCAGAGGTGGCTAAGCACAAAGGAACAGCCTCTGGATATCAGGTAGCATAATCCACAAGGACTAATTTATATTTATGTTGGGCTGAGGGCACTAGGGGTCCTACTATATCAACCCCAATTCACTCAAAAGGGGACATCAATCAGGGGAAGGGAACAAGAGGAGCTCGGTCCTTCGTAGGAATTTGCCGTAATTGACATTTTGGGCAAGAGACGCAAAAACGGTGAACCTCCTTGTTAATTCCTGGACAATAAAATCAGAACCTGATACACACTAAAGTCTTTTCAGTGCCCAAATGGCCTCCCAGGAGGTGGGCATGTCCCAACTCACAGAACTGCCACAGGTAGGTTCATGGGATTAACAACCACCTCCGCACCTCCCCTTCATGCTCTGTGCTACTCGATAAAATAGGTCATTTTCTATCACAAAGTGAGGACCCTGTGGCATGGGCTGATGGGTGCGTTGGCCACTGACAAGTATGACTGCATTTTTTTGCTAATTTCAGGGAGTCGTTATTCCATTGCTTCTGTATGAAAGAAGCCAGCGTCTCCCTAAATTGGAAGTGCATCTTGGAGAAAGGGTCTGGCCTGACCTCAAGGGGCAGGGAATCCCCATCCACCTCTTGGACTTCTGTATCTCTTTCCACTGGCTGATTACACTGCGTGGAGACAGCCTGAGTCGGGTTATTCCCATCTATAACTAGGCCTACGTGGCTATCGGGAGTACAGTAATCCCTCCTCGATCGCGGGGGTTGCGTTCCAGACCCCCCGCGATAGGTGAAAATCCGCGAAGTAGAAACCATATGTTTGTATGGTTATCTATACTAATAAACGGCAAAGCCCTCACTCACTCACTCA
This sequence comes from Polypterus bichir lapradei, assembly GCA_026402145.1. Lineage (NCBI taxonomy): Eukaryota > Metazoa > Chordata > Cladistia > Polypteriformes > Polypteridae > Polypterus > Polypterus bichir. Next base: position 101,424,528 of record JANRMT010062813.1, on the reverse strand, counting down.
CTCACTCACTCACTCACTCACTCACTGACTCATCACTAATTCTCCAACTTCCCGTGTAGGTAGAAGGCTGAAATTTGGCAGGGTCATTCCTTACAGCTTCCTTACAAAAGTTGGGCAGGTTTCATTTCGAAATTCTACGCGTAATGGTCATAACTGGAAGTTGATTTTCTCCATTTACTGTAATGGAGTTGAGCTGGAGGGGCGGAGTTTCGTATGACATAATCACGCCTCTCACGTAATCACGCATTACGTAGAAAGCCAGGAAGAGCTACAAAACGCGCTTTAGAAAACATGCCTTATATAATTAAGAAGGCAGCGAAACAATTAGAAGCGAGCGACTGACATATAAAACCATATTCAGCGGCTCACGTGAACTGACGCAGTGCGCAGACAAAAAGTAACAGTTCCAAACAGTGCTGAACAAAAACCTAATTACACTGCTACGCTCGAATAGATAAACCACACTCAGTGGCGCGATGGTAAAGCATTCGCCTGTAGCGCCCACGTCCGAGGTTCGATTCCTGAGAGGGGATGCACTAAGTATGTATGCGCGCTTCTCGATTTATTTTAACCTCGCATCCCCTTAGTTTGAGACGTATGAAAACGCATGCGGTTAACGCAGAAAGACAGATCACCTATTCACCTATTGAAGCTTCATGAATAATGGATACTTTATTCGCGATCAATGATTGTTTTGGTAAAGCCATACTCAGTGTATTCATTAGATGAACGGTAAAAAAGTAAGAGCGAGGGGACGGTAACTTACTGAAGCACACAAGCAAAACCACAATAGCACGCGGGCTCGATGTACTGACTTGCGCGATCACATTCCAAAAAATATTTCTTTTCAAGTTC
>JANRMT010062813.1:101372891-101383673 GCA_026402145.1 Polypterus bichir lapradei | reverse complement strand
GTCTGCTTTGGAATAAGTCCAACTTGGTATATGTCCTGTTTGGACATGAGAAATTTTCCTTGGTATACGACCTTTGTTTGGAATACGACTCGCGTGCTACCCTGCTACGACTGCCCATGAGTTGCTAGCATTCAGTGAACAACCTGTGCTATAACTCTCTGTGAATTTTCACGTGTGTGGTATAGCGGGTCCACAGCTCTTGTCAAAGCCCAGTTTTAAAATAAATAATCACTGCGGTCACGGCTTGGTGAGGGCGCGTGGTGGTTTTGTGGCTGAAGCGGTTCTCGGGGCAAATTGCGATGTGGGCGTTTCTCACCTAAGTGCACAGGTGAGAGATCATCCGCATTCGTGATTGTTCCTGGGGCTGCTTATCTTGATAAATAGAAGTGCGAGTCAGCTAGAAGGGGAGGTAAAATAAAGAACGGATGAGAGAGAGAGAGAGAGAGCGCAAGCGAGGCAGAGTGAAGGTCAGCTGCAAGTAGGATGACTCCCCTGTTGGGAAGCAGGGGGGCCGCCAGGTAAAAAGGTACCAGGCTTCTTCTTCTTCTTTTTTTTTTTTTTTTTCTTTTCTTTTAAAAAGAATGCTTTCTGCTGTATTTTAACCTCGTTGTTTTTAAGAAGACTTTTTTCTATTGTTTTTAACCTCCACGTTCACTTCAGATTTTATGGATTATTTATTGGAACTTTGGAGACTGCACTTTAATTTGAACACCTTGTTTTGTTGATTGTTTTAATAAAAGCACTTTGCACTTTTTCACCATCCCCTTTCTTTGTTGTTACCGATGAGCTTAGCAGTGAGGCACATTACCGACGGTGTAGGGTTCAAGGGCTCCCCGACAGCAGATGGGAGCATACAGCAAACCGCATCATCACAACGTGATTTTGTGTTTTTTCACGTAAATTTGAATTGATTGTTGAAAAGTATGAAGGTGGCATGCGTATTCGGGATATGGCTGTTGCATACCGTTTGTCGAGAACGACGGTATCTACGATTGTGAAAAACAAAGATGTTATTAAAAAGTAAAATGAGGTTAAATTTTCATTTATTTCATCTAATTGCTTTTGTATTCAGGTATTTTAGTATTAAGCAGTGTTTAAATTATTTTATACAACCCCATCAATGTATAATATGCCAATAACAATAGGATTTTTTTTCATGGGAACGGATTAATCATTTTCCCATTATTTCTTATGGGAAAAATTAGTTTGGTATACGTCCTGTTTGGCCCGGACACAGACAGGCAGACATCGTTATAAGTCACTCTACACATGCTTTATTTACAACTATTATGTAAAGTGCAGCACACAACCCCAAAACTCCCCAAAAGTCCAGGCCTATCCAAAATAATGCCTCTCTTCAGGCCGCCTCCTTTCCACTCCTCCCGAGCTCCGTCCTTCTCCGCTCCCAACTCAAACCACTGAACGGAGGGTGGCAGCCCCTTTTATAATCACCTGGATGTTCTCCAGGTGCGTCCTGATAATCTTCCGCTGGCACTCCCCAGTGTGGCGGAAGTACCGGCTGTGCACTCGGAAGCACTCAGGGTGTCCCTGATCGTCTTCCCACCAGCACTTCCGGATGTCGCTGAAGTGCTGAGGAACAGGGCTCTCAAGGCATTGGGGCGCCCCCTGGCTTGACCGCGGGCCCCTATAGGGTTGAGCTTACAAGCTCAGTTCCCATGGTCCCCAAAGCCACCAGGGCGATCGCCCCCTCATGGTCTGGAGGAGGCATAATCCATCCTCCGGTCCTTCTGGGCATCCCAGCTGGGTGCCACCCCCAGCCACTTGCCACAGTATACACATACATATATTTATACTAATAAAAGGCAAAGCCCTCACTGACTGACTGACTGACTGACTGACTCACTAATTCTCCAACTTCCCGTGTAGGTAGAAGGCTGAAATTTGGCAGGCTCAGCCCTTACAGCTTACTTACAAAAGTTAAGCAGGTTTCATTTCGAAATTCTACGCGTAACGGTCATAACTGGAACCTACTTACGTACATATATACGGCCATAGCCTGCAGCTCGGTCGCCGTGTGAGGTGGAGTTGCATCCTCCATCATCACGCCTCCCACGTAATTGAGTGCCTGCCCATATAAGGCTGTCCGTCAGCAGCAATCCAATAGACACGCTGCCGCTAAATATTCACGGGTGAAGGACTGTGCTTATGCAAATGAAGATGAGATGGTCAGGGATAGAATAGTGTTTGGCACAAACTCAGCAAAAGTGCGAGGGAAACTTAAGTGCCGGGTCTGAGCTAATACATCGCAAGATCGCACGAGATAGCACAAGCACAGCTGAGAACCTTCGATGCATGTACCCCGAGCGGCTCACGTGAACTGACTGTGAACGCAGTACGCAGAGAACAAGCAAGAGCTCCAAAGAGCGCTGAACAAAAAACGCATTACACAATTGAGAAGGCAGCAAAAGAATATGAAGCAAGTGATGCATACAAGCATATTTATAAGTGCAGCTACTGCAGAAACAAAGCACACGGTGGAAAAAGTCAATGTCCAGCTAAAGGAAGACAGTGTAAAAATGTGGTAAATTGAACCACTTCGCTATAGTTTGCAGGACTGGGAAAGGTAAACCCGTGCATGCAGTGTGCGATGTCTCTGATAAAGAGGAAGACGAGCTGTTTATTGATGCAGTAAGAGAGGAACAACCCTCTGAAGCTGAACAAGCCTTTGATGACATATCAATAGGAAAGCACGGTGTAAACCTTAAGTTTAAATTAAGTTCATAGACACGCTGTCGCTGGCGTTTGTCATGCCTACGACGAATACGATATTCGGAGATACAAGTTTAATGAGAAGAGGCAGGGTATAAACGAGACTTTTGATCACTTTGTAACGGAGTTAAAATTGCTGGTGAAGAACTGTGCTTATGCAAATGAATAGGAAAGCAAGGTGTAAAGCTTAAGTTTAAATTACATTCATAGACACGCTACCGCTAAATATTCGCAGGCAAATCCACAACTTAATACTGGGAATGCCTGTTAAACATCTTAGATTCATGAGTACCGATTTGGGTGGTTATCACTTTGATGAATGAAACCTGTTATCTTTACAACGGTTGACAACGAAGATGAGATGGTCAGGGATAGACTAGACAAACAAGGAATGTAACTTAAACACAACACATCCTCCAAATACGAACCTGATTGAAAGAAATAATGATAATCAAATCCTTGATGACAGCAACACTCATAACAGTCACAAAACAATTACATTGACAATCATGTTACGTTATTTTTAAAATGTTTCCTTTTCTTTTTCATAACTTCTTTAACACACTACTTCTCCGCTGCGAAGTGTGGGTATTTTGCTAGTATATAGATAGATAGATAGATAGATAGATAGATAGATAGATAGCAGTGGCGGCTGCTAGCTTTTGAAACAGGGGAAGCTCATATTAGGCCTTCATCATAAAATTCATTATGTTATTTGCATGTAAATTCTGCCCTCTGTTCCTTTTGCAGAAAATGGTCTGTGACCCTGTCGTACCAATTGGCCGTCTTTTCCAGGGACTCAACTAGTTTCCTCTCAATGGCCAAGAGAGCAAGGTTGCTCAAACGATCTTGGCCCATCGTGTTGCGGGTGTATGACTTGACCTGTTTTAAACAGGAGAAGCTCCTCTCTACACCTGCTGATGTAGCACCAAATGTTGCCACTAACGACAACAGCTTGTATAGCTGAGGCATTGCACTATCCAACTCCATGTCTTTAAAAAACACCAAGAAATCACACAGCTTACCCCTGCTCCCCTGTAAGTCATGATCTGAATATAGTACTTGAGGTTTAGATCTCAGTCTCCCTGAGTCAAAGAAATGGCCATAGCTTTTCAGCACACTTTCAAATGCCTCCTCTAGAAACACTTGTCTCATTCATCAAATTTCCCTGGATTGACTAATTCTAAGAAGCTCATGCTTTCCAAATTTGAAAAACGCTGAGAAATCTGCTCCAAGAGATTGTCTAGGATGGCCATGTACAAATTTCTGTAGCGGTCCTGGGGATCCTGTAATTGTGACAGACGGTGCTTTCTAATAGGTTCATCGAGGGTCTGATGTGAGATTTGCTGCTTTTGCATAAACTGCTTGATAAGCCTCCTCTGACATCTTCTCCTTGACAAAAGCAAGGAGAGACCCAATTCTTTTTTTTGCAGTAAAGAACATCCATAGCCCTTTGCTGGACAATATCAAAGACAACATCTGTCTCAGAGAATATTTGTTCATATGTGTACAACATGAACACAAACTCAAAATCCTCCAGTTTCATTATGAAGCCTTCGGCAGCATCTAATGTGTCATCATCCATGCTCTCATCCTGGGTAATCTTGTCAAAAGTCTGCAGGAGGCCATCATAATTGTTTGCCACAGTGCTCAATATCCGTGATGTGAAATTCCATCGAGTAGGAGCGTTTCTGGGCAATCTTGAAGACCCTGCAGACTCAAGAAAAGACATTCTTTTTGTGGACTTTGAAAAAAATGTGGTGAACCCAGAGAGAGATGCAAAAAATATTCTTGACTCAGGCAAGCATTTAGCACCCTGGGACAACACCAGGTTCAGTCTGTGTGCATAGCAATGCACAAACACTGCACTAGGGGCTATTACTTTAACTTTGGCCTGTAGGCCATTGAGAGATGAAGCAAGGTTTGTGCCACAAGTTTTTCTTTAAAACTGTAGCCCTGCATGTTCTCGTTTAAAACTTCAAACACAGACTGAGCATCTCGACCCCCTGACACATCCAAATATCCAATGAAGCACTCTTGAATTTTACCTGCACTATCCACATATCTAACAATGACAGACAGTTGGGCATGGCAAGATAGGTCAGTTGCTTCATCCACCTGCCATGCAAAAAAAGGAGCAGTCTGAATTTCACCTTTTATATGATCAGAAACAGTGGCTGCGAGAGAAGAGATCAAGTCATTTTGGATTGAGTGGGACATACCAGAAAACACAGCTGATGACTGAAATTGTGTGGCCAAGACAGAGTCATATTTAGCTAATGTTTCTGTAAATTCCCTGTAATTCCCCTTATTTGCTGATTCACTACTCTCATCGTGCCCCCTGAATGCCAGCTCCTGACGGCCAAGCAAGGAAGTCACATCAATTAGACGGTTTAGGAAGGCCCTGTTTTTTTTTTAGTGTTTCATTATGTTTTGCCACCTGAATGCGAAGACCTTCATTGATTGCATGTTCAACCCTGACCCTGCCCAGACAACTTAACCTTGCACATGAACTCACATGTTCTTTGCACTTTTCATGCCTTTTGTATGCCCTGTCAAAGTTACCCAGATCCCCAAAACCCACATTTGACCAAACACATCCCATTCCCTGAGAAGGTTTCGTCAAGAGGCATGGCCAACAGTACATTTTCTTTGTCACAGCACTTCTAGTCAGCCAGTTCACCTTGTCATACCAGGAATGCTAAAAAGACCTGTTATTTTTTCCTGATTTTTGCACCAGATCAATGCCATTTAATTCTGAGTCTCTCCATGTAAGGAAGACTACTAAATGGTTTTGCCAAAAAAAGGTCAACAATATTAGCACCGTCTGCCATTATTCACAGCTTGCTAGCTGGCTAGTTTCCCCTTCCACGAGCTACTTTAATTATATGAACGAACTAACTTTACAATGCTGAAACAAGGAGCAAAGTCAAGAACGCTATAATATGTTTTTTTTTTATTATTTAAAGAATGATTGATAGATAGATATAGATAGATCTACTTCTACCATGGAATCCAAAAAGAGTGTGAAAGCAACAAAGTCTAAAAGGAAGGTTGTAGTATCAACGATTGAGGTGAAAAGGGAACTTATTGCAAAGCATGTTTATAGAAGGTGACTCCCCTTCAAATCAGAAACCTTTCTCTTCCTCTCCATCCGCCACACAGGATATCAGCAATCCTAACTAATGTATAGTAAATGCAATTTTCATTTTATTATACAGTATTTACATATTTTGTTTATTGCTTTCTGTTTTAAAATTTATTATTTAAGGCATTTGTGTTATTTTTTAGATAGATAGATATATAGATAGATAGATAGATACTTTATTAATCCCAAAGGGAAATTCACATAATCCAGCAGCAGTATACTGATACCAAAAAAAAACAAAAACAAAAAAAACACAATATTTGTCCAGGCGTGAGGCATCTTTCATCTTTATGCTGCCTCCGAAATGGGTATTGTTTAGGGTCTGGGAACTGATTAGTTCAGTTTCCATTATCTGTAATGGGGAAAATTGATTTGGTCTTCTGGAACGAATAAAGTTCAAAGTAAGATGTACCACTGCATACATATATAAAAGCTGGGAATCAAAACAATTAATCACACAAGTGTATATAATTAATCCTGGTTAATCGCATACAATATTAAAACATGCAATTATAAAATTAATACATAAATCAAGAAGTAAATACACACTGAATCATAAATTTAATGCAGAATCAACATAAAGGAATTTTAAAAAAATATGGCATAGTATAAACTTAAACAATGACCTTAAACCTGAACTTTTAACAAAATACTGCTTGAGCATGTACAACCTGAATCTGAATGTCTTCCTAAAAGGCAAGTTGAAAAGAAGACAATAATAAAATGAAGCCAATGTATTAATTATCAGATTGGCATAGCATATGAGACACAGATGTGTCAAAGTAATTTGTTTTTATTTTATTGAATTTATTAAAAGCATATAAAACATTCCATACACATAACTCAAGTTTTACAAAAAGAAAAAAAATAAAAAAAAAATGCTTGAAACAACTCAACCCCCACCCCTGAGAAAGAGAGCTAGGCCAGCAGTATAAAACTTTATGCTATTAAAGACAAATGAATAGATAAAATAATAAATCAGATAAAATAATAAATGAATAAAGACAAATGGAGTAAAAGAGGGGAGAGAACCTGCTTCCTCAATTTAAATGCTTATTCTAAAATGTTATTGATTAGATCCTGCCAGGTTTTGAAAAAGTTTTTTTTTTTTTACAGATCCTCTAAGTGTGAATTTGATTTTTTCCAATTTCAAATAGTATATAACATCAGTTACCCACTGACTTAGAATAGGTGAGTTAGGATTCCTCCAATTGAGCAAGATAAGTCTACATGCCAATAGTGTATTAAGGGAAACTAGAGTTTGTTTGTTCTTCTCCACTTTAACCCCATCTGGAAGTACACCAAACACAGCTGTTAGTGGATTTAGAGGGATTGTGACATCCAAGCTGTCTGAAAGGCATTTAAAGATTTTGGTCCAAAATGATGTTAATTTGGTGCAGGTTCAAAACCCAGTGAGGTCAGAGCTTGATTGCAAAATTCACAGGTTGGATCTTGCACTGGAAATATTTTGGACAATTTTAAACAAAAGAGATGCGCTCAATATATAATTTTAAGTTGAATAGTTCTATGCTTTGCACATATGGAGCTCGAGTGAATTCTGTGCACGGCTGCCTTCCACTACTTTTCTGAAATATTGAGTAAGAGATCCTTTACCCACTGTTCTCTTGGATCTTTGAAAGGGAGGGACTGTAAAATAGTTTTATATATTACAGAAATGCTATCTGAGTCCTCGAGACTGGGCAATATTTTTTCAGGCATAGAGGTAGGTGGGAGGTGAGGAAAACTGGGCAGGTTCTGTTTAACAAAATTTCAAACTTGAATGTAGTGAAAGAAATGTGCTGCTGGTAAGTTAAATTTGGAGTGTAATTGTTCATAAGATGCAAAAATGTTGCCTATGTTCAGATCTCTAAGTGATTTAATCCTGAATGTTTTCCAGGCATTAAAAACGGAGTATGTTTGAGATGGTGGAAAAAGGTGGTTCTCGTGCAGAGGTGCCACAGATAAAAGCTTCTCTATCTTAAAATACTTCCTACATTGGTTCCATATTCTGATTGAGTTAAGCACAATTGGGTTGTTAGTATATTGCTGATAACTTGTATTTATTGAGGTACAAAGCAAGGAATATAAAGAAGTACTGCAGGATTGCAAAGTAAAAATTAAATGATCAAAATAACCGTTGACTTTGAATGCAGTGCAGAAGACTGATTTAATTGAAATAACAACCATCTCTTAAATGGGCATACATTAAAAACTTGTATTAAAAGTCCATAAATACTATCCTCAATTGTTCATTACCATCAATCACTTGATGATTATACTCTATACAAGTGTTTTTCAAGTGGTGCACTGTGGAAATAACAGGGTAATGTCCCTGGGTCCTGAACTGAGACAGACATGCTCCTTAGGTGGTAAAGACTGGTCTGAGGAGGACGGCCTGGAGAAACGGACATAAAAGCAGCTCCTTGGTCACCGTTTTTCAGACACAGAGAATAGTTTAGCAGCCAGGAGACGTGGGGTCCATCTGCCTGGGTACATGTTTGCCAGCAGCTCTTGCAGAGCCAAGGGGCAGTGGGCATACAAGTTGCCTCTCACCCCAAGTCAGTGGAGTGAAGCAGAGAAGACAGTCTGTAAGAGTGGGCAAAAGGATAAAGCAGCTGGAAAATTATTCCAAAATGCTCATTTTGTGCTGTGTCTGCAATCAGCAATCTCCAACCTGCTTTTTTTTTTTTTTTTTTTAAAATATCCCCCACCCCAACCCCCACCCCCCAGTCCCGCTCCTTCGGACAGTTTAACATGCGTATAGATTTAATGCTTTTGTGTTTGGTAGAATTGTGCCTTGGGATTTTTTGGGTTGCAAATAGTGTGCTACCACAGAAAAACAGCTGGAAAACAATGCTCTACCTACACCATTGCTCCTGGAACTCTAAAAGAGATCTCTATAGGTGCTATCTCACCTAAAAACTGACACTATGCATTACTTGGATGGTTAAGTTGCATTTTTTGCATAGATTAGTGAAGACACTGCAAACCATAACATGTGTAGGGGTAATCATTACACTATTTTAAAGAATCGTGTCATTATATCAGCATAGTCAGCATAGACTTGTGAGTCAAATACTGAGGTACTAGAGACTTATTTTGGTTTTAGTGCCATTCTAAGATAACTTATTTAGCACTTATGTGATATGCCATTGATTCTAACAGAAACATGAAATAAAAAAGAAAAAAATAATAAAAAAAGAGAGAGAGAGTGTAATTGTTACCTGTGCAACTTTTCTATGGCACTGCAACAGGTCTGTCAAAACACCCACCACCCAGTCCCTTTCTCTCCACTCCCCCACACCTTTGTCAGTACATGTATATCAAGAAAATGAACATCAGTGCTATGTACTGACATGTGGCGCATCATTGTGTACTACTTAATACAAAATATTAAACCTTTAAATTAAAATTTTATTTCATAACTTTAAGGTAGTATATAAATAAGATACTGGATGTGTATGTAATTCTTTAGGTACATAACTTACCAATATTACTGTTTTGTAATATTAAAAAAATAAATAAAATAAAATACAGTAAAATGCCACCCTGACCAAAGCACTGTCTGAGGCGTGTTTCCGCACCCTGCATAGGACAATATTTTTTAACACTTTAAATGAGCCACATTACTTGAAAAAATGAAAGCATTAACTTTTCCCACGACTTCTTGAAAGTCTAAGAAATAAAGTTAGATTGATTATTATTATAATAGCTCAATAAATTGACTGATTTCACTACCTTTCCTTCTCAACAATAGCAATAAGGGAGAAAAAATTCAGTAAATTATTTCACTTGTGAAACGAGCAGTGTATTGTAACACCTTGTTTCAACAATCTTAGTTAAAGGCACAATATAAACTAAGACTGGATTATATATCTTGTGGACACTTGCTTAAATGTGGTTTATCCAGATTTTTTTTTTTTTTTTATTTACTTATTTACCAACTACCTACTAACCACTGCAATTAGCCTGGTCTCCTGCTTACCATTAACTTCTAATGGCAACTAATCATTTGACACTGGATACACATTTATCTTAAGATGGGTCAGTATTTAAACAGGCTGCTGGCACTTACTCACAACTCAACTTCTAAAGTTAAACTCCTTATTTCTTGTGATCCTCTTGTATCTTTTGCTTTGTTTCTGGAATTTGACAATTTTGCCTTACCTCTGTGATTGTGCCACAACTCCCCTTTGTTTCACTGAATCCTTACCATTTCCTTCAGCTTCACTCAAGAATGTGTAGGCATTGTCCGCATACTTTATTCCATTCTTCAATCGATAACCAACAATTTTTGTAATTCTATACTAGCAATAGTTCTCCATGTTCATTTATATGAATAAAAATATGTACTCGTATATGTAAGGAATGAATACATGTCATGCAGTTCACAATAACACATCACTGCTTTCATGCCACTCCTACCAATAACTACAGGGGTCCCTGCTGCAGTGTATATTTTTTTTGGCAGTGAGGCAAAGCTCAAGACCATATGTAAGTAAAAAAACTAATAATTTATCCAAGTTTATTTTTTTCTCTGTGATTTCCTGGTAAAATGGATTTGGAGGGGAGGCAATGGGGAAATTGACTTGCTCTCTTGACTACAACATCAAAATCTTTATGAAAACTTTCACAGAATGAAATACACTTATAAATAATGCGAGTAACTTAATTTAAGGCAATTGCTGTTGGTTTTACAAAAGGGTCAATATTTGAAAAAATACTAAACTACTATGCTTTACTATCAGATGCCATGGAATGTTATATACTATAATGCTATGTTAAATATTTTGTGATTCAACCATGAGTCACTGTTTGCTTATATATATATATATATATACACTAGCAGAATACCCGCGCTTCGCAGCGGAGAAGTAGTGTGTTAAAGAAGTTATGAAAAAGAA